>JBBPBR010000006.1:33909757-33943447 GCA_037974775.1 Cicer pinnatifidum
GAATTTTCAATGAGTTTAACTACAGATCCATAATTAGATTACTTATAAAGATGTTCAAACAAAACTAATCCATTTTTCATGTAAATAACAAAGAGAACTTTGTTATCAATCATCCTCACAATGTCAAATTATTTTAAACATCAATTTACAATAAAACACTTATAAAAATAGTTCACTTATTATTAACTTGAAAAGACTCAAATTATAATCAAATTTACGATAAACACAAGTGGCTTAAAGATAATTAAAACTAAATGTAAAAATAAATATGATTAAAATCTTTATTATTTCATATATGAATTTTACAAGTTATGACAATAATAGCTACCTTTAAATTCCGTCAAAAAAAACAAAACTACCTTAAAACATTTTTTGTCTTTTCATAAGATAAAGTCCTATTAATTATTTTTTTAATAACTTATATTTAGTTATATTATATAATTTTTTAGAATTTATAAAACTATAAAACAACTCTCTTTTTAAAAATAAATAATTAAAATAATTTTAAATTTATTATCTTTCTTAATTCTGGTGATTTATTCAAGAAAAATTAATAAATAGACATACATAGTCCTTTCAAACTTAGTCAATTGAACCAAGTAAACTATGACTGATTATTCAAGAAAATCTTGCTACAAACAAAATAAAACTTACGAGCAAGTTATAGCACCTAGCACGTTTAGATCATAATTAATCTATGTAGACAGCACCAAACCCAACACACCCAAGTTAAATGAGACCTATACGGAACTAGTATTTGGATTGGATTGAATCCAATCAATATAAAATATAAATAATTTTCAAGACACAACAAAATAATAATAATAATAATAATAATAATAAGCCTCGGGAAGGAACTGTGAAAATGTTAGCATAAGGTAAAATAAAAATAAGCCCTATTACACTGTAATATAACAAAACAAACCCCGTAACATCATATCATCATAGCACAGGGTACATAGCCTTTTCTTCCCTGAGAGTTCAAAAGATTAAATTAATAATATTTAATCATAATGATAATGATATATAATAATTATAAAAATACCCAAAAGTTTTTTCCTTCAATTAAAGCCTATTGTTCTCCACTCCCTCACACTCTTCCATAATAATAACTTGTGTTCTCAATAAAGTGGGGCCCTCTGCGGCGTTCCTTTTCTCCTGTTCATCAGATTGACCGAGATTTCCGTCACCGCCGAGCATGCAGGCCGACACGGTGGTCGGAAAGTGGAAACACCGCTTCTCTTCTTTCTAACAATTTCAGTTGTAGCCGTGCAAGCTAGGGTGGTTCTACAATCCACACCGTCATAACCACCCGAACCGGATGAAGTGCGGTTCGAACCGGCCGGTTCGAGAACCGAATCAGGAGTCATAATTAGACCGTCGTCGAGTCCAGAATCTGATAACGGCATGTAGTTGCACTCGAAAAGGTAACCAGATAGTGAACCCAATGTTTTCACCAAGTGACTCACCTGTGTAAAATACAATCATTCAAAAATCACTTATCCAAAAAACAACCAATTAAACAAAAAATAAAATTAATTTAGTAACATAAAGTATAAGAAATCATGAAATTAAAAATAAATAACCAAAATTTTTAAATAAAACGTGGTAAAAAATTGTATTAATGAAAATGTGAAGTTCTTTGCTATCATTTTTTAAACCTTCATCTTAATAAAAAAAACCATTAATCTATTTATCAACTATAAAATTAATGAAAAAAGTCAATAAATCCATCCAACTAAATAACAAAAAAAACCATAGAATCCATCTAATGTAAAAATAAATAATTATTTGAAACAAAAGTGGAAAAGAAATGGAAATGATGAGAATTGAAAAAATGAGAAATTGAAAAGAGTAGTAGTGGGAAAGGAGGAAGAACCTTGCAAGAGAGAGAGCAGTAGTGGTATGGGTCTTGCAGAGTTCTGTCACAGGTGCTGCAGAAATTGCCGGAGCCTTTGATTTTTGTTGGTGGTCTTTGATTTAAAAATACCACTTTTGCACTGTTTGTTCTGTAAAACTGTTTTGTATATTACACAAAACATAAATTTCCCTCAATTTTCAAATTTAATATATACTACTACTACTACTATTCTTCTGCTTTCTTTCTGCCATTACTATTTAATCTTTTGCAGTTCCTACTTACTACTTCATTTATAAACTCAAATTAAAAACCTAAATTCCAATTTAAAAGAATTTCCATTATCAGAAATTATAATTGAGAAGGAAATTACACAATTTCATATGTTCGTATAAAGTTGTAGTTTGATTTCCTTATTCAATTGAAATCCCAAAAATAAAAATATAAAAAAAAACATACTTACTTGAATAGAAGAGCAGTCAATTAAGTTGGCAACATCATCCAACCTTATAACATCATGATAAACATATCTTCTAATCTGAAGAAAAAAAATTCTAATTAATTAATTAATTAAATAATTAGATAAAGACTAGAAAGAAAAAAAAAAGAAAGAACCTGTAAGAGTCTGTGAGAGCGATGAGGGGAAACACAGTGAGGGCAGAGACTGATGCAACAATCCAAACAATAGACATTTTTTTCATTCTTCTTTGCCTCTTCATGAATTACACAAGCGTTATAGAATTTCTCAGTAAGAAGAACTTGAAGCCAACGAGGAACAACATTAGGTGAAGAACAAATGAACTGTGCACAAAAAAACAAAATTCAAGTAGGTAAATAAATGGGTTAATTATTTTAAATACCAAAAGGGAAAAAATAAAATTACAGAAACTACAAAGTTTATCAAGATGAATTGAACTAACTTTGTAAAATCAAATTAAAAAAGGAATATAGAAGGAACAAAAGGTGGAAGCTGAAAAGTTAAGAAATTGAATTGATAGTACTTCTACTGCTCACCATGTTGATGATTATTTTTTGGATTTGGTTTGTAATTTGAATATTGATTTTGGTGTGTGAGTGTGTATATGATTGTTATTTGTTAGTATTTGCAATGTTATGGGGGAGGGTACTGAGAGAGTGGAGGCATGATGATCAGAATGAGTAAAAACTTGATTTTGAAAAAGGAAGAGAGAGAGAGAGAGAGAGAGAGAGAGAGAGAGAGAGAGAGAGGGGTAAAAGAAATGGAAACGGCGCTTGGCAGCTATTACAAAAATTACTGTTACCAATGAGAGAAAGAAAAGAGAAAATGGTGAGTGAGTGAGGTGGTGGGGGGAGGGTAGCCACAATTAAAGAGGGGATTGTGTCGTACACTACACACTATCGCTCTTAATTGTCACACACAACACAACCTTCAAATGTCTCTTTTTGATTGAAAATATATATTGAATTTTTTGATTGGATGTGCTCTAACCATTCATAATTTCTTAAATTTTTATTTGTATATTAAATAATAAATTATAAATATCTTTTTAAGAAAATATTGTCAATTTTGTTTGACTCTATAAATAATGATGTGATAAATTATTTTTCTTAAAATTTAAATTGTATTTATGGTCTTTCGAGTAACGTTTTAATTTTTTATATTTTTTTTTTATTTCAGTATTTTTATGTTTTTAAATAATTTTAATTTTACCATTTAAATGGGTTTTCATTAAAGCAATCTTACCAAATTATTTCCTTCGTTTTCTTCTTAATTTTTATTTCTTTTTCACATTTCCAATCTCTTGTTTGGTTTTCTCCTCTCCCACTCATTTTTTTCTTCTCGTTTTCTTCTTCCATATGTGAAATTGTAAATCCATTTCAACGATAACAAGAAGGAATCGAAGAACACACCGTCGGAATCCAACTTCAGGAAATCATAAACCAACATTGACAGGAGAAGAAAGGTAATGTGTTTATTGACTCTGATGTTTAGTGATTCCGATTTGTTTTAGGGTTTAGTTGGGTCCTTATGGTATTTTTATTATTTACATGTGTTTGATTTTTGAATGAGTTGATTCTCGCATGTGTTGTTTATTGGGGTCTAGGGTTTGTGGTCCACACATACATATTCCTTCCTCTTTTTTTAAGATTGTGGGGTCAAGTTTGTGGTCCCTACAATTTGATTATAGTTTTATATTAATGAGTTTTTTTTTTCTTTTCAATCTATAAAAAGTATAATGAATGTCTTTTTTTGTTGATGTCCACCATAGAGGGTATTTTTTGGATGACACAATGGAAGTGTACGAAGCTGAAGTGTCAAATTGGAAATGTGATGCTGACAAGTGGAGTTACTTTGAGATTTTTGATATTATTAAACAAATGGGGTATCATGAAGTTATTAGTATTTGATATGAGGTGTATGGTGAGAAAATATTTCTGGAAAATGACATTGGAGCAATGGAAATGGTAAATTTTGTCAAGGCTAATGGGAAAGTCAATTTGTCTCTTATTCATCCAGTATCTCAGCCCGTATTTGTGGATAATGTACAGACTGAGGCTCAAAAAGATGAAGCTAAACAGGCCCATCAAGAAGCTGCCCAAGTAGGAAATGATACACATGAACCAACCCAAAATGCAACCCAAACAGAAGACAATATTGGGTCTGATAGTGAAGATAGTGTTGTTAATGTAGTTTTTGGAGACTCAGATGATGAATTGGCCATGAATGATGGGTTTGATGAGGTCCAAATAGGTGGTGATGGACTTGAAGAACAAGGAAGGGTAGGTGGTGAGGAAACCGAGTGTCAAGGTAAAATTTAGAAGAGGAATGATGCAAGTCTGAAAGGGTCTAACACTAGTAAAAAGAAGAAAGAAAGTACTAGTAATAAAATAGGGAGACCTAAGAAGACTCGTGTTGAGAGAGAACATATTGTGGATGAAGATGAGGAGGTTGATGTGTCGAGTGATGACACTTTTAATTTGGCTTCAAATAGAAAGGAGCATGTAATACAAACCGAGATGGAATTATTTGATGAAGAGTATTTTACAGAAGAATTGGAGAGTGATGAATCATAAAAAAATGGTGATGAAAAGGGCACTAAAGGGAAGTATCCTTTCTTTGTCATGCCAAAAAAAATGGAAGATTATAAGTGAGTTTTAGGAAGCCTTTTCACCGGTAAAGAACAATTTAAGGAGGTTGTGACAACATATGCCATTCATAAATTTGTGAGATCAAGTTGGCTTGGGAAAATATTGTACTCAACAGTGAAAGAGAACCCGAACATAAAAATTACAAATATTTATAACAAGGTTCATAAAAAGTGGAGTGTTGGAGTGAGTAAGATGAAGGCATTTAGGGCATGCAGGGTTGCAATTGATATGGTTGATGGATCATTCGGAGAGCAATATCTAAGATTGTGTGATTACTATCATGAATTATTAAGATCAAGTTCAAATCGTACTGTTAAGTTACAAGTCCAAGCTACAAATTTGGAGGTAACTGATAAAGATTATGTGGAAAGACCATTTTTACCAAGTTTTCAACGCCTATATATGTGTCTTAATGGATGTAAAGAGAGTTCCCTGATTTATAAACCAATAATTAGTCTTCATGGTTGTTTCCTTAATGGGGTATGATTCTTGCTGCTTTGGGTAGATACCCAAATGAGTAAATGCTTCCAATTGTTGTGGTTGTAGTTGAAGGTGAGACAAGAGATTCATGAACTTGGTTCCTTAAATTATTAATTGATGACTTGGGTTGACAACAAGCATGTAAATTCTACACTTTTATATATGATCAGCAAACGATATTCATTTAAGTTCAATTAATCATTATTCATTTATTTATGTGAATATGTTTATTTATGTTAATTTATTTATTTGTGTTAATTTCTCTTGTTTATGTTAAGGATTATTGCCTACAATGGATGAGTTGCTTCCTGGGGTTGAACAAATGATTTGTGTAGGACACCTCTATAACAATTTCAGAAAAATGCCCATGGAAGAAACTTAAGGAATTGATGTGGAAGGCAACCAAGTCATCATACCTCAAGCATGGGTACAAATATTTGGTGAAGATTCCACCAAGGTTTTGGTCAAAGTCAAGATTCAGTTTCAATTCTAATGTGATGTGCTTGTCAATAATATGTCAAAGAAATTCAATAGTGTCATAATTAGACATCAAATTATACTTAATGGAAAGGTGGACAAAAAATAGATCTACATTAGAAAGGTGCACTTGTTCTGTTCTGCCTCAAATCATGAAAAAGTTAGAAAAAGAACAAGAATTATCAAGAATGTGGATGTGTAGGTAATACTATGGTTCTGTTTTTTAAATGTTGTTATGCTATGATTGTTTTTTTAATTCTTGTTAATTATGTCATGTGTTAATTTTAATTATATGTTTATTCTTATGATTAATTGCAGTTTTGGTCTCCCTATTTTAGCTGAATCGGGAAAGTAGTTCCCCCATTTTGTTTATCCCCAGTTTTGGTCCCCTAAACAGAATTTTGGAAATTTCATTTTTTTTTGCATTTATTTAAGTCACACCATGCTTCAAGATCTCATTTGCAACAATTGTACTTGAAATCTATGATCATAAATGGTGTAGTACGAGTTTAAAAAAATGAATTTTCATCAAGTTTTGGACCAAAATTATGTTTTGGGGACCAAAACTGGGGAAAAACAAAATGGGGGGACTACGTTCGCGATTCAGCTAAAATAGAGGGACCAAAACAGCAATTAAGTCTTATTCTTATTGAACAATGTATGCTGGTAACATCAACCACATAGGAGACAAGTTTGTGGTATCATTGGAAAATAGAGAATGTTCATGTAGGAAGTGGATGTCATTTTCATGTTCATGTCATTTTCTTTGTCTTTATTTAACCTCAATCAAACACTTTTTTTTAATCAAACTCTTTATGTCAGTTTATGATTAGTTTATGATCACTTTTTGTTAGTCAAGCAATTTCTGTTAGTTTATGATCACTTTATGCCATTTTGTGTCTTTTCTACCACCTGAAACATGTTTACTTTGTTTTGAATGGAATTGAGTATATTTTTTAAACGAATTATGTGCATGAATGAATTATGAATGAAGCAGGAACATGATAACAATTTGTGTCATTGTCTCAATTTTTGAATAAATTATGAATATAGTAGGAGCAAGATTAAGCAAGAATGATAATTTTGTTCATTGTCTCAGTTTTTGACTGAATTATGAATGAATTATGAATGTAGCAGGAGCAGGATTAAGCAAGAATTATGAATGAATTATGAATTAAATAAGAACATAATTATGAATGAAACAGAATTATGAATGGAACATGAACAAAATTATGAATGGAGCATAATTATGAATGTATAATTATGAACGGAATAGGAACCTAATTATGAATGAAGCTGAATTATGAATGAAGCAGAATTATGAATTATGCATTCCTTATGAATGAATTAATGAATTTTGCATCTCAATTTGTGCATACTATATTTTTATAATTTTTTTTAGATTCATAGCAGCATGATTCCTTTTTTAAAATATAAATTTATCTTTATTTTTTTTTCATCAATTTAAATTTAATGTTGAATAATACAATTGCTGACAAATCAAACATTAAATTGATAGTAATAATTGAAGAAAGAACAACCAAGATCATTGGAGCCACAATTGATGCAAAAGCAAATTACATTAATAGTTCCAAATGTCATACAACAAATTCTATCATTACTACATACTTACAATAAATCTACTACATCAACCTCAAGAAAATTACATCAACTACAATAAGCTTATTTCAGAGCTAAGATCAACAATAAAACAACACATGTTACACCAAATAAAACACATAAAAATAGCACCAACTTCATCTTAATAATGGTTGACTTGTGATCTCCATGCATTTTCAAAATGACATTCCTAAGAGTCATAATCTTCAACTCCTTTAGGGGGCACTCTAAACATTGTGTATGTATCTATTGTGGAGTTCTCTATTGTGTTTGAGGCCTATAGTCTGAATCTCAAACAAAGTAATTGCATCTACATTCAATGTCATAAATCTACAATTGATGAACAAAGACAACATCAAAATAATTTTATTTTGATTGAACTAATCTCAAATACATAAGAAACAATTCAATATTCCAAATCAACAAGAATCGAATAACAAAATTTTAATCTAAACCAAAAACCATAAATCTAATAACCCTAATATGAGAAAACCAATCTAACAACCTCAAATAAATTAATCAAAAACCATAAAGGTATTGATGCTTACCACAAAATTTTCGTCTTTTGTTCAGACCCCATTTTGTCACTGTGCGCATCACAGGTTTCAGACCAAAAGCACAATTTGGCAGCTCACGAATTCCATTGGAAACAAAAGAACCATAGTTGTAGGACTGCGTTTTTTACTCATTTGAACATGAGGCGGTCATGGATTTCGAGTTTTGGAAACCGTGAATAGGGGTGGGAATAGGCCAGGCCAGGCCAGGCTTTGAAAGGCCTGAGCCTGGCCTACGATTTATTTTTTCGGCCTAAGCCTGGCCTACGGTCTATCATAGGCTTTTTTTTCGGCCTAAGCCTGGCCTTTTTAATAGTTTGGCCTGGCCTGGAAGCCTTTTTAAAAGCCTTTTTAAACGAATCCATTATTACTTCTTAAACAAATAAGGGACAACTACTAAGTGATTGACTAATTGAACGGATACCGAATATAAAACGACTACTAAATATAGAACTGCTACCAAATATGGAACGACTACTGAATATGGAATGATTAGTAAGTGATTGCCTAATTGATAGAATTTAAAATAGAAAATAATATTATTAATATAATAATAAAAAATAATATTAATAAATAATAAATATATATATATATATAGGCCGGCCTGTTAGGCCTAACAGGCTTTTTTATAAGCCTGAGCCTGACCTATTTAAATAAATAGGCTTTAAAAAGAGCCTGAGCCTAGCCTTTTTATTAAATAGGCCAGGCCAGGCCAGGCCATAAGTAGGCCAGGCCATAGGCCCCTACGGACGGCCTAGCCTATTCCCATCCCTAACCGTGAATATGATTTTTCATGGATGGGAGAAGAAAACGAGTGAGAGAGGAGAATGCCAAACAAGGGGTTGAGAAATGTGAAAGAAAATAAATCTAAGAAGAAAATGGAGGAAGGAATTTGTTAACGTTGCCTTAATGGAAACACATTTAAAGAGTAAAATTGAAATTATTTAAAAACATAAAATACTGAAAAGGGAAAGGAAAAAGAAAAGATAAATGACTAAAACGTTACCTAAAATGAAGTTAAGGAACTACGAGTGCTATTTAGCCTATAATCAATAAATTTTAAAAAATCAAATGTAAAATCAAAAGTTCTTATCAAATGAACTTTACAAATTAAGAAGAAAAGAATTTATATCTTTTTAAATAATTTCAAATGAACTTATAATAAAACAAATTAGCTACATTTATTTTATATCAAACATATCAATTTTTACTATTAATTTATTTTAGAAAATACAAATTTAGATTAAATATTGTTATATATAAATGGTATTTTAAGAAAATAATTTATGAAATTGACATATTAAATTTAAATATCAATAAACTAATATCAATATAAATTAAAAATTTAAATTAAAAATATAATATTACAATTTAATTAAAATTTAAATTAAATTTAAAATATAATATTTAAATTAAATTTAAATTAAATTTAAAAATTAAAATAACTGTTATAAATAAAAATATAATTTTAATATTAATTAAAGCAATTACTACCAAACCAAATAAAATATTCCAAAATTAATAAATAATGTCTTACAACCCAAAAATTAAACACACCATGCATAATTAAATAGGACAAGATTTAATGTGTTCATACAAACCAAAAATAAAATTATAAAATTATTCAAATACATCAATCGTAATAATTCATTTGATCAGTTCCACTCCCTCCATCATTATTTGCTAGAATGTTATCCGATGATATAAATGCACTCTTATTTCATCTTCACTCTTAAACCGTCTATATCGACATAAACAACATGAACATCTCATCCCCCTTCATCTTCGACAATTCTTTTGCACTCTCACAAAATTGAGAAAATATTCAACCTTGTCTTCAACCATGTGTGTATATATATATGTTTATTCTAAAAATTAAATAAATATATAAATTATATATATATATATATATGTAAATTTTATATATATATATATATATATATATATCGATGTTTTATATATTAATTGCTTTATTTTACAAAAGTATTATATATAAATTTTGACATACTTTATATGTCAACTAGGGGAGCATTTGCAAACAATATAATAAATTTTTATCAAGACTATAATTATATAAACCAAAATAAAATTTTAAATGATGTTTAATGAATTTTTTTCATAAAATAACTTCTTATATATAAACAAAAATAGAGACTTTTAAAGTATATAATTTTTTTGTACGAACTCAACTATTTAACTCTTTTTAATAACTAACTACAAATATTAATATCATCAATTTTGATAATGTTTTTTTATTTAAAAAATAGTTATATTAAAATCAATAAGTTTTACCTGTGTTTCAAATTTGTATTTATCATATATTATGTAAACAACATAATTTCTATTTTTTAAAAATAAATCTATAGTAACACATATTTTACTAATCTATATTGTAAAAATAATATAAATATATGTATAATATCACATATTTTACTAATCTATATTTAAAATGTATTAACTTGATGTCGAATAGTGTCTGACTTGAAGCTTTCACAGGACTGAGAACTCTTCGAAGTAAACACAATATCACCATTGTCAAAATAAAAATTCAATAATACTAATTAAATAAATAACTTCAAATCAAAAATAAAATTAAAAAACTAAATATATAATATAAACTTACCCAAATTCAAGATAGTAAAGAAATAGCTTGGAGAAGTAATTTTTGTAGAGAGAAGGTGGAGAGAAAATTTAGAAAGAAGGTTTAAATGGAAGGTAGAAGTAAAAAATGATAAGAGGAGTGAAGTGATATTTATAGAAAATGGTTGATCCTTTGTGGCGGCCAAAACAACCACAAAATCCAACGGTACAATGGGAATTTGTGGTGGCTTTAATGGTCATAAAATAAGGCATTTGTGGCGGCCTGGGCGCTTTTTGTGGCGGCCTGGGCGGCCACAAACGGATTGCCTTTGTGGCAGCCTTTACCCTCATAAAGGGTTGATTTTGTGGCTGAAAAAGCCCTCACAAAGGACTTAGCTGGATTTTGTAGCGGCCTAAGCCCTCACAAAATAGCAACGTTGTGATTTTGTGAGGGTTTAGGCAGCTACAAAATCCAGCTAAATTTTAAGTCTTTTGTGAGGAATTTTTGAGCCACAAATAAAGACCAATTTAAATTTTTGCATGTGTGAGGGCTTTTTCGGTCACTAATTTGTGAGGGTTTTTTTCGGCCACAAAATATTTGTAAAGTTGGCCAGAAATGAAGGGATTTCTTGTAGTGTATAATGTTGCACTCACTATGATCATTTAACAACATGATTTGCTCAAAATCACTAATTATAGGTTACCCAATTTTGCCTCTTACATTTATTTTTCCGATAAACACAACATCTCACTCCAAAAAGAAAGTCAATGGCTATGATAAAAAGTCATTGACTCTAATTGAAAGAATTCATTCTAAAGAAAAGGCTTAGCTGAATAAGAATTTTGGAATATTTAAGAACAAGCCTGAATCCACTCTCACTCCAATAAATCAAGAGTATGAAGGAAGATCAAGAGTAAGAACAAGCCTGAAGTTAGATATGATTCAATATTATAATTGAAGAAAATCTTTGATGAAAGTGAAAAAATGATATGGCCAAAATATTTTTCACAAGAAGATATGGTAAAAATTTTGTTCACAAGAAAATGTGGCAAAAATATTGTTCATAAGAAGATATGGTCAAAATATTGTTCACAAAAAAGATATGATCCAAATTTGACAAGGACAAAAGTTAAACTCTAGATTGTCCTTGTAAACAAGAAAAAAAAACTATAATTTAATCTATTCTTTAAAATAAAAAATCCATACAATTCAAAAAAACTTTTGAGAGCTCAAATTTTCTAAGTAATTAAAGTTCAAAGGTTTAATTTCTAGAGAAACACTTGGTCAAAGAAATATTTTATGTGTGTTTTTGTGTGAGATATCAATTGTAACAATCATCTTATTAGAAGCCAAACACAATTTGTTCCAAACTTATGTAAATCATCTTGATAGTGTCTTTAGTGTTCCTAATGAAATTTGTGGTTTTTTAGCTTGTGTTGAGAAGACTTGACTTGTAGGGTCAAGGTGAAAGTACAAACACGAGAAATGGGTGTTAAATTGTGAATTCTGAATTGTGGCTTTAGTCCTTGTTTAATTCTGAACTGTATCGTCATTCCTAGTTTGGTCAATAATGATCTTACTCAAAAATAATTATGAATTTTTTTTTTGATAATATGTTATTTAGCCAATTCTTTATTTCTGAATCCAATATGAGCAATTTTCTAGATTGGTTATGTTTGTAGTTTGTTCATATTGAGTTTGTACATTCGTCAAATTGATACTGTTCATATTTTATTAAGATTGAGGTTGTAAATTATTCGTATTGATATTGTTTGTATTTTGTTAAGATTGAGTTTCTAAATTATTTAGATCGATACTATTCGCCTTTTGTTAAGATTTCTTTTGCCAATTCTCAGATGAAACTTCCATCCTATTGCTTGCTTTGATCTAGGAGGGAACATAGTGTTAGGTCAATTCTTGATCTTTCATAAGTAGGAGTATGACTAAGTCCAAATCAGTATTTTGTCCTTTGTCAAAATCTGAATCATATCTTTGTAAATAATAAATGTATCATTTTATGAGTTTTTCTTATTGTAAAAAAATTCTTAACCATATATTCTTGGAAATAATTCCTATCTTTTTGTAGATAAATCTTGATCAAATCCTCTTCTAAATAATTTATATCTTCTTGTGATAAATATTGATCAAATCTTCTTGTAAATAATTCATATTTTCTAGTAATAAATGTTGATCAAATCTTCTTGTAAACAATTCATATCTTATTGTAGATAAATCTTGATCAAATCTAATTGTAAATAATTCATATCTTCTTGTGATAAGATGTTGATCATATCTTCTTCAAATCTTGACTATATCTTTTTTTCACGTTGGTGAAAGATTTTCTTCAATTGTAAATCAAAATCAACCTTTATTTTAGATTGTATTCAAAAACACAAATTACTCTATATAGTCAAAATATATTGCCCTCACAAAATACTTTTGTTAACATCAAAACACTAAGTATAAAATTTACTTGATTCCAACAATCTCCCTTTTTTTTATGATGAAAAAACTGTATTTTTGTTAACAACTTTTCTTTTAAATACTTTGACTCCCCCTAACTTCTAAGTATTTTTATAAGTATTTTTTCGCTCCCCATTATCAAACATCACTCTCCACCTTTTCACATCAAACAATAAGACTTGAAAGTGAAGCTTGATTTTTTTAATTTGACTTTTCTTTTAAATTACATTTTCTTTAATAGAATGAAGATAACATAAACATAAAACATAAAATTTTTCCTAAGTATGAAACTAAACTACTCTAATGTTGGCACAACATCAGTTAGGTAAAATAATAAGGTTTAGGTACTTCTTGATGAAGTCAAACCTATATTTAGCTAGTGGTTTGGTGAGTTTGTTAGCCCATTGATATTCAATGTATATAAACTAGATATTAAGTTTACCTTATTGAAAAAATTCCCTAATGAAATGTTGTTTGATTTCAATGTGTTTAGCTCTAGAATGAAGTATAGAGTTTTTTATTAGGCAAATGGAAGAAGTGTTGTCACATTAAATGGGAATGTGGGTTTTGTAGGATTTTTTTAGTCATCTAGTTGATGTTTCATCCAAAGTAGTTGATAGCTACAACCAGCTACTGAAATGTCTAGTTGATGTCAGCTTTTGTTGTTGACATGACAATTGTTCTTTGTCTCTTAGTTGACCAAGAGATTAGCTTCTAGTGATTGTATATAGCTTTTTGAGTTTGTTAAGTTTGTATCTCTAAGAAGAACTTAAGTTTTCCCATCATATTCATTTGAAGTTCAAGTTGTATCAATTTATAAAATTCTTGGAAAAGAGTGCCATTAGTAGATCAAAAAATAATGTCATCAACATAAATTTCAATAATAAGAATGTCATTTCGTATTGATTTTCTAAAAAGTGTACTAATTACTTGTTCACTTTCAAAGTTATTTTTAAGCAAGAAGTTACTACTGAAGTAGCAATATCGGTTTACAAGAAAAGGGGGATTTGAATTGTAAATATTCCTATTTAAAATTTCCTGTTAAAAACTTAAGAAAATAACTCAAGATTGATCTTAGTTGTGAAAGTAGAAAACGAAGAACGTTCTTGGTTTCTGACTAGAAAATGAAGAATGTTCTTGGTTAGTTAAATCAATAATTTAACTTATCTATATAACTTAATAATCAAATATAATGAAATTAAATAGATAAGGGAAGAGATATCACACAGAGATATATCCTAGTTCACCCAATCCGGGTTACGTTCAGTCCTCACAACCGTGAGATTTTTCACTAAGTGTTCAAAACAAGATCGTTCTTGGTTTTCACGAATCAATCTTGATCTTTACACAGTTTCTACCTTTCTACATAGAAAGGATTTTTCACAGGTTTACCTTACACTATTTTAGAAAGGATTTTGCAAGCTACCTTTTAGAACCTAAAAGGATTTTTACTCACTACTCAAGCTATGTTATCAAAAATAGCCTTGAGTTACAAAGTAATGATTTTAAGAGTATTAGAATATGAGTATTGCTCAACTCGTGTTTGAGAAATAGATTATGTATTTAGAACTCAATTATTACTGATTCTAATACAACACAAAGAAAGAAACTACAAGCGTGAGAATGATTTTGACAAGCTTGAGTATGATTGAATAATTTATGCTTTGCTTGGCACTTTGAGTTGTGTCTTGTTCTTTATCTTCAAGCTGTATTTATAAGCGTTAATAGAGCTTTAGGACAACTCATATGTCCGTTGAAATAGGGCCAGCTGTCATGAAGGAGTGGTTGGATAAAGCCAGTCATAAAGCAAGAGTGATTATGCTAAATCCAACAAATCAAGATCGTTCTTCGAATTTGTTGGTGATGAGCTGACTTGTACTTGTGATTGTGTCAGTTGTCTGAGATGATTGCTTGCTTTTCAATCACGTGTGTAGGTCTAGATTGATAGTACAATCAGTAGTGTACTTTTACAGCTTGCAAATTTGTACTTGCAATTGCCTCACTTGAAGAATGATCTTGTTTTAAGCTTTTTATGAAGCATATCTTTGATCCTTCAAATTCTGGAATGATTATGACTTAGATTGATCCTTGCTTATTCTTTGATGAAGATATGAGATGAATAAAGCCTTAAGAATCCAATCTCTAACAAAGATACTGATTATTCTTGTTTCTGCCAAAAACGAATATCATTATTCGTTTTCCAGAACTACTTCAAGATCAATCTTCGTTTTACTGCTTTTGCTTTCTTTGATTTTAATGAGAACTGATTTGTAATGTTTGATACCTAACTTGTTTTGACACAGTCAAATACACATGTTAAATACCAAAACACTTAGAATCATAATTAGAATTCTTAATTAACTTTTTGTTTGTTTTCATCAAAACATTAAATTGACATTTTAATTTTGATTCTAATTTTATTGATAAAGAGATTTTATAGCTCCCCCTTAGAATATGCTTCAAGTTAAATAGATAAGTTAAATTGTTGATTTAACTAACCAAGAACGTTCTTCGTTTTCTGGTCAGAAACCAAGAACGTTCTCCGTTTTCTGTTTTCACAACCAAGATCAATCTTAAGTTATTTTCTTAAGTTTTTAACAGGAAATTTTAAATAAGAACATTTACAATTCAAACCCCCTTTCTGGTATATCGATATTGCTACTTCAATTAGCATCAGAGCACTACCTTTAAAGTTGAGCACCTAACAAGTGTTAGAGAAAAAGATTTAGGAAAAAGAAGTAATGTCTGAAGCAACCATGTGCTTAACGGAAAACTTAGAAAATAATGAGGTAACCTTTTTTGAACTCTGTCCTATTTGGGAACAAATCCGTAAAGAAAAAGAAGAAAAAGAGAAAGCACAAGCTATGAATGACGAACTAAGAAAGGTCATTCAAATCCTGCAACAATCTAATTTAAAAATGTTTGAGCAACAAAAGATTTTCAATGAGATACCCATACAAAATCATATTCCAAAATGTTATAAAACTAAGGAACAAAACACCTCTTTAAAAATAGAAGTTCTTGATTTGAAAACTGATTTAACCAACTTGGTAAAGACCACTGAAACCTTTCAAAATAACATGGTATTTGAAGAAGGGATATTTGACAAAGATGTTTTACGTTTCAAAACTTTTCTAAAAGAAAAGCTTTATGAAAACTTTTGTGTCAAAAAAGAAGAATGAGAAAGGTAATATAAGATGTTCTTACTGTAACAAAATTGGACATCTTGATTCCATATGTTTTTACAAACGAAGGGATAAAAGATTCAAAGGAAAATGATTTCCATAAAACGAAGAACGCTCTTCGTTTTTTCATTCATGTGAAGAACGTTCTTGTCTCATATCAGAACTTTCTTTTAGAATAAAAAATAAGTGTTCTTATAGTTCAAAGAGTGGTCATGTTGAATCAAATTGTTATCATAAGAAAATATCTTCTAGGAGAAGATATACGAACCATCAAGGACCCAAACAAATATGGGTACCAAAATCATTACTAACTTGTGATGTAGGAACATCATCCAACAATCAAGAAAGAATATTGATACATGAACATGGCGTGCTCAATACACATGAATGGAAAAGTATGTTGGCTCATCTCATTACAAAAATTTGGAGTGTCTATAACCCTTAGAAATATTAACAAGTCAAAGGTACATGTATCATCTTATTTCGCTTTCATGTATGCGTTTATTATCATGTTCAAAATTAAAATGTTGTCTCTTGTGAAAGATGACAAAGAGCATAGTGGCATTTTCCTTGTATTATGATTTTTTTTAAAAGGATATTAATTCAATAATATTCAAGGGGCGTTTTTAGAAAATGTTATTTTTCTTAAAACTGGAGTCTATTCATTGTTTTCTATCATTTGTATTCCCCAACCTTTTTGTGTTGACAAAGGGGGATAAATATTTTAGATTTTATGTTTAGATTTTATGTTAGTTCAAAAATATGAAGCATATTCCGAGGAGGAGCTTTAAAAGCTCTCTTTGATTAAAATTAGAATCAAAATTAAAATCTAAATTAACATGTTTGTCATTATCAAAATATTAAATTGAAATTTTGTCTCAACAACTGAGTCTATCATACCATACCGTAGGTGTTTGTTTTAGATCAAACAAATATTTCATAAGTTTAGAAACTTGATTTGGAAATTCAAAACTTTCAAAACTTGGAGGTTGTTTAACAAAGAATTCTTCACTTATATAAAAATTTAGAAAAACATTTTTAATATCTATTTGAAATAGTGTAATGTTATTATTTGCGGGAAAAGAAAGTAGGATATAAATAGCTTCTAACCTTGCCAATGGAACAAATGTCTCAGTGTAATCAATGCCCTTTTGCTGAATGTAGCATTGTGAAACAAGTTTTTCCTTGTTTATGACAACTTCACCTTTTTTTCATTTATTTTATTTAGGAAAACCCACTTGGTTCCTATATTGTTATGATTTGGTCTAGGTACTAGATCCCAAACATCATTCCTCATTAATTTTACTCTTATTGCATTTCAAGCATTCATCTGCCAATGCTTTATCAACAGAGGTATGCTTAATTGGTGAGAGTAAGCCAAACAACGTGGCACCTTTTAGTGATGATCTAGTCCTTAAAGATCACTTGCACATCAAATGTTTAGAGTTTGAGGATAAGATCACTTGTGCTTCTCTCCAGATCTTCCTTCTGACTTATATTGATTATTTATTACTTGATCAACTTCATCCTCTAAATATTTGTCATCTTCTTCTGATATGATTGCATCCTCTAATTTTTTAAGTTCTTCTGGTTTGTATGCATCTACTTCCTCTGGTTCCGATAAACCTGCACTATCATCATATTGCCTTGACTTTTCAAGGTCAAGCATTTTGTTATCAAATTTAACATGTATGGATTCTTTCACAATATGAGTTTCAGTATTAAACACTCGATAAGCCTTAGATATTTTAGAGTATCCAATGAAGTTACACTTGTGAGATTTAAAATCAAATTTACCAAGGATATCTTTAATGTTCCATATGTAACAAGTAAAACCAAGTTGTTTAGAGTAAGAGATGTTAGGTTTTTTTACCTTTCCACAATTCATATGGTGTTTTATCCAATATAGACATAATTAAGACTCTACTTTGAATATAACATGCATAGCTTCAACCCAAAAGGGTTTTGCCATTTCTTGGAGTGATCTATTGTTTCTTTCTACAACTCCATCTTGTTAGGGTGTTCTAGGAGAGGATAAGTTCTCATCACAAAAAAGTTCCAAGAACTTGTTTTCAAATTCTCCTCCATGATCACTTCTAAAAGCTACAATCATAAGACCATCTTCATTCATCACTTATTTGTAAAATGAGATAAACACTATGTGGGATTCATTCTTAGTTATTAAGAATTTTACCCTTGTCTACCTAGTGTAATCACTACTATAACAAAGTCACATTTCTTTCTACTTAGAGATGTTGTTTTTAATGGCCCAAAGAGATCTATATGTAAGAGCTCAAGAGGCTTTAACAAACAAAACATCTTTGATAGAAGGAGCAATATCATTACCAATGGTGCCTTGTCCCGTGAATACGTGAGGAATGTGAGTGATTGTGAGTGGTGAGTGGGTTTTATGAAAATATTTGCGTTTCTAAAACCTTAAGTAGTTTGCACGCATAAACACATGTGAGCAACACCTGTCAGAGTACCACAACTTACAAGGAAAATTGTTCATATTAAAATTATTTGAATTTGTATTGACTAGAGGCACAAATAAATTCAATGTAATTAGAGGAATATCATATATCCATTTAACCATTTACTCTATTTTACAAGAGGAAAAATTACACAGACAAAAACATAATTCTTTTATAAACATTGTGTTTATATTTTTCTAAATAAACTTGAATTTATCCTCAATAAGGGTTTTGTGGAAATATCAACCCACCAATGATTAGTGTCAAAAAATTTAATGCCTAAAATACTCTTATGGGCATAATCCCTTATGAAATGATGTTTAATCTTTATATATTTTGCCCTTGAATGTCTAAAATACCCATTGGTTAAACATATAGCTGAAGTATTATCACAAAATATTAGAATATTACTCTCATTGATTTTGAAATTTTATTGTTCTCACTTCATCCACAATAGTTGAGTGTTATAACCTACTGCTATTGATAGAGCAATAGTCCATTGGCGTTTGCTTGACTAGGAGATTAGATTCTCAACAAGGAATGTATAGTTTCCACTAGAGCTTTTCTTTTCTAATCTGTCTCTAGCATAATCAGCATCACAAAAACCTATTAACCTGTATTCAAATAATTATAATACAAACCAATATTACTAGTACCTTTCATATATTAAAAGATCCTCTTAACAACTATTAAGTCGGATTCTTTAGGGTTAGACAAAAATCTGGCACACACTAAACATATTATCAGGTCTATAGACAGTTAAGTAGAGGAGAGCACCATTTGTTCCTTTTTATACCTTTTGATCTTCCATTTTTACTTGACTCCTTCTTATCAAGATAACACGTATGATGTATAGTTGTAGACACATGCTTACATTCATCCATTTTAAATTTGTTCAACAATTATGTTGTGTATTTGGTCTGATAAATGAGTACACCATCAGGATTTTGATGAACTTGGATTTCAAGAAAGAATTTTAATTCTCCCATCATGCTAATCTCTAATTCATTTTGCATTAACTTAGAAAACTCTTGGTAAAGCTTGACATTAGTAGAAGCAAAAATGATATCATCAACATAAATTTATACAATGAGAAGGTCAATCTTAGATAATTTTCTAAATAAAGTAGTGCCAACCTGACTTTTTTCAAAATTATTTTTTAATAAGAACTTGCTTAACCTATCATACAAAGCTCTTGTAGCATGTTTCAGACCATACAAATATTTCTTTAATTTGAAATCATCGTATGGAAATTCATTCTCCATCAAAGCCAACAGGTTGTTTGACACAACTTCTTCATTTATGTAACCATTTAAGAAAGCATTTTTTTCATCCATTTGATATAAAATGATTTTATTAAATACTACAAATGAAAGTAAAAGTCTGATAGCCTCTAACAAGTCTATATTTGTTTTTATCCACTTCACCTTTCTCATTTAGTTTGCTTGTGAAAACCTACTTGGTTCCAATTGACTTCTTTTCTTTAGGCTTGGGGACATGATCCCATACGTCATTTCTTTTGAATTGATTCAACTCTTTTTGCATAGCCATTATCCATCGATCATTTGATAGAGCTTCGTCTATAGTTCTAGATTCAATTTCATATAGTATTCCAAACATAGACGTTTCTTTAAAAGCATATCTGGTTTTCAAATGATCATTTTTGGTTCCTATGATCGGAGAGTCTGGATGAGAAAATTTGTATTTCCATCCAGGTTTGGATTCCTAATGATCTTGATTTGTGGGAAGTTCATTATTTCTTGTTCTTGAATTATCAAGAACATATTCAGATTTATTGTATGATGACTTTGTTGGTTCCTCAAATATCAGTAGATTTGTGAAATCTACATCTAGCTTTGAATTTTCATCATTAAACTTTCATCAGCAAACTTCACATGAATTGTTTCTTTAGACCTTTCAGAGTATGCCAAAAAGATGAATTTTTGAGATCGTGAATCAAATATGCCAAGATTCTTTTTGGTGTTCAAAATATAGCATAAACAATCAAATTAATGGAAGTATGAAATGTTGGGCTTTATTCCTTTCCACATTTTATAAGGAGTCTTATTATAGATATGTATGATATAGATTATATTCTGAATATAACATGTATTGTTCACTGCTTCTACCAAAAAGTGCTTGACAACATTCATTTTGTGAATCAGGGGACGTTCCATTTCCTGAAGAGATCTATTTTTTCTTTCCACAACATCGTTTTTTGGATGTGTTCAAAAAGATGAATAGTTATGTGAATTTATATTCTCTTCACATAAGATTTCAAAAAGCTTATTTTTAAATTCACCCCGATGATCACTACAAATTGTTTCAATACAAAAGTCTTTTTCATTTTTCACTTATTTGTAGAAGATGATGAAAAGATTATGTGACTCATCCTTGTGTTTAAGGAAGTTTACCCATGTCCATCTGGAATAATCATCAACAATAAAGAGTGCAAACTTTTTTTACAATTAATAGAGGTAGTCTTTATAGGGTCAATAAATCATTTTGTTTCCATTTCTAGAGGAAAAATATCATTTTGTTTGTTTCCATTTCTGACATGCTTCACAAAAAATATTTGATTCGTATATAAAATTTGTGAAGCATCTGACTAAATTAAGTCTTTTCAATTTTCAGATTAACCTCAAATTTCCATGTACTAATCTTTTATGCAAAATCAATTGTTCTTTATTCATTGATATGAGACACTTTACTTCTTGTTTTTCCAAATCAGAAAAGTTATTTTCTAAATATTGCTTTTTCATTGGCCAATAAATAGTATGGATCCATCAGTTTGACTTTTTAGCCTTACATGACTTTTGATTGAAGACAACATCATAACATATGTGGCTTATGTTTTAGTCCTTTAACTAGTCAAACATTTTTAATAAAGGGAAATGAACCATTACCTACTATGTCATACGCAATGATCTTACCCCTTAATCACCTTCAAAACCTACAAGTCCTTCGTTCTTGAGGGTTAGTTCTTGGAACATAGACTTTTTAGTAATCATGTGCTGTGAGCATCAATTGTCCAAGTACCACGACTAGTGTTTTAACTTTGTTGCTAAGGATATTTGTAAGATAGAATATTTTATTCTTAACTACCCACATTTGGTTGGGGTCTGGTTTGTTATTTTTGAAAGTTGTCTTGTCTTATCATGTTTTTACGCTTATGACAAGTTATTTTATTGTGACCTTACATTAAAAAGTATATGTAAGCAGTATCAAGTAAGTTATTCTTAGGAGTTTTCTCTGGTTCTTCAAAACCAATATTATATTTATTGTTTTTTCTAACATCTATATTGTAGAGGCTTGTTTGCTTTTGTCTGTGTTGTTTGTTATAAATTCTTTAAAGACTTTTGAAACATTTTCTTTCAAAGTTAGATTTTATTTTTTAGGATTTCAAAGTATTTTTCAAGATATCTGAATTTATTTGTTAAGATGTCATGAGTTTTTGTAAGACATTTCAGTTTTAAAGAAATTTTGTGATTCTTGTTGAGAAACGCATTAAACACACAGACACTATAAAGTCAGAGTATAATACCTGGATTTTTTCATCCTCAGAATTAAAGTCATAGTATGTATGTTACATCAGAGCCATATTAGAATGCTCTTCATCGTGATCAGATGATTCATCAAAGTCATCTCAAGTAGCCATAATACCTTTCTTATTTTCCTTGAAGTATTTTCTTTGAGAGTTTCCCTTCTCAAATTTAGGAAATTCTGATTTGAAATGTCCTAGATCTTTGCAGTTATAGAAGATGGTTCCTTTTTTGTCTAATTTTTTGCCTTTTTCTCTACTATTTTGGGATCGTTTGAAATCTCTTTTGGTAAAGGAATTCTCCCTGTTGTTCCACATGCTCTGGATTTTCCTTGATATGAAAGAAAACTCTTCATCATATAAGTCTTCTCAATGATCTTTTCATTCGTTTTCCTTTGAGTCTTTAGTAAATTGTAGAACCATGGAGTTAACCTTCTTTCCTTGGGACTTGAGAGCCAAGGATTTGGACTTCTTCTTAGGCTCATATTCAACTAGTTCAATCTCATGGGATCTGAGTAAATGCATCAACTCTTCCAGAGGCACTTTTTTTAGATCTTTTGCCACTTGAATTTTTAGCACCTTTGGTCTCCACTTGGTTGGAAGGCTTTCAAGCATCTTCTTGATATGGTCAGAGGTAGTGTAACTCTTTTGGAGAACCTTCAATCCCAAAACCAGTGTTTTGAATCTAGAAAACATATTCTTAACGTCTTTTATCTTCTTTCATCTAGAAGAATTCATTTCATTTGAAGGTGATAAAATTCATCATGAAAATTATGTCTTTATGATGCATCTAGTGTACTTTCTTTTGATCAGTGTTGAGATAATGTTTGGATATTTCAACACTAACAACGTCTTTTGGAGCCTCATAGTCATCTTTGACTAAGTCCAAGAGTTCAAGATCATGTGATATAGAAACTTATGAGTTTGTATTCTCCATCAAATAGGGGAGACCAACTAACGTTTCCACCTATAACTTCTTCACCTGAGTTCATAATACCACTAAGTTTTTCTCAAAATGGTTAAGTGTGCAGCTTTTAGATCGTGCTCTGATGCCAATTGTAGAATAAGAAACATAAGAAATGAGGTATTTGATTTGTGTTTTATTTTAAAAAAACGTTTTAGAAATATCAAAACCAAGTGATGTAAAATAGACTATATAACACATAAATATAAATCAACACAACCAATTTATTATGGTTTACGGCCAACACAATAGCTTTCTCCAGTCCTTTCAAACTAAAGGATATAATCCACTAATTCACGAACTGAATCACATTTCCACTAAACACCTGCTAGTCAAAGTGATTGTGTTTAAGTCTTCTCAACCTTCTAGCTTAGTATATTCATGTTGTTGAGGAATGCATCCACTACTGGACTAGGTTACAAAAGTGTAAGATTAAGGGTTTTCAAAATATTCTCACAAGAGGGTGTTTACAAGTTGACCTAGAATAACAACTTATTCTCTAACAACTTATGTGCACAATTGATGCATAATTACTTGGCACTTTCACCCTGCTTTTATATTCCCACAGGAACCATTCTATTGTATATATCCTTTAAAATATGAGTAGTTTTCAACAATTTGTTGTTGCTAAAATAGTCCATCTTCACGTATCCACATATGTTTGTGTTTGAGTTGACATAGAAATTATTTATCAATTCCTTTCTTCTTCAAAATGTCATATACCATCGTTCATTATACAACCATCGCACTTCTCGGGTTGGAAGGTTTCTTATCGTAACATACATTTTCAATTGCATTTTTGTATGTGAAATAAAGTTAACATTGATACATTGATTAACATGCACATATCCTATGAATTGGAATATTGCGAACAATGATGATAGTTAATTCAATTCATGAGAATGAAGTATCGTAGTTTTATATTGATTTTGATCCAAATAAAGTATACTTTATTTTTATGGTCATATTTCATACATATTATTACATGCAATTTATTTATTTATGATTTCAATTTTTTTGTTCATCAGGTTGTTATTATTCTATTATTTTAGGACTGAAAAATAAATTTGTGGTCAGTAATTCTTTTATTTGAGGTTCATCCCCATTTAAATAACTCTTCATAAATATGTTAATAACTATTTTGGTGGAATATTTCTATTTATAGTAATTGAAATATTGAAAAGATGTAAATCATGATTTGGGGATTTTTTTAATTATTTTTAATGAATAAGCATATGAGAGACATACATGTCATCATAATCACAATATCCGTGACCACAAGATGGTGAACCAATTAAGGTGGACGAAATCAATTTAGTTTATGTGATTTTTGGCGATAGGAAATGAAAGATAAAGTGTTTGTATGTTGGTTAAAATAAGCACCATTATAATCAACTTTGTATACTTTTCATGTTAAGGAATATTTTAGTTTACTTTCAATGTTGTAAACTGGCCTATTTTGATCACATAAAATGTGGACTATTAGGAATTATGATTTGTACAAAGTGACTGCCTCTTCTGATTTTTATTTAATAAATAATTTGTTTATAATTTTACATAGATGTTTATAAGTTTAATAAGAATTGACATATTGAAATGCTGATGGTAGATGATTTAGAGATACAAGTGTTAATTAGCGAAACTTTATTATCCACTTAGCTTACAACCACAGAAATTGTAAATAATATGTGATCTGTGTAGTTAATGCACACACAAAGTTTAATGTCATCAACACGCGCACAAAGCTTTATGCTATTAATGCACACACTAGACACCATATCATTAATAACAAGAAAAATACATTAAATTGATGTGGATGACTCAAGATTAACATCATATAAAAATTATTACACACATGTAACTCTATGTCATTGATGCACGCATAGTTTCCAATGTCATTAATACCATGGTATTTGCATTAAATTGTTTTGCATGACTTAAGATTGACAATCATGCAAATATTAATGCACACAGAGGGATTGTAGATTTATGTTTATAAGTTTAAGTGCTAAATAAGATTGATGCACGCACGAGACACCATATCATTAATAACAAGAAAGATACATTAAATTGATGCGTATAAATCAAGATTAACATCATATAAAAATTATTACACACACGTAACTATATGTCATTAATACACGCACATGGTTATATGTCATTGATGCACGCATAGTTTCCAATGTCATTTATACCATGGTATTTGCATTAAATTGTTTTGCATGACTTAAGATTGACAATCATGCAAATATTAATGCACACAAAGAGGGATTGTAGATTGATGTTTATAAGTTTAAGTGCTAAATAAGTTTTTAGCCCCTATAAAATTAAAGTATTTCACTTTTAGTCTCCATAACATTTTTTTTCTTCACTTTTTAGTCTCTAAAAAATTCTCCATATGCATTTCTTGTTCCTAATTTGAAGTTAATCGAGTTTAACTAACATAAGGCCACCAGACATTGCCATGTGGACAATTTTAATCTGTTGTCACTACGATATGGTTTCATAATTATTATTTTTTTATTTAATTATTATTTTAGTTTTCAATGAAGGGAGAAAAAATGATACGATGTTCTAAAGAGAAAAATATTACAAACCCATGTAAAAAATTATTGTTCAATCATAGAGTTTCACAAATAAAGATTTTGATATGTCAAGGCTTAAATGTGGGAATCGATGATTTGATCAAAAATTGCCTCTACAAGGTTGAAATAAAGTCATGGTTTTTTCAAAGGATCAAATAATTTGTAGGTTCAATTTCATAAAGTTGACATCTTTTTTGACTTGAATTTCGCTAAACTTGGTTCTGGGCCTCAACCATTAGAGTGATTTTATTATCACTTGTGTTGAATTTGTGAAAACCCTAAAATAGAAACACTTTCTCATCCCACACCATACCAATCATATTTTCCTCCAAATCATTCGCGCATATTGAACTATGAAAGAAAAAAAAGAGAAAAAGAGACGAAAAGAGCGATGAGATGGTAACATGACTTTACCCGAGGGTAAAGCCACAGCCGCTTTAGGCCTCCATGATAAATAAATATATTACGTAATAAAACAGACGCAAAAATATTTTACTTAATAAAGAGCGATGAGATGGTAACATGGCTTTACCCGAGGGTAAAGCCACAGCCGCTTTAGGCCTCCATGAAAAATAAATATTACATAACATGAACTATATTAATTTTAGACATGATATTAAAATTCACTTTAGGCCTCCACATGTGTTGGGCCGACCCTGGATTACGAACGAGGAGACAAAAAGAGCACCACAATACATTCCCGTAAATGGTTGAAAATGAGCCAGTGTAATTTGAGATGATGACCATGGAAGCATTCCCATTACTATTCTTCGCAACTTTTCATATGAAAAATGAGGATAATTTGTCATAGATTTTGTGAAGAATAAGCGATGTGCATTTTTTATTTCTTATGAAGAATGGAGGCAGCTTTAATGTGTTTTGATGGAGAAGAAAAGTTTGACATGTTTTATGAAAGTAGAAATTCTAAACACTAACATATTGTTTTTTATTTTTTATTTTTAAATTAAAACAAAATAATAAACTAAAAAATAATAATTTTGAAACCCATGTCAAGGGCCATCACATTAAAATTGTCCATGTGGCACAAACACGTGGCCTTTTGTTAGTCAAAACCAGTGGATTGAAAAATGAAGATGTAGATATTTTGAGGGACTAAAATGTGAGAAAAAACTTTATGGTGACTAAAATTAAAATACACCAATTTTATAGGGATTAAATTTTGTTTAATATTCAATAGACATTTAATAAGAATCAACATACTTAAGCGCCAACAAAAGAAGATTTAGAGATACAAGTTTTAATTAGCAAAACTCTAATCTCCACTTAATTAGAGACCACGTGAAATGATTAATTAATGCACACACATTTTTGTGTCATCAATTCACACACAAAGTTTGTTAGAACATATTCATTTAGAAAAACAATGACTTTTAATTATTTTGATAATAACAAATATTATTTCGTGGGAACAATTTATTGCGCTAATAAAATTATTTATGTGTGCAGACCTTTTATCATAAGGTTTAAATAATTTATGATGCATCCTCTTATGAATAGTGGAGATAAACAATTAAGACCATTTTTATTCATTACTCTTTTTCAAAATGTGAAAAACACTTTGTGGGATTCATCCTTACTTCTTAAAATTTTTACTCATGTTCACCTAGTGTAATTATCTACTATAATAAAGCCATATTTCTTTCCACTTAGAGAGACTATTTTCACTGGGCCAAAGAGATCTATATGTAAGAGCTCAATGGGCTTTGAGGTAGATATTTAGTTCTTAGGGGTAAAGGAGTTTTTTGTTTTATTTCCCTTTTGAAAAACTTCACACATAATTCTAATTTTGTAACTAAGCTTAGGTAGACTTCTGACTAGTTGAAGTTTATTCAGTTTTGAAATTAGTCTGAAGTTTGCATGACCTAATCTTTTGTGTCAAACTACTTTCTCTTCATTTTGTGACATAAGAAACTTATCCTCTTGTTTCTCTAGACTAAACATGTTTATCTTATAAATGTTGCTATGCATATAACTTGTAAAAAGTAGAGATGCATCCTTCTAACCAATTGCCTTGCATGTTTTTTTATTTATTAAATATAATATCACAATTATTATCACTTAACTGACTTATTCTTTATAAATTATGCTTAAGACCATTTACAAGCAAGACCTCTTTAATAAAATGGGAAGTATCATTACCAACTATACCTTGATCAATGATCAAGTCTTTTTGCTTTCCTCCAAAAGTCACTATGCCTTCTTTGATCAATGTTAGTTCTTGGAACATAGAATTTTCTCACTTCATGTGTCGCGAGCCTCCATTGTCTAAGTACCATGATTAGTGTTTTAACTTGATTGTTGAGGACATCTGCAAGATAAACAATTTTGTACTTAGGTACCCAAATTTTGTTGGTTTCTAGTTTGTTAGTCTAGAAAGGTTTCACGTTTTTCCTTGTTTTTAACATGGGACAAGATAATTTGGAGTAACCTTTCATAGAAAAAATAGTACGCAAGATATGAGAGTGAATAAGTTTGGGCTCAGTTATAGTTTCTCCAAATCCTAGACCTCTTTTTACCATTTCTACTAACTACATATATCATAGAAGCATAGTTGCTTCTTTTCATATTATTAGAAAGAAGATCATGAAATGCTTTTTCTTGCTTATTATTGTTACATGTGGTATTTTCAATTGATGTTGAGCTATGATGATTTTTGATAGTTAGATATTCATCCTTAAGTTTAGCAATATCAGTTTTCAGAGTTGCATTTTCTATTTTTACTTCAGTACTTTGATTATTCAAAACATTAATTTCTTTAGTTAGGTTTGCATTTTCTTTCCTAAGTATTTACAGGCTTAAAGAATATTTATGATTTTTGTTCAAGAAGTATTTTATAGCAATAATTAAATCAGATCGAGTTAAGTCAAAAAATACTTCAATTTCTTCATTTGTTGATTCACTTCTAGAGTTAGAATCTTTGTTGGATCCAAATGCAGAGTTGGTATGAGACATCAGAGCAAAATATGCTTGATCTTCATCATTAGAGAATTCATCAGAATCATCCCATGTAGCCATCATACTTTTCTTTTTGGGTCTATAATATTTCCTCTAATGATTCCCTTTCTCCATATTTTAACATTGTGACTTGATATGTCTAGGCTCATTGCATCCATAGAAGATGAAACTTTTATTATCATAGTTATCATTATTTCCTTTACTGAACTGCCATATCTTTTGAATTTTTACGAATATGAAAGCCAATTCCTCTTCTAAGTCTCCATTTTCATTCTCTTGATCATCATCCTATGATTATGTTGTTGCCTTTAGAAATTTCTTTTTCTTGGATTTCAAATCCAAGGTTGGTTGCTTCTTCTTGGGCTCATCCTCTGCAAGTTCAATTTCACATGATCTGAGAAACCTAATTAATACTTCCTCCTTAAGAGTATTCAGATCTTTTTATTTTTTAATGACAATGATATTAGGTCTCCACTTTCTTGGAAGACTTCTTAATATCTTATTCACATAATCCGTAGTAGTATAACTCTTCTAAGTATATTTAATCTTAATACCAGAGTCTAGAATCTGGAAAATATTGTTTCAATGTCTTCAACTTCTTCCATCTTGAACAACTCATACTTTTTGACTAAAAGGTTGACATTTGCTTCTTAAACTTGCTTTCTTCATAGGTCATACTCAAACTATCATAAATATTTTTTGATGTCTCCTTGTTGGTGCACATGTCAAACTCCTTGACAGTGATTGCATTTAGCATGAATATTCTCGACTTCTGATGTATCTTGTACATCTTCTTTTGATCAACATCCATATCTTTCCTTGGAATCATAATTCCATTAGTATTCTATAGAGCAGTATAACTATTTTCCACCAAGTCCGAAAGTTCAGGATTTTGAGAAATAAAGAAACTTCTCAGCTTGTCTTTCCAATAATCAAAACGCTCTCCATCAGAAAAAGCTAGTCTATTGATGTTTTCTCCTGCAGCTTCTTCACTAAATCCAAACATGTTGAATCCTTCGATATTTCCTAAAACATTGTAAAGTGCTCAACCTTGAGACTGAAAACTGATGTCAATTGAAGGTGCAAACACGAGAAGGGCGAGTAGAATCATTGTTTGACTAAGGAGTGCATAAATAAAGTGACAAAAGTAATTTATTCAAGTTCACCACTAACTTGGCTACATTCAGTCCCTTCAATCAAAAGGATTTAATCCACTAACTCAACAACTTGAATTACAAAGCACTTGACCCTCAAAACCAATCTTCTCAAATAGTCTGACAACCTCATACTATTGAGGAACACACACACACCTTGACTTTACCAGCCAAATCTTGTCCACACAATTTGACAACCTCGGATTGTTTAAGGAACACTAACACCACTATTGGGTTTGAATACAAAGGTTTGGAACTTGAGTTATTTCTTTTAACAAGTTGATTATAACAATGACTATCAACCTTTAAGAAAAGCACTTAGAAAATATTTCTTATTCGAACAAGTATTTCTCTCTTTGGCTTCTAAGATGAATTTAAAATTTTGTGCTTGAGTTCTTGTACTTTTTTTCTTCTGATTTTTTATGATATTTTTTTTTCAACCTTGAGTGTTTGAGTATATATTTATAGATAAAATTAGGGCTTCAATTTAGTCTTTTTTCAGTTATAAATTGTATCTTAATTCATAGCTTAGTCAACAATGATCTTATTCAAAAATAATTATGAACAAGATGTTTTTTCATTATATTTTCTTTAGCCAAATTTTTATTTTTGAATCAAATATGCGTAGTTCTTCTTGATTGATTATGTTCGTATTTTATTATAATTGATTTTGTAAATTCTTCATATTGAGACTATTCATATTTTGTTAAGATTGAATTTGTAAATTCTTCAAATTTATATTGTTCGTATTTTGCTAAGGTTGTTCTCGCATATTCTACATATGAAATTTCCTTCCTATTGCTTGCTTTGATCTGTGCGGGAACATCATGTTGGACCGGTTCTTGAACTTTCACAAGTAGAAATATGACTAAGTCCAACTTAGTATTTTGTCCTTTGTCAAAATCTAAATCATATCTTTGCAAATAATAAATGTATCTTCTTATGAGTGTTTCTTCTTGTAAACAATTCTTGATCATATCTTCTTGTAGATAAATCTTGATCAAATCTTCTTGTAAATAATTCATATCTTCTTGAGATAAATGTTGATAAAATATTCATGTAAATAATTCATATCTTTTTGTAGATAAATCTTGATCAAATCTTCTTGAAAATAATTTATATTTTCTTGTGATAAATCTTGACCAAATCTTATTGTAAATAATTCATATCTTCTTGTGACAAATCTTGATCAAATCATCTTGTAAATAACTCATATCTTCTTGTTGATAAGATGTTGATCATATTTTATTTCCAGCTTGGTCAAAGATTTTCTTCAATTATAAATATGAATCAAATCTTATTTTAGATTGTCTTTAAAAACACAAATCTTCTTTCATGCTATGTGAAGTCAAATAAATTTTTCTCATAAAATACTTTTGTTAACATTCAAACTCTAAGTATAAAACCAACTTGGTTCCAACGTACTTCCATATCAAGATTAGAGACTTGCGAAGTAAATTAATATCTTTGTGGAAGACCCTTTTTAATTGGAGTATAATCTCTTTAGGGAAATGATATTATGAGTTTGGCTAATTCGAATATGTCTAGGACTTATGTAATGTGTGTACGATAAGTTTTTGGAACCTAAAATCGAGTTTCTTATGTTTCTTTGCTTGGACCTTGGAATTTAACCCACAGTTAATTAATCAAATAAATATTCATGTTTGGATCTGCATACATGGCTTGCCTCAAGAATACTTGAGATAAAAAAAAATATTTATGATCGCCGGTAGAATTGGATTGCCCATCTTTCAAGATGAAGTTAGGTGTGATAGTTCCTTTAGTCACCATGCTCATGTTTTAATAGGTGTTGATCACACGATAAATCTTCACGACCATATTCTAGTTGAAAGAGAAGATTGTGAGTTTTACGTGGACATAGAGTTTAAGAAACTATCATCCTTTTGCAGCACTTGTCACAATATTGGCCACATGACCACCAAATGTAAACGTAGACATTGTGGCATGGAGAAAAAAAATGTAAAGCTCCTTTTAAACCAATACATTATTATGTAGCCAAATAGAAGAAAACAACATTGATGCTTGATGTAGAATGAGATACACAAGAAATGGGAGATTTGAATTGTTTTTACTAAAGTAAAGAAAACATTTATGGTTAGTAAAAACATAGTAGAAAGACAGGACCAAGTTATCCTGGTTCACCATCAATCCGGTAGCTGCGTCTAGTCCCTTAAACCTAAAGGATTTAATCTGCTAAGTCACCACATAATCAAACTTACAATTGAACACCTACTAGTCACAGTAATTGTGTTCAATCTTATCAATGTTCTAGCTTAGTACAATCAAGCTATTGAGGAAGGCAGCCACTACTGTGCTAGTTTACAAAAGAAAAAGTTTGGGTTTTTCTGAATTAGCTCTTGCAGAAATTGTTTACAAATTTGTTCCTTCAGAAACTTTTCTTAGCACTAAATGGAAAAAGAATGATTATGAGGAAGAGTTCTAATGTGATTAGGGTTGTTGGTCATTGTCCTTATTGCAAGAAATCAACATAATTTATGAAGTTTCCTATCATATCATTTGAGATTTATTTGCGATATAAACTTTCCAAAACATATCATGTAGTTGATTCAATGTAGCTTGTTAAAATAGTTAGGAAGTAGAGGATAGGATGATTAGAGGATATATTAAGATCTTTAAACAAGTAGCAGATTCAAAATGTTTACCATAGGATCTGCGAATGCTTTGTCTTCTTTGGGTAGTTGACTTTTATCAGAGTGTTGACTTCTTTCATAGCATAAAGCTTAACTCAGAGTCAGACGATAAAATGCTTGAAGTGATGATGTGAAAATCAGAGGTAGACGATCACCTGCTTTGTCAAGCTTATCAGATGTAGGAGATCAAAGCATAGCTACGTTCAGCAAAGGCAATTGAACCAAAACATGTCATGTACTTCCAAAATCACGATAACCAAAGCATTGCTTAGATGATCGAAGTAAGCCAACACAGAGCATTGTCGCATCACTAAAGGGGGGTGTTAGAGCGCTTACATCAAACTTAGAAAGATGGAGGGAAACAAAGTCTAATAGTTCCTTTCTCTTCGTCCAGTTATCAGAGGATACGACATAAGAATCTATATAGTTCACTTAAGCTAAGACTTGCACATTTAATTAAAATGTTAGTACATTAAAAAGTTCCCATAAACTAATTTTGTTATCATCAAAACAAGGAAGGATCATAGTTCTTCAAACCAACATGGTTCTAACACGTGATGTTATTGAGGTTGCACCAGTGGCAAAAAGAGATAATATAGATCATCGTGTTATCAACTCTCAACTTATTGAGGAAATCTCTCCTTGAAATCAAGAAAAATTTGATAAAAATCAAGAGGATAATGAATCTTCAAATTCGGTTGATACATTTTTTAAGTGAGGAACTCATTCATGATAAAACGAAGTTTAAGATAGCAAGACTAAAGAAGTTATAAACTAAAATTTCAATGTTATGCGTGATATGGAAATACTCTCGAAGTTTCTCAATGGTAAGGATTAAAATGATTTAGACAATGACGGATTAAAATGATTTAGACAATGACACTATCTTAGTTTAGGATATTGTTGTTGTTAAAAGAGTTTATCTAAAGCTAGATGGTTTCAGGAATTTAATCTTGTATGGATGAATTTATTCATGC
>JBBPBR010000006.1:33948018-33964735 GCA_037974775.1 Cicer pinnatifidum
TTTCATAAAGTTGATTTTTTTATAGAAATGTACACTTTTAAGATAAAGTGTTTGTGTCAATTAGGAAACTGTCAAATTCAACATTAGAAATAATTACCTCATCAGCTTTAGAACTTACATTTAGACACATATAAGTATCTTTCATTGTTAGTTCTTACAATGAATCTTCGTTTTTGTTTGAAGGATTTAGAGTTATTTTTTATTTAATCATCTTTTCTCTTCTTGAGAAACTTTTTAGGTGTAAACTTTGTAATTTTTGACATCACTTCTTCGCAGATTTTTTTCTCTCTAAGATTGTTAAGTGCCCAAATCTTAGAGGTAGAGCTTTGATGCCAATTGAAGTGGAATAAATAGTCGCAAAAATTAGATTACGTTGAGTCCTCACTAAGTTTAGTCCTCACACACATTGTGAGATTTCCCACTATCTTGCTGATCAAAGCATTCTCAACACTTTACAATTTTATTTAGATTACAACTCGTATTATCAAAGCCTCCATAGGCATACAACCTTAGCTTACATATACTTTTATGCAACTTCTCTCATACAAGCACAAATGAAGCATTTGAGAGCTTTTTACAATATGTGAATTAGTGTTAGGGTTATTTGCTAGTGAAAACTCAGACAAATTTAAGTAGCAAAGGAAAAATTATCAACACACTCATAATGTATGCTCCACGAATTTGAAGTAAAAAGCTGAAATATGTATGATAAAAGAAGAGTTTAGAAGTGAGTTATTCTAAAAACTTCAGATTGTGTCACCTCTAAACGATTATTGTAGCAGCTTTAGAAATTGCCAAAGGTTTAAACAATCTATTGTACTTTCTTGTACTATATATTTATTTTAGTGACTTGCAAGTAGTAAGAATGATAAGAATGTTCTCCATAAATCATGGTTCATTCTTGGAGTATCACACCTTGAGTTGTTGAGATCTTATTGACCTCAAAGAAATCCAAAGCTTTAATCATATGTTCCTTTTGCATGATGCCAAAAAAAAATGTTCTTCACATTATCCTTCAATCATTATTGTTCATAAATAAAACTTTAAATGCAATTTTATTGAGATAATCTCAACATCAAAGTTAATTACCTTATATTATTAAGTTTACTTTCATGCATTTATGGTATTTGTGTTGGCTGCATCATTTAAGAATGCTATTTGTCATCTATTTCTAGCAGAAAGAACATTATATTTATTTTGCAACAATAATATCTTCAATTAATAATATAGTAAACTAATCAATTTTTAAGTAATTTCTTTTTCGCTTAACTAATAGGAGCATTTTCGAATGAAATGGACAAGTCCATCATGAGAACCATTTTTCATCATAGCTGAGAATGATTTCTTCTATATAAGATTATAATATCTTTTTAGTTAATCATCCTCAAAGAAAAACCTTTTGTTGAAGCGATATTTTCCTCAATTTGTTTTGGTGTTTGCACACACTATGTCTTATCCATTAACTATCTATGAGATGCTTCAAAATAAGCAAGAATTTACTCATCATTATTTCATGTTGTAGTGTGTAAAATAACAAAAGACCTCCCCCACTTTGAGTTGTGTCTTTTGGTAGGGAACTGATGACATAGTATAATACTTGAAATGGTGTGGCACCATGGTACAACATTTGTTATGCATTATACAGATGAAATGCACAACTATTCTTGCATTGTTGTTGATAATCCATCATTGCAATGTCATTTTCTTTTGATCATCTATTTATGTTTAACCTTTATTTCAGGATAGACTTTTGTAGAGATAACTTTTAAAGTTGATATTCAAGGATAATCTTTATAGTTTCAATGCATAAGAACGCTATGAGCTTTCAAAGAATGTGTTGAACATCATGGTTTAAAAAAGTTATTTTAATATCTTTATGACTTTCTAAACAATTTTTGTAATCTTCTAATGCTACTTTTGTTGAAACAAACTCTCAAATTAAAGTTTTGATGAAAATAAACAAAGGTTAATTAAGAATGTTAATTATGATTCTAAAATGTTATGTTAATTTAACATGTGCTTTTGAGTGTGCTAATTCAAAGATAGGAATCAAGCAAAACAAAGAAAACAGTTAAAAACTGAATATACAAAGAAACAAGAACATTTTGAACAAAATAGAGAATGAGCTCCAGATTCAAGACTAACTGTCATACTAACTTGACCAATTAATCTCCACTATTTTGACGAAAATTTTGCCTCTGAATTTTATACTAAGTTCATCAGTACATGGCAAGGAACAAATAGGTATCATCTCAGTCAAAGAAGGCTTTTGAATCATTAAGATAAAAGGTCTCAAATTAAGCTAGTTGAAACATTTTGGAACACTTTCAGCCAAACTGTCAAGAAAGCTCAATAAATCTTGATCTGTACAAAAGACATCAGGAAGATATCCAGAACAATCAAATTGAATCTCCAGATTGATCATCAATCTTCAGAAAGTTCAAACTGCCAAAACTAGATTGATAATCAATCTACATTTCTGCAGAATTCCAGTTTTGATTTTCTTACTTCTGCAAAAGTTTATAATCATTCATCAAACTGTTTTGAATAGATTCAAGGTTCCAGATCAAAGCTGTAACATCAATAACTGAGTAACAAGCTTCAGAGATCTTTAAACTCAAAAAGGACATATTACCTATAAAAGCTTCAGAGATCTTGGTCAAAAAGGACAGATTACTATCAACAACTCTTTTGACCTTCATTAAATTCTCAAATCACCTATAAAAGCAAGGCCATTGTCTAGGAAAACATGCAGAACTTCAAGTGCTATCAAAGTCTCATAAATCAATCACATTCACATACTTGAAATTCTCATATTCACAAAGAAGAATCAGTTCTGAACTTTTCTATCTCACTGTGTTATTACTACTGATTTCTTTGTAAGGAACCGAATCTCAAACAAGAGTTGCGACATCTCAGATTCGATCAAAACAATCTTATCATTATTGTTAAACTCTAACTATAAGAGTTTAAGTATAGTTTGAATAGATTGTAACAAATCCTATCAAGATTGATATGTGATTAATTTATTTTCTGGATGGAAAGAAATAGAGCTTGTAGCAGATCAAGGTTGATCTAAGCTAGGTGCTGTAAAACCAAGAAGGTTCTTTGTTTTGAACACTTAGTGGAAAATCTCACAGTTGTGAGGATTGGACATAGCCCAAGTTGGGTGAACTAGGATATATCTGTGTGTGGTATTCCTTCTCTTATCTCTTTATTTATTAAGCTTAATCGATTAACTGAGGCAAAACATAAACTGAATTTCTGTTTTTAAGCTAACCAAGAACGTTCTCCGTGTTCTAGTAGAAACCAAGAACGTTCTCCGTTTTCTGTTTTCACAACCAAGATCAATCTTGAGTTATTTTCTTAAATATTTAACAGGAATTTTTAAAAGGTGCATTTACAATTCAACCCCCCTTCCTTGTAAATCGATATTGTTACTTCAACTTTATCCTTTTATTATTGGGTAGATCTTATGTACTTATTGATGTGAGTGACTTTTATCATGTCCACTTAAATGATTCTTGTTCCTTAAACCAAACTCAAATACCATCATTTGTAGATCACCATTAATAAAACTTTAAATTTATTTTAAAAGGATTGTTGTCATTAAAACATATATCGAATATGATTTTGATATCAACAATATCCCCAGTTTTATGATGACAAACCTTATGAATATATTTTAAGTTTTATGAATGGATAAATGCGAGAATGTTCATAGATGTGAAATTAAACTATCCAAAACACATGAGCTTAATTCTTACATTCTAATTAATCTCTCCCTATGCATATGCAAGAATACTAGTTCTCAACACTATTTATTAATAATTTTCATCCTATATTACTCTTCCATCCTACATTTCTCATCCTAGTGATGACATATTAACCAAGGATTGAAGAATTTCGAAGGCTATGAAGACCAATGACAATAGCACATAGAAAGCTTTAAACCAAATGGTGACTCATGGAAACAAGGCTTAACTTAGGAGAAATGGAGCCCAAATTGGTAAACCATATAAGTCCACATGGAGAGAATTTGGGTGCCTAAGATTTTGGCCATTTGCTTAGTTTTGTTTGGTTTACAATGTAACAAAAAGTATGGGTCATAACTTAGTTTTATTTAGGCCCAACACTTAAGTTTAATTTATTTTTATGAATGTTTTGATTAAGTGTGAAGCATGGGCTCCTCTCGACATGTTTTGTCCAACATTTGTTTTGGTGTGTTTTCTTTTTGTTGAAATAAATGTGGGTTGGATCATAAAGCAAGGTAGAACCCCAAGAGGTCTCAAATGGGAAGTTCAAAAGCAAGGTATAAACAATCAGCCTTGGATGTTTTGGGAGATGAATAAAATCATTCGTATTTTGTGACCCACAAACCATTAACAAGAGACAAGAATTAACGACGACACAAAGGCATTCTAGAGATGAGTAAGGCTTTATGAGGAGAGAATAACATTCATGGGGTTACACTTTGATACAAGGAAAACTTCAAGTTTAATGTATATTTTTTATGTGTAAACAACAAAGCTAGTATAACTCATCCTATTATATGTATCCATGTCAAAGTAATGAAAAACAAAATATTTTTGTTGAGAAAACACATTTTTATGTATTTGGCTATTTTTGGTTCTAGATTCGACCCCCCTTATGATCTTTTCAAGAAAAGAAAAGAAACTAAGTATTCTTGTGGTGATTATTCCCTCAACCCTTATCAATCATATTCTCCATAGACTCTGATTTTTGTTAATATTGTTAGTATTTTGTTGAGGGTTAAGTTTGAACCTACGACCTCCTTATCACTCCACTCCCTAACTCTAATCTCAACCACTAAGTCAACCTTATATCCCCAAGTGAGTTCAAATCTACCTAATATCAACCGACCTTATCTCCCTTAACTGAGTTCAGTGAGGTCTTTATCATCATTTTAGTTCATTTTCAATACAAAAAAAGGTCTAATCCACCTTCCCCTAGGAGAGGGCATCTAGGTCATATTAAATTAGGGTTTGAGGAAATATTTTGAAAAATTATAGAGAGAGAATTATGAACAACTTAAAGTTCTACCTTATCAAGGGAAAACTGATTTAGAAGTGTACTTTGAAGTGGCGACACAGTTGAACAAATTTTTTAATTTAAAAAAAATGTAAGTTGTAGCCCTTGAACTCATAGACTATACATTGGTGTGGTGGAATCAAAAAGAGGTATGGAAAACGTCATCCTTAACCTTCAACTTACAAACTAATGTTGCTAGCAGGATTGTCTTAATGTCTTTTGAGACCCTGTTCTATTATAAAAAAAATGGAGCTTTAATAGAAGAAAATTAAATTTTAATAATTATAAATCATTTTAAAATATTATATTTTTACTGAATGAAATTCTAAAAACTCAAACTACTTTATTTAAATTCATCAAAATAAGTAAATCATAAATAACATCTAAATACAACTTTAAGATAATATTAACCTTCTATCTATTTAAAAAAAGAGCATCCTTCTAATTTTTTTTGAAGTAAATTCATAACTTTCAAAGATGCTACCAAATAATAACATTTCAAAAGAAAATAATCACACATTCTTAATCACATTTCATAACTTTCAAAGATATTGCCAAGTAACATATATACAAAAACTAAATAACAATATTCTTAATCGTTTTTCTTTGTCAAAACAAACTTATTAATCCTATGTCATGTTTTCCTTGTGAAACTATTCATTAGGTAAAAACTCTTGTTGAGCTCAATAAAGTCTGATGCAATGAGTTCTTTTCTCTACGATAAATTAAATTTTATTGAACTTAGGTATTTTTTTTTATTATATAGAACTTTTTTTAATTTGTGGCATCGCCTAGATTGCACAGGAGCCCTGGCTGCTACTATTCGTTTGGTCTCAAACTTAGCATGAAAATTAAAACCTAATTTTTAACCTTAAAAGCTCCAATGGTTGAGTGGAAATGTAAAAATGCATATAAACAAACAAGTTGAAGTTTACTTTTCAATTAGAAAGTACAATGATGTGGTGTTGTATGATGTTGTTGTTAGACATAAGTCCTCTTGATCATGATTTTAAAATAATTAACAAACATACAATGTACATGAATCATTTGATAAAACTAAAAGTTTGAACTGAGTAACATTTCAGGAAAAACAAGCAAACACTATACACTTGGACACAAGCTTGGAACACAAGGAATCAAGCAAAATTAGAGGATGTTCTTGAGAAAGATGCAATTCTATCTAAGTGTTAATAGTGATCGTAATAATTAATAAGTAGACTCATTTCTATGATTTCATACTTAAGTATTTGCCAAAGTAAAAATGAAATCTTAAAATAAGTAAGTAAATAAATCGATTAGCAAGTCAATTGATGAATCCATTGGGCAATCGATTGATTGACTCAGAATTAGAGTTTTCACTAAGTACATCGATTGGGAAATCGATTACTTAAAGGATTTTAGTGAAACCTGTATTCTGGGTTTAAACCAATCCATTGGGCAATCGATTGCCACGTCAATTGAGAAATCGATTTTTTGATTCACAAAGCCAAGCTAGTACTCAGTTAATCGATTGGCAAATTGATTACGAAAACTCTTTTTCATCAGACTTGGCCTCTGTGATCAACCAATCGATTAGACAATCGATTGAGACATCAATTGAGTAATCGAGTTTGTAAGTCACAGAACCAACCACTTATTGAATCAATCGATTGGCAAATTGATTATGCAAAAGTTTTTTATCAGACTTGGCCTCTGTGATCATTCAAATCGATTGGACAATCAATTGAAATTAGTTTCTTAACTTACAAGGTATATACTAATCGATTAGGTAATCGATTGGAAAAATGTGTCCTGTCTTCCCACATTCATAGCAAGTTATGACTTTGCTATCACCGGTGTCACCTTTGCTGGAGCCTTTAGTCTTTGAATTCTGTGGTTTTCTTGACTGGCTTCCCTTCTTTTTCAGAAATTTCTTGAATTTTCTGACCAACATTCCTATCTCAGGTTCTTCACTAGATTCACTTTCTGAGCTTTCCGTATCTGGTTCGGATTTTTCTTTGTGAGATTGAGCCTTCAGTGCAAGTCCTTTGCTTTTTCTGTTTGACTGCTCTGTCTCATTTAATCTATGTAGTTCCATCTCATGTTCACGAAGCTTTCCAAACAGCGTTGCTATGGTCATATTGGCAAGACCTTTAGACTCAGCAATAACAGTTATCTTGGGCTACCATTCCCTTGACAAACACTTCATAACTTTTCCTATCTGCTGTTCATTATCCACAACTTTTCCCAGGGCATGTAGATTGTTAATGATGTGAGTGAATCTCGTTTGTAGATCATTTATGGATTCATCTTTCTTCATGCAGAAAAGTTCATACTCGTGCATTAATGTATTTGTTCTTGCCCGTTTGACGTCTGTAGTACCTTCATGTGTTTCTTGCAGGGTGTCCCACATTTCCTTTGCAGTCTTGCAATTTGACACTCTGAAGAATTCTTCTGCACTTAAAGCTGATGTTATAATATTTTTTGCTTTGGCATTATATCCAACCTTCTTTTTGTCATCATCAGACCAACCTGATCTTGGTTTGATCATGCAGGATGATCCCTCAGTGCCTGTAATTTTGGGCACGTAGGGACCATTCTCCACTGCATCTAAAATGTCCAACCCACATCCTTCTAGAAAGATGAGCATCCTCTCTTTAAAAGACACATACACAGCGTAAATTAAAAGACACATACAATTATGACAAGGAGCATACAACAATAAGCAGGTATATAATACTGGAAAATTAAAGAGAAGGGATAAGGAAGATTGCACCAAGATTTATCCTGGTTCAGCCGTTGATCCAACGACCTACATCCAGTCCTGTAATCATAATCATGATTCCAGCCTTTTTCACTATAGAATGAATTCGAGTACTTTTACAGATTTTCCAGTCTTCTACACGACCTATCAATCTAACTCCCTTCACTTCTATCTTGTCACCCCTTTGATCCTTGTAGTTTATCCCCAAACTCACACAAGATCAAAGTAGACTTCCTCTTGATGATGACACAACAACAAGGATAGCCACCAGTTTCTAAACTGGATTTTGTTACAGCATCAATTACAAAGAATTGTCTTTTTCACGAACAAAGAAAAATAGTATCAAGAGATGTGTTCAATCACTCTAGCATCACACAAAGAAATTTGATTTGCCAATGAATATTTTTGTGTGTTAGAAAAACTTTTCTTTCAAAGTGTTTTCAGAGATATGCAAGATTGAGAGCAAACGGTTCTGAAAAATGTGAAAAGTTTTTGTGCAAGAGTTCTTTTTTGTTTTGGTTGTGTGTGTAAAAATATGTGAGGCACCATATATATATTCAAGGCAAACACCAAGACAATCGATTGCCCAATCGAGTTTGTAAGAAAACAATCGATTGCTGCATCGAATGTCGTATATCCTGTGTTTCTGGAATCTTGAATTATATAGGCTACACTTGATTGGTCAATCGATTGATCAAGTTTCTGAATCAGACCTGATGCTATGAAAACCTTTCAATCGAGTGAACAGTCGATTTGTTCAAAACTGGGTGCTCACTTTGATATGAAATATAGCATCAATCGAGTTGTCAGTCTATTGTGTAATCGATTGGACAATCGATTGTCGTGATCAAGTGATTCATACCTGATTCCATATTTTCCTTTCAATCGAGTGAGCAATCGATTTGTTTAAAACTGGATGCTCACTGTGATATGAAATATGGCATCAATCGATTGGTCACTCGAGTATCGTGGTCAGATTGACTCAGATACTACAGACAATCAAGTTGTCAATCGAGTGATCAATCGAGTGGTCAATCGAGTGGGCATAGACTGAGTGCTCTCTGTAACTTGAATTTCAGCATCAATCGATTTGTCAGTCTATTGTGCAATCGACTGGACAATCGATTGATCTTGTTACAGACCTCAGTTGTTTAAAACAGTTTATGTGCCATTCAATTTATGACTCATTCAATCGATTGTTCAATCGAGTGTTTTTCAGTTTTAAGTTTCATAACACATGAATGAATGACAAAACTTATTGGCATGTCTTGTGTGAGACTTTAGTGATTGTTTACTTAACTTGATACCTAGACACCTAATACCACTAAACACAAATTGCATCTTCCTCAAGTGCATTCTCCAACTGTGGTTGACTCCAATTGTGGTTGATTCCTTGAGTTGCAAACTATTGTTCCAAGTGATGTGGTGTCTTCATGAATGCCTGAAATGTTTCTTGATTCAAAACATTAGATAAAGCAACTATTTAATGTGCACTTGTATGTTTGAGACATAAATCAAAAACTAGATCAGGGAAGCTTATGGCTTACAATCTCCCCCTTTTTGATTTAATGAAAAACATACAATTAATATTGAGATTAAAAAAAAAACTCCCCCTGAGTTTTGGAATGCATGATACAAACATTTTAGTGCATGACCAGGGAGTGATTCAAATTAGTGTAACATGTATTTGATTCAGATGAATATAAAGTACTAGAGCTTAATATGTATCAGACCATGAATATGCATTAATCAGGACATATGCAAATCAATATCAGATTATCAGAGTTATAACATCAGAATGTTAATCCAGCATATACAGTTTCATCAGATACACAATAGAGAATTTCAAATACATAATCTCATATATTAATCAAAATAATCTCCCCCTTTTTTGTCATTAATACAAAAAGACATACAACAAACAAAATAAATAACAGGAGGAAATTAATAAGCAACATATGTAAGAACAGACAAGCAACCAGCAACAATCAAACAACATCAAACTAAACCTAGACAACTAAAACCTTAGGCTTGATCCTCATTATCACCAGCAGGAGGAGGAGAGACCGATGTATTATCCTCAGCAGGTGTCTTCGCCCCATGAGAATCAGAACCAATTTCAATGTCCTGGTTTGGTTCTGCAGTTGATTGCCTCCCAATCTCTGCAATGTCTTCAAAAGACATTTTGAGACCCAAGTGCTCCTGGATGTCTGAAACATCCTTCTGAACTGATTCCAAGGCAGTTTGAAGCTTTAGAAGAGAAGATTCCACCCTCTCGCTATGTTCAGCCTAATGTTTCAAAATCTCCATCAGCTTTGCCATGATCTCAGAAGATCCTTCAGCTTGTGTAGGTGCTTGGGCACTTGACTCGGCTTGATCAGCACTTGGTTGTGCATGATCAGCAGTTGTTGGAGTTCTTGTCCAAACATTGTTGATCCGTCTTATCTGCATTTGGTTGACAATAGCTTCACCAAATGTATGAGTGGTTGTTATTATGCCTCTTCCGAGGGACGTGAATGGTGTGGATGTTGCGGTTTGCATGGCACGATTGATGGTGTGTTTTCTTCTAAGTCTACTTATTTCCATATTAATGAGCTTGACACACAGCCGAGACCATAGATTTTTAGATGAGGGTAGCATTGGAAAGGTTGGATTTTCTTTGTTGTCTCATTTAGAAAATTGCTCAAGATTGTCAAATGACAATAACAGGTTCTTATAGGTATGAGTTATGATCCTACTTGCCATGTATGTGCTAGTGTTGTGGAAACAATCTTGCATGTGTTTATATATTGTCTTTTTGCCAAAGAGGTGTAGAATTTGTCTCTGACGCCTTGTGGTGAGGATTGCATATGGTGTTTTGTTTTTGGATACTTTTTTCTCGATTTCTCATTTACTACATTAATCATCTTCATCATAAGGCTAATCAGGTTGCAAATTATTTAGCCAAGTTTGGATTGTCTAACGCAAAACGTACATATTAGGTTCTTTGATGCCCCTCCTTGCTTTTTCTCTATGGCATTGGCTACTATTTTATAGTTGTGGCATTCTCTAGAGGCATTTAATATTTTTTTTCTTTTGATTGGGGCTTTCCCCTCTTTTACCACAAAAAAATAAAATGTTTAACTCTCATTAGGTGATTTTGTAAATTTTACCGTGAAATCAATAGTATATTTATAGGTATTTATGAATTGGATTGAGATGTTTTTATGATATTGATCAATTTTATTTTGGTTGATTTGACTTCTCAACATGTGATTTTTATATCAAATCCCAACCAAATCAACCTAGTTAAGTAGGTTGGATTTGTGGATAATAAAAAAAAATATTTTTATTTTAAGAAAATGTAATTATATTTAAATTGTAGTACCTTAATTTTGTCTAACTATTTAAAAAAATTCAAAAAAATAATAAGTCATATTAATGTGTTTAATTTTATATATTTGCCATCTTATTTTATTATACTAAAAAATTTTCAAAAAAATCCAACATCAGACTCATAAATCTAGTCTAATAATTGAGCTCACATTCTCATTGATACTTTAACAAAGTGTTTAGTTTATATCATAAAAATATAATTGAATAAAAGATAAAACGTAACAATAACTAACAAATAAATAAAAATAATATTTTGGTAAAAATAGAATGACTCTACAAACCTCCCCCTCCACATTTTCAGCTTCCATGTTTCTCTTTTTTTGAATCTTCACCAACTTTGCACTCCATCAAAAAGTAAAAGTCTTATTTTCTCCAACTTTGCACTCTATCAAAAAGTAGAAGTCTCATCTTCAACAACTTTGTACTCCACCAAATAATAGAAGTCTCATCTTCACTTATCACTCCATAATTTCTGCAAAAACAATAGAAAAATCATAATATCTTAATTTATCTACTGGACACAAAGGTTCACACAACCACCTCCGCCAACTTCGACCTTCGGCGAACCACCACCACCAACGCTACCAGTAGAGCATCCACCTAGCCTATGCCGTCAACTTCAACCCCCTAACGAACCACCACCGTGGGCAACTTCTCTTTTATGGACATTTTCTTTGGTGTTTGTTCTCTCTCACTCTTAACTATGAAACTCAATTTTCTCTCTATTGAATTTGTTTCCAACCCCTACCCCCAACTTTTTTATTTATTAAGTTTTTTAACAAATATTAAATTTTAAATAATTCTAAAATTTATTTTTATAAATAAATTAATCTAAAATCAACTTTTAAATTTGATTAGTTAGATGTGACGTCTTACTAATATTTGAGTATTTAAGACACAAATTGGATCATTTGGTGACTTTAAAACTCAATTTTAAAACTAAAAATAATAAAATTATCTTTAAACAGATTAACTATATGGTACAACTTGATAGTCTTAAAACTCATTTTTTTTTAAATAATTATTGAAATAAAACAAACTGTTTTTTTCCGTCAAAACAATTTTTTTATCAACAACAAAACACAATTTTTTTTAAAGTAATCAATACATCTGCATTTTCTACCAAAGAACTACGTAACTTTGATTTCTTCATCGCAAAAGGAGATAGGTATGAGCAATATCACACTTTTGTCAAGCACATTAATAAAAATTCATTTTTTTCCTCTCTTTTTTAAGCACACATTTATTTTAAAATCACATTAAAAAAACTGATATTCATATTTAATAATAAGGAGAAATAAATATATTTAAGTTAATATTAATTTTGCATAATTAGTTATAGATAATCGTATGTTAACGAATGTCGTAAGGTACTAAAACTTTCGCTTTGTATAATAGACTTCTGAACTCAAAATTTAGTTTCAAAAAACATTTTTTATTTTTTTATTTTTATTTTATTTTTATTTTTAATAGTTTCCTAATCCCTATTTTAAAATAAACTTTGGTGGCAATTTTATTGAATTCAAGAAACACTCAAAATTTTAGTCCGCGACATAAATATTTGAACTTCTAAAAAATAATAAAACTATATCATAACATATCATTTAATATTTAAAATACATCATGAACACAACAACTAAATTTTAACTATACATCTGAAATATATATATATATATATATATATATATATATATATATATATATATATATATATATATATATATATATATATCATTCTATATATGTCATGTCAATCATGAGTTAAGTTCACAATATTAAGGCTGCTACTCGAATCGAACATCATTGAATTTAAATTGGTTATTTCATATTAGACCTAAATTTAAATGCGTTGAGTCAAAATGCAATTTGGATTCGTTTCGCAAGTTTACCATACTCGTGAACACCTTTAAATACACTTATTATCCTTACTCATATTTTTTGTGTGTAGATTTTTCTAAATGACCTTTAATTAGAAGAAAAAAAATCCAACATACCATACTCTATTGTTTATATTAGTGGGATGTATGTCATTTGAAGAAGATAAAAGACCTATTAATAAATATCATATTTCCATTTAAAGTGAGTTTGGTTGAAAGTAGATGGAGGAGAGATTAAGTAATATTTTAAACTTTTTGTGTTTTATTCAAAATTTAAAGAAGAAATGAGGAAGTCAAAAATTCATTTTGCTCTCCCCTTATTTTGGGAGATTTGGAGAGAATGAGAGGAAAACAACACAACATAAAACTCATTAAAAATCTATATCCTCTCCTTGAATCCAACACAAAATCATTAAATTTATCATCTCTCATAAATTAAATTTATCTTCAGTTTTTTTCTCTCTCCTCTCCTTAGTTTAACCAAACTTAGTTTAGCCAAACATACTCTTAATGACTTTGTGTTAGTATTTTAGAAAAAAATATTAAGAAACTCGTTTGAAATGGCGACTTCATATAACATTTTAAATGTTTTTCTTTATTTTATTAAACAAAGTAAGAAAATAATAAAATAAATAAAAAATATTTATAATTTAATTCATCAAAATTGCTAAACATGTAAAATAAAAAACTAGAAAAATACAAAAAGAATTATAAATGTTGAATAGAATTATTAATAATATTTTTGAATATAATGGATGGTTATTCGACATATCCTATATTTTCTTGCAACTTTTATTTTTATCTCAATTGTAATACTAGCATTATTTGAGTTACACCTTTAAGTCTTCAAATTTTAAGAGTACACTATTTGGACTTCATATGAAGCTCAACATTTTTCGTTGGGCACTATGGAAAACCGTTAGTTGTAAAGGTCGAGTACATTAACAACTTTAACTTGGAAAGAATGAAAAAAAAAGTGAAAAGAGAGAAGATTTTATTAGTTGTTTGGAAGGAGGAAATAAATGTTAAAAAAATTTCTCTCCCTTTGTTTGTTTGAATAGAAAGTGTTAGAAAAAAAAAATATTTGTAAAATGACAAATACACTTTCTAAGCAAATGTTAACATGATAAAAATAAAAATAAAAATAAAAATAATAAAATTAGAAAGCAAAGAAGAGTAAACTATACTTTTGAGCATAGAATAAAATAGTTAATTTAATAACAATTCCTTTTTATAAATTAAATATCCCCTTAAAAATTACTTTAATCAATTACTTAATTTTTATTAAATTTACATTATCTTCTAATATAATAAACCTCATATATAAAAATAAATAAATAAATAGATTGATTTCTATCAAATTCTCTGTAAACGATACATACACTCTATTATAGTTTTAAAAAAACATTCAATCTCTCTTATTTTAATTAAGAAAACTGTATCAAACTTTTCTTTTGTAATACTTATATCTATTCTTATTATTTACTATACAACATGATAATAGTTTTTATTTTAATTTATAGAAATATAATCATATATCTAGTATTTATAATTTTGAAATATATTATTACATTCGTAGTAGCACAAAAAAAAAAGTATTATTGCACAATCTTTTTTAATAAATACAAAAGAGGTAAGTGTATTTTGAAAACCAAAAGAAGTGTAAATTTCTTTTAAGAAATCTCATTAAGTAAATGTAATTTCTTCTAAATATATTATATTATTTTGCATTTAAATTTAATGTCTTGGAGTAGGCATGACAACGGGGCGGGGCGGGACGGATTTTGCCACCTCCACTCCACATTCGACTAATCGGAGAAAATCTGCACTCGTTTCATAACGGATGTGAAATTTAGACTTTCATTCACATCCACAACGAGGTTTGGATTTCCCCGCCCACACCTGCACCTATTTATAGATATAAAATTATATATATTATAATTAATATAATAAAATAATTATTATTAGATACTAAAAAAATAAAAAAATAAATTATTTTATATAGAGATATGATTATAATTTTTAATATTTAAAACTATATTAAATATATTTAATATGTATATGTATAGAAAATTCAAAAAATACTATCATATTACTTGCGAGACGGATTCGAGTGCAGTTGCAGGTGAATATTATCACCTCCAAACCCGCCTCCGCCCTCGAAATTTAATTTTTGAGAAAATTTACACCCGCACTCACACCCAATTAAAATGTGTTTTTTCTGTTCAAATCAAACAAATTTAAACAAATATATGGAGGTGCAGATTATTTTATCATTTCTACCTCAAAGGGCTAAGACTACATGGAAGCTTCAAAAACAAATTGACATGGAAGCATCAATTATTAATTTGCAACTCAAATTGCAAGATTATAAAATAAGCATAGTTGGAAACTGACCATGCATTCGATTAGCAAGATACCAGTTTATATTCACAAAAATCATGAAATCAAGGGACACTTTTTATCTTTTGGATTAAATATGATTTTAATTTTTATAAATATATTTTTATGCTTCTAAATTTTCTGTTACTAATTTTAATTCATATCTTTTAAAAAATATCAAGTTGCATGTTTCAAGTTACCTTTTTTATAACATATCATTAAAAAAAATATAAAATTTTATTAGTTTAAATTTTAATTATTTAATCTTAAATTTTCAGTAATTTATTTCTTCAAATGAAATATTACATTATTAAATTAAAAATTAAATAATTAAAATATTAAATTAATAATATTTTAAAATTTTAAGAATAACATGTAATAAAGAAAAAGTCAATAAAAACATGTGAAGTAAATTTTTATTAAAAAAATAAATATTAAAATTTGATAACCGAAAAATTTTAGATTATAAAAAATTTGAAAAGATTTTTTTTAGAAAAAATTAAAAATAAAAATACATTTAACACTTTTTTTTTATCGAAATATTATTCATTATCCAGCTTTCAGCGCAGAAAAGATTTTGGAGTAGGCGCCAACTAAAACTTTCTATCCTCCGCCTTTTATATTTGTTCCAAACATGAAGGCTGAAGCTCTATGCATAGTTGTTAAACTCCTTGTATCTATTGTGATTTTGTTAATTGTTAATTTCACGGTGAAATTAATATTAACACTTATAAACAATGCTATTTTCTACGGATGATTGCACAAGAAATGAAAAAAGACATAAAAATAGGGATTTGCATTAATAAAAAATTAGCTGACTTTACATTAAAAATTGGATACTTATGAACGAGCATTTAAACCGACTTTGTGCGGGAGACTACCATTTGAAAAAGTAAGTTTATGTTATTTTAAAAATGTTTTTATTATTTATTTTTTTGTGAAATAATTTGGAAGGTCATTATTTGTGATGGCAACTTTATACTACCTTTAATTTTTTTAATTTAAAATAAAAAATCATAAAAAAAAATTAAAATCAAAGAATGATTAAATAACAATATTGTTCATTAAACCTGACTAAAAAACAAAAATATTTTTAAAAAATTATAAAATTTAATTAAAGTTGACTGTAACATTCATAATATATTTCTGGGAATTATTGATATTTTGATATAATTCATATTTTTTTAATATTTTTCTCTAACATTTTTTTAATTTAATTGTAATGCAGATACTATTTAGACCATCTTTGTAATTAATAAGTGTATATCATAAAATATAGAGACTTAAT
>JBBPBR010000006.1:33978526-33992011 GCA_037974775.1 Cicer pinnatifidum
CATACTTAACAAAAAAAAAAAAAACCCATAAAAACCCAAAACAAATTCAAAAATCAAACCATGAACAAAAAAACAATTCAACAAATTTAAAATGTCAGAAAAATCATAAAACTCAAAACAAAATCAGAAACCCTAAAAGACCTATTATACAATAATTGAATATTAACCATAAAATAAGAAATCATAAAAGATCCAAAAGAAGAAACCCGAAATTAATGCGGAGCAAGGTGGGTACTACAGTATCTGTACACACACATATACCCGCTTAATTTTGTTGGTAATTATCCGTCCCTGTGTCGATATCCATTATGTGGGTTTTTACCCTTTCCCTTATGGGTTTTTAATTTGTAGGTATCCACTGAACCTAAATCTAATTGACATCCCTAACCCAATTGGTCGTTTAACCCTATTGCTAATAGCAGTTGTGGAGTTTGACTAAAAAGTTTGGAGTGACCAATATAAAATTATAATATGTATAAATCAAATATGTAAATAATATTATATAACAAAAAATTAAGTTGTAATAAGTACAAAGTAAATTATCAAATAATTTAACTACATGACTTAAGAATACCTTAGAGAAATGCTCTACGCTATGTAATTAAGAGTTGTATTCTAAAACAAACAATTATTATTTATGTCTAAATCAGCAAAATTAGCAATTTAGAAAACAAAATCAACAAACAGGCATTCATCATTCTAAATTTGCTGTATATCTTGTTCAATAAATCAATCAATTTAGAAAACATAAATCAACAACAAATATAACACAAAAATCAGCATAAACATTATAAATCGGCAACAAAAATTAGCACCAACATTCTAAATCAACAACAAAAATCAACAAAATCAACGGTAACACCTTGTATGCAGCAAATATCAGCAACACAAATCAACAGATCAACACAAACATCTTGTTCAACTAATCAGGAAAATCAACAAAATCTAAATTTTTGGAGTTTTGACGACGAACAACTGAGGCGAGGGCAACAACAGCGCGACGCAGCAGGAGAGAGAAGATGAGAGAACAACATGCAGGAGAGAGAAAAGTGAAAATATAGGGCCTGTTTGATTTTAATTTTAAAAACTCTATTATGATTTTTAAAAATTAAAAAATTAAAAAATTTGTTTGGGTTACATATTTTTTAAAATTGATTTATAAAATTGTTTTTAATATTATAGTTTTTAAAATTAAAAAAGCAAAACTGGCAAAGAGTGTTTTGATTTTGGTTTTTTCAATTTTAAATTTTTTTTTTAAAAAAAAACACAGAAAAGTAATTTTCATTAATGGCACAATTGTAATTTTGTGGAACTTATAAAATTAAAAAATTTGCTATTTCACTGTAGACAGAAACAAAAACGGAAACCAGAAGAAGCTATGGAAAAAGCGCTCAGCATAAACCCTAACTTAACAATTCCAACTCTAGCTCGTGATTTGATGAAATTCATCCACTTCATTCCCTCTTCTTGATCATTGTTGTGTTCTTCATTCTATTTGATTATTTCTTTGGTTAGTTTTTCTTTTCCTTTCTTTCCATTACGATTTTTTTGAATTTGGGTTTTAAATTGAATTTTATTTTTCAAATTAAGTTGGTTTCATTTGTTGATTTCCTTAGTTTCCTTTGTGTTATGAATCATGATCTATTTGTAGTTAATATTAGCATATATATGAAATCAATGAGTGTAAATTTGGTGTTTATAAAGTCATCTTTTGTTTATGTGTTTTTTATTTGTTTGTTTCATTTTTCTCTTTAATTTTTGTTTGAATGAAGAGTATGAATTTTTGTTTGTTTCATAAATTCCTCAAAGGCAGAACATGCATCTTTCTGCAAAACTGCATCCACAGTGAAAATAGAGTTTAATGACTTCAATCATAATTGCTATAATTCAAATAAAAAATGTTTGATGTGCATCCACTTTTTGTTGGTACCATCTAAATCGTAGGGATTTTTAAATGTCATGGCTGGGTATAGTACTGATCTCTCTCTCTCTCTCTCACACACACACACACACATCACTCTCAAACATGCATTGAAGAGATGTTACATTATGAGTGAGAGGAGTAAATTTTGATCATCGGGTTAAGTATGAATTGTTGGGTTTTTCCTGAACATGTGTAATAGAACATCTCCATCATATTGGGTTAGGGTAGCATATTAACATTACATTTTCTTATCTCTTGTTTTCAATTTTTTATCTTTCTTCCTATGGCTGTTATGAAACTCAATTGTGTCTTTGTAGCTTTAGTCTTTTGTCTTAATTTGTGTGTCTTTGTCGCTTGTTAAGCTTCTGCTCTGTCGGGAGGTTAAAGATTTTGAGTCTTGTTGTGTTAATGGTATTATGGTACACCATGAAAGTTTTTTCATTTCTAGAGAGTTTGAGGATTTGGTGTGCTGTACTCTAGGCGTTCTATGGCCATGGGCTAATTTTCTTTCTATGGCAATTGCCAAGTTGTGGCTATCGAATCTAGTGTTCAAACTACTCTTCTCTCCTTTCTTATTCATGGCCAAGGATGCCTTGAGCTGTGTTAACTCATTCTTTCCTCCTCCCATGCATGGTGAAGAGTGTTGTGACCAGCCGTATTTCTAGCAACTAGAAGTGTCATAGCCATTGCCCATTAGCCAACTAGAAAGGTGTAACCAAGGGTGTTACAACTCCAGGTAGTGAGTTGTCTTAGTTTATTATGAACTGATGATGTCACTGATTCGGGATCAAAATCATTCCCAAATTTCTCTTCTCTCGCTGATGGCTTCTTCTTAAAATTGGGCTGCAATTTCTTTCTTCTTTCTGATGAAGGCTGCTGAGTACTGTACTGAATTGCACGATTTATGATTCAAGGGGAGTTAGTTGCCTAAGTTATTTGGCAAGAAGAGTTAGTGCTCTTTTTGTTATGCTTGCAGGTTTACTACCAATAAGAAGAGCTTCACCTTCAACTTGAGGGGACATAATAGAGAATATTCAGAATATCTTTATTAATTAATGTTGTCATATGGGTGTTGGGTTCGAGCTTGTACTAATAGTACTAGTAATTGACCCGATTTGTAATATAATTACTGGGTTCGAGCTTGTAGTTCTGAGCTTCTCCTATACCAACCACTGTAATTACATAAGACTTAGTTGCCTTTGTCATATTAGTGTTGTTGTTATTGTTGAAACACATGGGAGTATACAAACCAAACAGGTTATGGAATATAGTGTTATGAGTTTCTTGTTTATTTTATAGGATCCTAAAAAAATAACATCGATACATATAGTTTACTAAACAGGTTGGAGAATTAAAAAAAAAATGAAGAATTCAAGCTTTCGTTCGCAATTCCTTACGACTTCCTCCTCTTCCGCCACACATGATGCACCCCCTGCTGTACTTGCACCCGTTGCTGGGCTTACCTCTGTTGCACAAGTAACCTAGCTACTTACCAAGTTATAGATTATGAATATTTTTTATCAACTCATTGACTGAGTGACTGAATTGTGTATTTTATGCTTGTATGACTTTTGTGTTTCTTAATTGTTCTTTGGTTTTTCTTATTAGGTTCTTCATTTTCTTATAGTGCTCTTGAAATAATAATGGGGAATATTACTAGTGTTTATTCTGTCACATTTCTCTTTAAGAATCAATTGCAATTTTTTGTTTAATTCTTAACCTTTTGGTTTTATAGTTAAACATTTTTTTTTTATGATCATGAGTTTGCTTATTTTTTTTTATAGATGGCAACTAATGTTGACAGTCTTGAATCAAAGCTTTGGCCTGACTTTGTAACTAAAGCTTTTATTGATATTGTGGTTGACGAAGTTACAAAAGGAAATATGCCAAATGGTATATTTCATGCTAGAACATGGAACTCAATGACTACTAGGCTGAATTCTATAACTAATCGTTCCTTTAAAATGGATCAACTAAAGGCAAAAATGCACCGGCTACGAGCCATGTATCGCGAGTTCTATTCACTTTTGCAGAACACTGGATTTGGGTGGAATGCAGACACCAATACTGTTACTGCAAGCGAAGAGGTCTGGCGAAATTATCTTCAGGTACTATTTAATAATCATTGCTCACTGATTTGATTATGTTTGTTTAATAATTATTACTATTTTCATTCCATAAGCAAGAAAAAGCAGAACAAATATTTGAATGGAAGGTTGATATGTTATTATGATTGGTTTCCTAGTATGCATTTTCTCTTTAAGAATTTGCACGCAGCACATGGAGAATTGTAAGTACTGGATGATGCTATTTTTATTTAATTTCCTGCCTTTCAAATACTATATTCATTCATATCTTCACACTTCATCATAGGATGCAACCTTTGATATTTTGTACTACTATTTTTTATTGTTTTTTTAATTTTTTCAAGAAATATATATTTTTTCTTTCCCCCTTCTCTTTACCCTTTCAATACATTAACTAGAGAAAATCAACAATGAGTTATTTGTTTCAACTCTCAAACATGAAACTGAATTTATTAGGTAGCAATTTATGTTTTGGTTTGGAATACATTGTTTTTTTTTCTCTCATTCTTGTTTATGTGCTGCTTCAAATAACATTAATCTCTATTTCTGTTTTTACCTCACTATTTAAATTTTTCATAATTGATGACATGCTTGTATTGTTTCAGGTACATGAGAAAGCTTCTCAATTTCAAAAGAAAGGATGTGAACATTATAAATTATTGGAAATCCTATTCAACAAAAATAATGCTACTGGAGTACTTCACCATTCATCTACACAAGACCCACCAAATACGGATGAAGAAAATGAGCTTGATAATCAATACCTTAACATTGGAAGTGCAATCCATGCACGTGTTGATGAAGATGATTCAGACGATGATATATAAGCAATGGAGCGCGTCTCACGAAGTGGAAAACAAAAAGTACAAGTACTATCCAAAAAAGAGTCAACATCACAACAAATGGGACATGCGCTTGCAGCATGGGCTCAAGCATCTTTGGCGAGAGCAGAGAAGTATAACAGGGATAAGAGTAAGGATAAGAGTATGTATAGGAGTGTGGAGGCTACCTCACGTGTAACATTTGATTGTTCTCTAACTAAGTGTGTGGCTGCTCTTGAAGAGATAGAAGGCATTCCAGATGACATCTATGGAAAAACCCTGGAAAAGTTTAAGGATCCTGATTGGAGGGAAATGTTTATGGCAATGTCTAAAGAGAGGAAACGTGGATGGGTACTTAGACTTTAAGGATAACACGTTACTTGAATATGTGGTGATAGTGATTGGATATGTGTTTCTCTTAGTACTTTGTTTATGATCTTTATCGTTGCGTACTTATTTTTATTTCCTGAACAATTGTATCCATTTTTTTTATGAGTTGCTTTGAATTGTTTTGTTATGTTTTGAAATTGTATGACAGGTAGTAACCAGATTTGATGTTGATACAAGTGATGATTCTACTTCTGATGAAAGCGATGATGATTTTGTAGAATTTCTTATTAGTAATGTGATCTATGTAGAGCCGTCAAAAATGCCCCCAAACTACAAGGCCCACTTATTTTTTTTTCTTTTATTATTAGGCCCCCTATTAAAATAATCTTTTAAGGGGCTCTTAATTTGGACCCATTATTTCATGGGGCTTAAGGGAGGGGGCTCTAAGGGCCCATAGGCCCCCCAATATTTTGTTAATTTTAAAATTTTTTATCGAAAAAAAAATCAGAAACTTTTTATCGGAAAAAAATGGGAAATTTTTTATCGAAAAAAAATCGGAAATTTTTTATCGAAAAAAAATCCGAAATTTTTTATCGAAAAAAGTCAAAAATTTTTTATCGGAAATTTTTATCGAAAAAAAATCGAACATTTTTTATCGAAAAAAATAAATCGATTCTTTTTTTAAAAAAGTGGGCCTATGGGCCTCCTAGGCCCCAAATTTTTAGGGGGCTTTTAGTTTAGGGGACCTTGTTTTTAGGGGCCTTTTAAATTATTAATTTTTTTGGCCCCTTCAAAATGTGGGCTGGGGCCAATAATTAGGGGGCTTATCAAATTGACAGCTCTAGATTTATGACTATCATCATAAATTCTTTAATAAAGGAAAGATTCTAACATCATCATTATCTGGTCGTGAATTTGTTGCTGAAGTATTAAATGGATCTGAAACAAGTTGTTTTGATTTATTTCGGATGAAGAAGGAATATTTTCTTAATTTTTGTAATGAATTAAGAGCGAAGAAATATCTAAGTGACTCAAGAGATGTACTTGTTGAAGAGAAGGTTGCCACTTTTTTATTCATAATTTGGCATAATGTTCGTCATAGAGTCGCTTCAAACCGCTTCCAACATTCCACAGAAACAATCTCACGCAATTTCCAGGAAGTATTAAGGGCAGTGTGTCGATTGGGAAAAAAACTCATAAAACAAGAGTCCATAGAGTTGCCTGAAAGAATTAAGAATAATTCAAAATACTATCCTTGGTTCAAGGTATGCACATCATATTATCAAAACTATTTGAGTTCGGTTCAATTATCTTTATTATTTTGTTATGATTCTATTTAATTGTGTTATGCTTTATAGAACTGCATAAGTGCAATAGATGGTACACATATAAGTGCATGGGTTCCTGCAGAGAAACAAATTTCATGTAGAGGTAGAAAGACAACAATTATGCAAAATGTAATGTGTGCTTATGATTTCAACATGATGTTTACATATGTATATTCTGGGTGGGAAGGAAGTGCACATGATTCAAAAGTTTTTTTGGATGCAATTTCAAATCCAAATGCAGGATTTCCTTGGCCACCTAGAGGTAAATCATAATATCATAATAAAATTATAATGTGTCGCTAAGTTAATGAATTTAACTAGTAGAGCTAAAATATTTTTTTTATGAAGGTTCATTTTATCTCGTTGATTCTGGGTATCCATGTACTAGAGGTTTGCTTCCTCCTTATAGGGGTGAAATATATCATGCCCAAGAATATAGAGGCCAAGGTAGACAACCTAGGAGTCCAGAAGAGTTATTTAACTATAGACACTCATCTCTACGGATGACAATTGAACGTTGTTTTGGGGTGTTGAAAAATAGATTTCCTATTTTGAAGTTGATGCCTCCTTATAAACCCTCCAGACAAAGACTTATAGTGATAGCTTGTTGTACTATTCATAACTACATACGTAAGTGGAATTTACCAGATGAATTATTCAACATATGGGAAGCAATGGATTCTATGGAACTTGAGAGGGTGAATAAAGGTTCAGGCATAGAAGGAACAAGCTCCAACGATAACTTAACTAGATTATCTGATGAAGGTGCGATTGAAATGACAATGAGTAGGAATCGTATTAGAGATAGGATGTGGGTACACCATCACAATTAGTTGAACAAATTACTATCTTTTAGATTTTATTATATACAATGTTGGTGGATATTTCTTAAATACTTATGTTGTTTCGACTTAATTTTGATGTTCTTGGTTGATAATATCTATGCTAAATTTTTATATACTTTTTTCTTTAATTGAATTTTAAAAATAGTGATCAAATAATATATTTTTATATTACAATTAAATTTGAAACTCTATTCACTTGAAATTAATCTTATTTTATAAAAAATTAAGGAAGTGAACAATAATGGACAAGTGTTTATTAAACTCTTTTAATAAAAATATATTTATTAATTATACTAAAATATTTTACTTGTATTTAAAAGTTATTAGTTGAATTTTTTTATCTTTTTATTTTTATTATTTAATATGTAAAAAAAAACAGATTTTGAAAATTATATTACCAAATAGTTTTTTTAATTCTCTATTTAAAATCTATTTTAAAAAATTAGATTGTCAAATAGATTTTCTGTTTTTCTCATCTTTAAAACTGTTTTTAAAAACAAGTATCTCAAACAAGTTTTTTTCTTTAATTCTATTCTTTAAAACAATTTTTAAAATCAAATTTATACAATAATTTTTAAAAACTAAAATGCAAAAGTGTTTCAAACATGCCTATAATTTAAATTTTTAAATATTATTGTAATTTTGTAATTCTAATAAAAATATTTTGATCATTTCACCTATAAAAAAAAAGTGTTTTTATTTTTGGATTGGCCGCAGATCCCCCAGTCCAAGCAAGATCCGCCCCTGACTAATACCTCACATTTTTTGAGTTCGAGTTCCTCCAGTGGTTTGCAGTTTTGGCCTATATAAGTATGATATTTTTATAGTAATAATAATAGTTAAATTAAAAAAATTAAGAAAGGAAAAGATCAGTGCACTGAGCCGCACGTGAGCGGTTAATGAGATGCAGTGCATCGAGCCGCGCATTAGCAGTTAATGATGTGAGAAAGGGTTCAATAATGTACATATAAAAATTGAGGGTAGTACAGTTTTAATATTACTTGAGGAATTAAATCTTTCCGTTACATGTGTCTCTCAAACCATTAGTTTACTCTCATTTTAACCCTATGCTTCTATTTTGATCCTCTGATCTCTCCAAATCTCGTCTCATACTTGCAACAAAATCAGATGACATTTCCCCTTTTCTCGCATGCAATCCTTGCGGCCATGGCAGAGGCAGAGGAAGAAATGATCTATTTTTTTGAATTTGTTGTGGAAAAGATGGTTTATAAATCTATTAGATATGTTTCTCTATTTTGATAGATTATTTTGTATTTTGTCTGTTCTATTGATATGAATATGTCTATAGACCTTCATTTTTATGAGAGATGTTTTTGTTTATCAGTTTTGTTTTCCTCTTATGCTTTATCTTTTGTGTTGGGCATTGACCATTATTTTTTTGGATACAATTTGACCAATTTTTTTTTTATAGTAGTGTTAATGTTAAGACGGGCCCCCTGCAATGTCTCTTGCAGAAGAGACGACCGAATAAGAGACCACCACTATCAATGGCGTTTTCGGAATTTTTTGTTATTAAATTTGTGTATGGTACAAAAAGTTTTTATAGGTAATATATACAATAACATTCTGACACATTACAATTTTATTTATACAATTTATTAAGCCTTAAATATCTCCAGTTTTGTTCTTTTAATTAGAAGATTTTTTTTAATTAAAAAAATATAAAAAGATGAATGCAATACATGCAAAATCAATAAGAGGGTGTTTACATTGATGTACTATCAAAAAATATTTCTTAGTATTTATTGTGCATAGATGATTGTATTGTCCTTATTGTGGTACATTGTTGCATTTTTTTCAATAAAAGTTGCACGTCCTTTTATAGATATCTTTAGGGTTTTTGGACATTGTTTTGATTGCAATAAATCAATATGTATCACGAAGTTTCGTATGAAATCTTCTGGGAAAGGAATGTGTGAGGGGAATGAAGTTTAGATAGATGGTGGAAGTAGCAAGTTCAAAGTGAAAAGGGGCTCAAGGAGGAATAAAGGAATCTTCTAAAAAGGTATCAAAGACTAAATCAAAGATGACTTTAGATGCTGTCTCAGCTTCTTGGTGAGGGGGATTTACAAGTCTTGGTGAGACAGGGTCAGATGTAGAGGTGGATAAGGTAGGTGTTGTGGAATGGTAGAGTTGATAAGTGTTTGTGGATGATTAATTTAAGCGGGTGATGGTGTTGGGTTTGGAGTGTTGATCTTGAGAGGAAAGGGATGGGTTCTATATTAGAGGGTAGCAAAATGTTTGAATAAGGTTGCCTCAAACATATCATATGAGGTGTTGGAGTCAGAGTCAACTGGGGTAATAGGTGCAGGATTAGAAAGATGGACAACTAAGTTTGTACTTTCGATAGAGGGTGTGAGAGATCCAGATTCAAATTGTTTATCACTACTCGTATTACCAAAAATAGAAAGAGAAGTAGTTTGCTCAAGATTGGAATTTACCTTATACTTTTTTTTTCTTAGAATGAGGTTTTCTTCGTCCTCATTGACATTTGTTTCTTCTTCCTCATCATCTTCTACACAAATTGTCTTACTAACCCTTTTTTTCTTATTCTAAAAAACTTGAGTAGAGGAAGACAAATTAGAGTTATCTCTTGATTGGATTGACACATCATTACGAATTCCATAACTACTTTATCATCTTCGACAAATTAAGAAGCATAAGAGTCCTTAAACACAAAGGGAATGGCTTGAGATCCACTAATTTGGCTATATATCCTTCTAGCATCACCATTGGACCAAATGCACTGTTTAGGAGAAATCGGTTTCATCTTGATGACGTTAGATTTGTTGAACGAGGGCGCAAACGAACTAACCACGTGTTCTTCTTGGATAATGTCTCTTACTTCCTCTAGAGCATTAAAGGTGGAAGTTCACATCAGTACTACTATGATGAGTCTAGGGTAGGGGATTGTCCTTATCTTTTCTAACTTAGGGTTGATGACACATGACCTCATGTGTTCCAAAATCAGGTTTGGAAGACTGGTCTGGATCATTTGGGAGATATTCCACATTAGACCCTTGTGATATTCTCTAACGTGGTCCACTAACTCCCCTTGGGGTACTACACAATCAATCAAGATCTTGAATAGTACTCTATATCTGGGTTTCAAGTGGACTTATTTGAAGTTGACCTTTGGATCTTCAAACAATTCCTTATTGATCTTGAATCAACTAACCCTTGACTCATAACCGTTCTTAAGCAACATCTCTTCATTAGGACATCTGGTGAGAGCTGCTAAGGATTGTGGGGTAATCTTAATTCTCATTTTGTATTTGTGTTAGCAAATCGCTAAAATTCTTTAACCAGAAAGTCCAAAGTCGTTTCTTGTTCTAGGTTAAAGTAGTCATACCAACCCACACCAACATGAAAGTGACCAAATAGGAAAAAGGGGATGGAGTTGAATTGTGTTTGTCTAAATTTAATTTTTTTTTTCGAGTTCTTAAACTAATTATGGTTCTGGTGACTTATCTATTTTAAAGGATCAGAGGCAACAAAAAAAAATAAGTAATGCACTAGTAAAATATAAAACACCAGATTTTATACTCGATCACCACCAACTTGATAGCTCTGTCCAGTCCCTTTACAAAGAATAATTTATCCACTAATTCAAAACTTGAATTACAACAACACATGACACTACAAGTCACTATTCCCAAAACAAACTGAACTTACAAACTTTTTGAGGCAAATCACACCTTGACCCTACATGTCAAGTCTTCTCTATAAGAGGTACACTTTTGTAAGAGGAAAACTACCCACAATGTTTCTAGATTGTATACCCTATAGGCTTTAGACCTTTCAGAGTACACTAAGAAGGTACACTTTTGTGATCAAGGGTCAAACTTGCCAAGACTATCTTTAGTGTTTAACATATAACAAATCCAACCAAATTGTGTAAAGTAAGAGATGTTGGGCTTTTTACCCTTCCATAATTCATAAGGTGTTTTATTCAATATAGGTGTAATTAAAATTCTATTCTAAATGTAGCATGCAATGTTAATTGCTTTAGCCCAAAAATGTTTTGCAACATTCATCTCATTTAACATGGTTTTCTTGCCATTTCTTGAAGGGATCTATTCTTTCTTTCTACAACTTCATTTTGTTGTGGTGTTCCAAGAGAGAAGTTGTGTGAGATTTCATTCTCTTCACAAAAAGTTTCAAATAATTTGTTTTCAAATTCTCTTCCATGATCGCTTCTAATTGTTATAACCCTAAGACATTTTTCGTTCATTACTTGTTTGCAAAACGGAATAAAAGCTTTATGACAATCATCCTTATTTCTTTTGAATTTTACCCAAGTCCATCTAGTGTAATCATCAACTATAACAAAACCATATTTCTTTCCACTTACAGAGGTTGTTTTTACTGGGCCAAAGAGATCTATATGCAAGAGCTTAAGGGGTTTGGTAGTAAAGACTAAATTCTTAAGGGGAAGATAATTATTTGTTTGTTTACCCTTTTGACAAGATTCACACATATTTTTTTTTGTACCTAAGTTTAGGTAGCCTGTAACAAGTTGAAGTTTGTTCAATTTTGAGATTAATTTTAGGTTAGCATGACCCAACCTTTTGTGCCAAATTAATTTATCTTCCTTTACTGACATGAGACCATTAATATATTGTTTCTCTGAGTTTGAGAGATTTATCTTGTATAAGTTATTTTGCCTCTAATATGTGAATAGTATAGATCCATTTGTTTGACAAGTTGTTTTTGATATTTTTGATTAAAGATGATATGGTAACCATTATCACTTAATTTACTAATGCTTAACGAATTAAGTTTAAGACCTAGGACAAATAAAACATCTTTAATAGAGGGTGAGATACCATTACCAACTGTGCCTTGTCCAATAATCTGGCCTTTCTGCTTTCCTCCAAAAATTATTAACCCTCTTTTGGTCAAAGCCAGGTCTTGGAACATAAACCTTTCTCCTGTCATATGTCGGGAGAATCCATTGTCCAGGTACCATATTGGCTTGTTCTTAATCATTATAGGATTCATCAGAATCATCCTGAGTGGCCATCATAACCTTCTTCTTTGGCTTTGAAGCTTTCCTCTGACCTTTCCTTTTTTTTCTTCCAAAATTGGACATTCTAACTTGCATGTACAAGTTCATTGCATCCATAGCAAATGATTTTTTGCTTATCACATTTTTCATCATTTCCTCTACTGAATGACTTGCAGCTTTCATGAGGGAATGACTTCCTTTTATTGTGCCACATCCTTTGCATTCTTCTGTATATGAAAGCAAGTTCTTTTTCCTCTAAATCTTCATCATGACCCTCTGAATCATCCTTTGATTGTGTTGTTTCTTGTAAAGCTTTCTTTTGCTTGGACTTTAGAGTCAAAATCTTCTGCTTCTTCTTGGGCTCATTCTTTGTAAGCTCAATCTCATGAGATCTGAGGGAGTTAAGTTAAACCTCCAATTTAAGAGTATTCATATCCTTTGCTTCCTTAATGGAAGTGACCTTAGATCTCTAATTACTAGGCATACTTTTTAGGATCTTCTTGACACAATCATCAATTGTATAGCTCTTTTCATGTACTCTTAACCCTAAGACCAAGGTTTGAAATATGGAAAACATAGTCTCAATGTTTTCAACTTCCTATATCTGAAACAAATCATACTTTCTGACAAGAAGATTAGCCTTTGGCTCTTGAACCTGGTTGCTTCCTTCATAAGTGAGAATCAAATTATCGAAAATGCTCTTTGCGTCCTCCTTGTGGTGCACTTGTACCACTCCTTGAAAGTGATTGCATTTATTATGAATGTTCTAGACTTATGATGCATTTTTTACATCTTCTCCTGATAAACATTCATCTCCTTTCTTGGAATTACAATACCATCTTCTTTTGTTGGAGTAGTATGACCATCTTCCACCAAGTCCCAAGGTTCAGGATCTTGTGAAATAAAGAAACTTCTTATCATGTCCTTCTAGTACTCAAAACGTTCTCTATCAAACAAAAGTGGTCTGTTGATGTTTCCTCCAACAAATTATTCACCAAACCTAGACATGTTGAATCATTGGATCTTTCCTCAAACAATGTAAATGGCTCAACCTTAAGACTGAACTGTAATACCAATTGCAGGTTACTAAACTTGAAGGGGGGGGGGGGGGGGGGGGG
>JBBPBR010000006.1:33992078-34015145 GCA_037974775.1 Cicer pinnatifidum
GGGGGGTTGAATTGAGTTTGTCTAAATTTAACTTTTTTTCAAATTCTTAAACTAATTGTTGTTCTGGTGACTTAACTATTTTAAAGGATCAGAGGCACTAACAAAATAAGTAATGTAGAAATAAAATATAACACACTAGATTTTATACTGGTTCATCATCAACTTGGAAGCTACGTCCAGTCCCCACATAAAAAAGGATTTATCCACTAATTCAAAACTTGAATTACAACAACACTTGATTCTACAAGTCAGTCTTCTCAAAATAACATGAACCTACAAACTTTTTGAGGTAAACCACACATTGACATTGCCAGTCAAGTTTTCCCTACACAACCTGAAACCTACATATTATTCAAGGCAAACTAAAGCCACATATTGCTTGAGGTACACTACAGCCACTATCGTGATGGGTTACAAAGAGTTGGGAACCAACTGGTTTAGTTTTGTTTCTACTAAGAATATTTGATACAATGGTTTTCCCACACTACAATACTTAGAATACTTTTCTTTGAACTGATGCCTTTTTAAAACTCAAAACCTTAAACACTTAGAAAATATTGAGCTCTTAAGGTTTTCTGTGTAACTTTGATTTTTAGGATTTTTTAGTTCAGTTGATACGGTCGTTCTTCAGCTTTGATTGCTATTTATAGGTAAAATTATGGGTTCAATTTTGTCCCTTAAGGATTCTGAAACGTATCTCTTTTCCAGCTTAGTCAACAATTATTTCTTCCAAATATAGTTATGATTGATACGATCTTAATATTATGAGTATTAGGCAATTTTTTATTTCCCAATATGAGATGAGCAAATCTTTAAGAAAGATATTGTGCATATTTGTTCATATTACGTTTGCAAATTGATTCACTTGCGTCTTCCTTCATATACTTGATTTAATTTTGGTGGAACCAATTTTGGGCTTGTTCTTGGGCCTTTAGAAGTAAGGATACGACTAATTCCAATTAAATATGCTGCTCAATCTATCAAAGCCTTTGACCTTCCAACAGAGTCATTGACTTTTCTCCATTAGAATCATTGACTTGATTGTTGGAGTCAGATACTCTGTTGCTTGAGTAATTCTGTCAGAGGCAAAGCCATGTGACTTAGAATTAATGGCATGGACAAATTCACCTTTGTTGCATTATCAAAGTTAGTGAAACTTCATAGGCTACTAATCAGAGGAAGCAGTCTGGAACATGTTGTAATAATTTGAGCAAGCGGAACATGAACTTCAGAGGAAGGCTTGAACAATAGCTTCAATGTTTAGAGTCATGCAGAAAGTTGACTTCATCAGAGGCATGCAATTTTTTTTTAATTAGAGGCATGTAGAGATACTGTTCATCAGATGCATGCAGAAGTATTGTTCATTTGAGGCATGGAAAGCTCAAAGACACGCTGAATCTTTAGAGGCACAAAATTCTTCAAATGCACGTTGATTTACTAGAAACACGTTGAGTTTCCAGAAGCACCTTGAACTACTAGAAATACACTAAACTACTAGAAGCTCACTATTAAAGGAAAGTGGACGTACTTTTCAAAAGCATGTATTTGGCCAATTATGATGATTTCGTTGACTTATTTGATTTCGTTTCCTATGACCTTTTTACTTCCTTTGTTGACTTCCTCTAGTGACTTCCTCTAGTGATTTCCTCTGGTCACTTCCTCTAATGATTTTCTTTTGTGAGTTGGTTCCTTTGGTGACTTCATCTAATATCATTCTCTGATATCTTCCTCTAATATTTTTCTTCTTATTTCTTATTTCTTGCTTCTGATATTTGCTTCTAGATTCCTGCATAATTAATGATGCTATTGGTGCAATAATTTTTTCTCACAAAATACCTTTGTTAACATCAAAACCACACATAGGAATTGTTCATGGGACCAACTAGGTTCCAACACAACAAAAGTCTTCGAGGATGAACTTGGAGTTTTTAGCAAGGTTGGAGAAATTTACTTGGAGTTCATGTTGAATTTCTAACCAATCAAGATTGCATTCCATGGTAGGAACATAAGAGACGTTTCAAAGAGTAGAGTTTGAGGATGAACTTGAAGCCATTGAAGCATAAGGGATTTTGAGATTTTTTCCAGAAAGTTTCAAGATTTGAAAGAGAGAAAGTGTGGGAATACGCGAGGGTTGTGGGTGATCGTTGATGAATTGGTTTTATGAAAACGTTTGAGTTTCTAAAATAGTAACTAACGTGCATGCGAAAACAGACTTGAAAAACACATGTTAGAGTATTGTAACACCCCGACCATTACCATTATTGATGATGCTACTCACGACCTTCTCACCCCCTAACCACCTAGTGGAAATAATGAGTTTTTGCCTTCCGTGGGATTCGAGCCCGGTAACTGGGAGATAAGTACCGCCTCCACACAGTCCCACTACCAATGGAGCCGAGCTCGAATCCCACATGAGGAAAAAACTCACTATTTCAACTAGGTGGTTAGGGGGAGTGAGAAGTTCGTGAGGTAGCATCGCCGATAACGATAATGGTCGGGGTGTTTTATAACATTACCATTACCAGCGATGCTACCTCACGATCTTCTCACCTTCCCTAGCTAGTGAGTTTTTGTCTTCTGTGGGATTCGATCCTTGTACCTATGCGGTTGTATAACATACATTTCTTCATTTATGTAATCATTTAAGTAAACATTTTTCACATCCATCTGATATAAAATGATTTTATTAAAAACAACAAATGAAAGTAAAATTTTGATTGCCTATAAGCTTGCCATAGGGGCAATTATTAAGTGTAATTAATACCTTTCTATTGAATGTATCCTTGAGCTACAAGTCTAGCTTTGTTTCTAATAACTTCACCTTTCTCATTCAGTATGATTATGAAAATCCATTTGGTTCCAATTTGTTGGAACCGTGTTGGTTCTAGGAACAATTCCTTTATCATGTTTTGATGATAACAAAGGTACTTTGTGAGAACAATTTTCTTCACTAATGGTTTTATTGAGTTTGAAGTAAATAGAACCAGAAAACAGAGAAAACAATATTAGAGGAAGTGAAGATGTCAGAGGAAACAAATATATTAGAGGAAACGAAGATGTGAGGAAACAGAGACATTAAAGTCAAGTGAAGTTTAAGGAAGTCAACACAACATTCACACTCTAGCTATTACACACATTGTTGTATGCGTTCATCTGCCTCTAAATATTTTCTTGTGAAACGTATCCTTAGTGTGCCTATGAAGGTTTTGCGCATCTACCTCAAAACACTGAAGTATGCCTCTATTTAGCATGTCTCTAAAGTATGAAGCATGCCTCTTAAATGCTTACTGTAATAACTCTAAAGCTTCTATTCGAGTTGCATCTGAAGCTTAAGTGTTGCTCGCTTTGAAGATTCCAACTTGCTCCAAAATGTTGCCTTGAATACGCAACATTAAGATGTAATAAGGTGATGTTGCCCATGCCACTAATTCTAAGTCATGCAGTTCTTCCTTTGCCTCTGACTACCTGAACCAAGCAACTCAACATCTAACTCTGATGATGAAGTTATGTTATGATGAAGAAAGTTAACGATTGTGATGGAAAGTCAACACTCTATTGAAGAGTGAGCTATTTCATAATTTTGATGTTCCAAGAAAAGATTCTAATATGTGACCACTGTTCTTAAACTAGTGTATGAAAAAAGATTCAAGGTGAATTATTTTCAAATGTTATATGGACATAATCATTCTAGAAGATTTGGTTGAAAATTTATTATGCAATTAAATCAAGCTTCAACGATCATATTCCTAAACCATATCTATCACGGTTTATTTTTTGTGAAGATCTCTTTTGTCCCCGTGCAAGGAAGATACACTCAAAATTTGTTTGGGACATTATCAAAACCTTAATTCATGCTATATAAAGGGATCAATTCTGAAGAAGAATACACAACACAACACAACACAATAACTTAGAAAACCTTCCGAACTCAAAATTATCTAAGTATTCATAATTCAAGTTTTGTGTTTAAGAAAAGGCATTCATTCAACTTTATGTTACGTTGTTCTTAGGACTCTGTTTTAGTGTGGAGTTCATTATAATCAATCCTCTTAAAATAAGCCTAACATAACCTAGTTTCACTCCTTTGTAACCTCGTTAAGTTGTGGCTATTCTCCCTCAACGACTTATAGGTTTTCAAGTTAGAAGTTGAGAAGACTTGACTTGAAGGGTCAAGTAGGCATGGCAACGGGGCGGGGAGGGGGGGAATTTCGCCTCCTCCACACCCGTACCCGACTAATCGGGAAAAACCCGCATCCGCCCCCGTTACATAGCGGGTGTAGAATTTAGGCACCCATCTCCGCCCGCAACGGGTCTCGGGTTTCCCCGCCTGCACCCGCACCCACTTATATATATAAAATTATTAATTTAAAAATTATATTTATTATAATAAAATAATAATTATTAAACAATAATAAAATAAAAAAATATTTTATATAGACATAAAATTATAATTTTTAATATTTAAAAAATATTAAATATATTAAATATATTAAATATGTATATATATATATATATATATAAAATTTAAAAATTACAATAATAATACTTGCGGGGCGGGTTTGGGTGCGGGAGGCGGGGTGGATATCACCACCCCCAAACCCGCCCCCGCCCCCGAATTTTAATGTTGGGGAAAATCCGCACCCGCACCTGCACCCAATTAAAGCGGGTTTTCCCCGCCCAAATCAAGCGGGTTTGGGTGGGTACCCGCGAGTGCGGATTTTATTGCCATCCCTATGGTCAAGGTGTTGTAGTGCCTAAACGGTTTATGAGTTTCATGTTGGGACATTGAGAAGACTGACCTGTAGGATCAGGTGCTATAATTCAGGTTTGAATTAGTGGATAAATCCTTATGTGTAAGGGAATTAGACGTAGTTGCCACATTGATAGTGAACTAGTATAAATCCTGGTGTTTCTCTATTACTTTGTTATAGTGTTGCCTTTGATCTACGTATATGTTCTGAGCATCCCGAATTAGAATTTTGAAAAGAAGTTTTTAATAAGGCAAAACACAATTCAATCCCCCTTCTCGTATTTTTGCAACTCAATTGACTTCTTTTCTTTAGGCTTGGGGACAAGATCCCATACGTCATTTCTTTTGAATTAATTCAACTCTTCTGCCATAACCATTATCCATCAATCATATGATAGAGCTTTGCCTATAGTTTTAGGTTCAATTTCATATAGTAGTCCAAATGCAGACGTTTCTTTAAAAATGAATATGGTTTTCAAAGGAACATTTTCACTTCATATGATCAAAGAGTCTGGATGAGAAGATTTGTATTTCTATAAAGGTTTGGATTCCTAATGATCTTGATTTGTGGCAGGTTCATTATTGCTTATTCTTGAGTTATCAGACATATATTATGATTCATTGTAGGATGGGTTTGTTGGTTCCTCTAATATATTTGTATCATATGATATAGGTAGATCTACAAAGTCTACATCTAGCTTTACCTTTTTATGGTCAAGCGTTTCATCATCAAACTTGACAGGAATTGATTCCTCAACAATCGGTGTTTCTTTGTTGTATACTTTATAGTCTTAAAACCTTTTTGAGTACCTTAAAAAGGCTCAGTTTTGAGACTAAGAATCAAATTTACTAAGATTCTCTTCAGTATTCAAAATACGCATATGCAACCAAATTGATAAAAATTTGAAATGTTAGGTTTTATTCCTTTCCACAGTTCATAACGAGTCTAATAAAGGATAGGTCTAATATAGATTATATTATGAATATAACATGCAGTGTTCAATGCTTTTGCCCAAATATGTTTGCCAACATTCATTTCGCGAATCATGGTGCGTGCCATTTTTTGAAGTGATATTTTTTTTGCTTTCTACAACACCATTCTGGAGAGTTGTTCTAGGAGAAGAAAATTTATGTTAAATTCCATTCTCTTCACAGAAGTTTTCAAAAAGCTAATTTTTAAATTTACCCCCATGATCATTACAAATTGTTGCAATACTAAAAACTTTTTCATTTTGCACTTGTTTAAAAAAGGTTGTAAAAACTCTATGTCACTCATCCTTGTGGAAGGTAAAAACACGAGAAAGAGGGGTTGAATTGTGTTTGCCAAAGTTGATCACTTTTTGATAATTCATAAATAAATAAAAATCTAGTATAGTTTTGGTGACTTACTTGGAGTTGAAGCAATCGAATTTAGAAGCAACAAACAATGAAAGCATAAATAATTTGACACATATATTTATCCTGGTTCACCATTAACTTGGCTATATCCAGTCCCTTCATTAAGATGACTTTAATCCACTTATTCAAATACCTAGATTTACAAAGTACTTGACCCTCCAAGACAGTCTTCCCAAACAACTTGACAACCCTAGAGCTTTGACCATATTTTCTTTTCAACTTGGTCAAAGATTTTGTTCATTGAATCAAATCTTATTTTAGATTTTCATCAATTATAATTTGGAATAAAATCTTATTTAGATTTTCTTCAAAAACAAGAATCTTCTTTCATACTCTTTGAAGTCAAATATATTGTTATCACAAAATACTTTTGTTAACATCAAAACATTAAATACAAAACCAACTTGGTTCCAACACCTTGTGTTTAAGGATCTTTACTCACGTCCATTTGGAATAATTATCAACAATAATGAGTCCATACTTTTTACTAGTGATAAAGGTTGTCTTTACTCTGCTAATGACCTAATCTTTTGTGCCAAATTAGTTTATCTTCATTTACTGACATACGACACTTAATCTCTTGTTTCTTTAGACGAAACCAATTTATATAATAAATGTTGTTTTGTCTCTGACCTACAAAGAGTACAGATCCATCATTCTCACTAATTGCGTTGCATGTTTTTTGATTGAATATAATATCATAATTATTATTATATCTCAACTGACTAATACTTAATAAACTATGATTAAGACCTTTAATAAATAAAATATCTTTAATAGAAGGAAAAGTACCATTATCAACTGTACCTTGACCAATGATATGACCTTTTTGCTTTTTTCCATAAGTTAGCGTGCCTCCTTTGCTCAAAGTTAGTTCTTGGTACATAGACTTTTCTACCATCATATGTCACGAGCATCCACTGTCTAGATCATGATTGGTGTTTTAACTTGATTGTTGAGGACATCTGCAACAAAGATAATTTTGTTCTTAGGTACCCAAATTTGGTTGGGTCTTGGTTTGTTAGTCTTGAAGGGTTTTTTGTCTTTCTTTGTATTTAACATGAGACAATATAATTTGGAGTGACCTCTCTTAGAGCAAACAACACACAAGATATCAAAGGGAATAGGTTTAGGTTCAGTTACAGTTTCTTCAAATTCTATACCTCTTTTACCATTTCTACTAACTCCATAAATCATAAAAGCATATTTTCTTCTTTCCATACCATTAGCAAGAAAATATTGAAATACTTGTTCATGGGTATTAGAATTACATGTGGTATTTTCAATTGATGTTGAACTATGGTTGCTTTTTAGAGTTAGATTTTTAGTCTTAAGTTCATCAATATCCGGTTTCAAATTTGCATTATCTAATTTAAGTTCAGTAATGTCAGTTTTCAGAGTTGTGTTTTTTGTTTTAAATTCAACACTTTGATTCTTTAAAGCATTAACTTTTTCAATTAGATTTATATTTTCTTTGCTAAGTTTTTTCAATTTTAAATAAAATTTGTGATTATTATTTAAAAAATCATTTATAGCCGTAATTAAATCAGATCGAGTATAGTCAGAAAATACTTCAACTTCTTCATGTGCTGATTCACTTCTAGAGTCAGAATTTGTGGTTGATCTAGAGGTAGAGTTGGTATGAGCAATCATAGCTAAATCTGCTTGTTCATTGTAGAGGATTCCTCATAATCATCCCATGTAGCCATCAAACTCTTCTTCTTTTGTTGGTGCACTTGTCAAACTCATTGAAGGTGATTGAATTTATCATAAATGTTCTGGACTTATGATGTATCTTCATTCTTGAGATCGAGCTCTGATGCCAATTGAAGGTGCAAACACGAGAAGGGGTTTGAATTGTGTTTGTCAAAGTTAATAACTTTTTGATAATTTATAAATAAATAAATAAAAACTAGTTTGGTTTTGGTGACTTACTTGGAGTAGAAGCAATCAAATTAAGAAGTAGCAACCAATAAAAACATAAATAATTTGACACATATTTATCCTGGTTCACACTAACTTGGCTACATCTAGTCCCTTCATCCATAAGGCATTAAACCATTAATTCAAATACCTTGAATTACAAAGCACCTGATCATCCAAGCCAATCTCCCCAAACAGCCTAACAACCCCAATCTTTTGAGGAACTAACCACCTTGACCCTACAAGCCAAATCTTCTCTTAACAACCTGATAACCCCAAATTGAAGAAGGAACTAAACCATTTTCAGCAAGATATAAAATATTGGAACTTGAGTAGTTTCTTCTTAAAAGCTGATGATAATAATAACTCTCACACTCTAAGAAAAAACACTCGGAAAATATTTCTAGCTCGAACAAGTATTTTTCTATTTGAACTTTAAAATTACTCTTTTATGCTTTTTGATGATTTTCTTCTTCAGACTTGAGTATCTGTTTATAGTTAAAATTTGGGCTTCAACTTAGTCCTTGCTTAATTCTGAATTGTATCTTGTTCAGATTGCATTTTTAAATTCTTCAAATTAATTATGTTCATATTTTGTTGTAAATAAATCTTGATCAAATCTTCTACAAATCTTCCTCAAATATTCTTCAAATCTTAATTAAATATTCTTCAAATCATGATCACATCTTCTTCAAATCTTAATTAAATCTTCTTCAAATCTTGATCAAATATTCTTCAAATCTAAATTAAATATTCTTCAAATCTTGACCATATTTTCTTTTCAACTTGGTCAAAGATTTTCTTCAATTATAAATTTGAATCAAATCTTATTTTAGATTTTCATCAATTATAATTTGGAATCAAATCTTATTTTATATTTTCTTCAAAAACATGAATCTACTTTCATACTCTTTGAAGTCAAATATATTGTTCTCATAAAATACTTTTGTAACATCCAAACTTTAATTGTAAAACCAACTTGGTTCAACCACCTTGTGTTTATGGAACTTTACTCATGTTCATTTGGAATAATCATCAACAATAAGGAATCCACACTGTTTACCAGTGATAAAGGTTGTCTTTACTGGGCTAGATAAATCAAGATGTAAAAGTTCAAGTGGTCTATAAGTAGAAATAATATTTTTTAAAGAAAAAATATGATTTTGTTGGTTTCCCTTTCTAACATGCTTCACAAATATCATTGATTCGTATTTTAGATTTTGCAAGCCTCTACTGAATCAAGTCTTTTAAATTTTATGATTGACCTCAAATTGGCATGTCCTAATCTTTTCTGTTAAATCAGTTGTTCTGCATTCACAAACATAAGACTTTTTGACTTATTGTATTTCCAAATCAAGTAAGTTTATTTTGTAAATATTGTTATTCCTTTGACTAGTAAATAGTATGGATCCATCAATTTGACTTATTTCCTTACATGACTTTTTATTGAAGACAACATCATAACCACTATCGCTTAATTGAATTATGCTCAGTATGTTATGCATTAGTCCTTTTATAAGTAAATTGTTGTTAATAGAGGGTAGGTAACCATTACCTACTATGTCGTGCCCAATGATCTCACCCTTTTGATCACCTCAAAAACCTACAAATTCTTAGTTCTTGAGGGTCAGGTCTTGAACATAGACTTTTTTAGAATTAAGTTATTTGAAGAACTATGACATTCACATGTTTTGATGATAACAACATTATTTTGTGGGAAAAGTTTAAAGCACTAATATTTTGCTTTAGTGTGAAGCCTTTCAGAACAAGTTATTTCATATAAGTTCACGCTACATCTTCTGATATTTGATCTAAGTTTGAGGAACACCAATACTTCTTTTTTATTTCTGCATTCTAATTGTGGTGAAGGTGCTCTGAAATGCGTCTCTTGTGATTCTAATAATACAAGTAATGCTTTGATGACTACAACCAACATATGACTAATCTGCCTTTGATAATTGTGACAAGAAAGTGATCCTCTGACTCTGATAAACACTTTGATAATAGTCAACGCTCTAAAGAAGATTACTTTTTTGTGCATCCTCTGCTCATATTGTCTTATCAAGATTTGGAGAATTAATTTCAAGAATATTGTTGCCAAGGTTTAATGGTGAATCAATCCTAGAATATTTAATACGAAATTTCATGATACATGCTTATTTTTTACAATCAACACAACGACCAGAAACTCTAAAAATCTCTATAAACATACGTGCAACCCTAGGGAGAAACATAAGCAACAACATTTTTCAATAAGCATTTTACAACCTTCTTTGCACTCTTGCTCTTTACCTTTTATCCTATGTATGTGTTGATAAATATTTTTTATGAGAATACACTATTGTGAACACCCTCTTGTGAAAGTTACTCAGAAACCTTAATCCTCTTTTGTAACTTAGCCTAGTAGTGGTTGTACCCGTCAACAACTTTACTATACTAAGCTTGAGGGTTAAGAAGACATGAACACAATCAATTTGACTAGTAGGTGTTAAGTGGAAGTGTAATTTTGTTGGTGAATTAGTTGATTAAATCCTCTAGGTTGAAGGGATTGGACGTAGCTACTAAGTTGGGGGTGAACTAGGATAAATTGGTTGTGTCATTACATTTTTATATTTATCTGCTTTGTTTTCATCACTTTACTTTAGCCTTGTTAAAGTAGAGAACCCTCTTTCTTATGTTTCACGTTCTAAAATTGAAATTCGAGCTCGGTTTTAGAGTAGAGCACTTGACCTTGTTTGAGTAAAGATTTGTGTTATGATGACTAACTTTGGGACGAAGTTATACATGTAAATGTTAACATGCCTCCACTATTTGATGGATAGAGATTTGAGTACTGGAAAGAAAAATTTAGAAGTTTCTACATCTCTCATGATCCTAAACTCTAGGTCATAGTCGAAGATGGTTGTGAGGCCCCAAATGACAATACTGGTGTTAAAATATCTAGAAAAGATCTCAACATTGATCAAAAGAAGCAATACAAGATGCATCATGAAGCCATAACTTCCATGATGAATGCTATCACCTTCAAAGAATTTGAAAATGCAGCAACAAAGAAACAACAAAAAGTATCTTTGATGCTTTGGTTCTCAATTATGAAGGAAGTAAGCAAGTACAACAAGCTAAGGCAAATTTACTAGTTTAGTAGTATGAACTCTTTCAGATGGAAGAAGATGAAGACATTGAAAAAATATTTTCTAAATTACAAACTTTAGTTTCTGGAATAAATAAAAGTTCTCCTAAGGAGTTATACTACAATTAATCACGTCAAGAAAATCCTCAAAAGTCTTCTCAACAAGTCGAGACCAAAAGTAACAACAATTCAAGAGGCTAAGGATCTATAAAAACTACCCTTGGAAGAGCTGATGAGTTCACTAATATCTCATGAGATTGAACTAGTAATGGATGACCCCTAGAAGAAGTCAAAGTCCTTAGACCTCCAATCTAAAGGAAAGAAAACAAAATCCATGGCTCTACAAGCTACCGAAGACTTAGAGGAAAACGAATTGGACGATTATAATGAAGAGTTAACTTTTGAAGAGTTGTCTTTTATCTTAAGAAAATACAATGCACGTGGAATGACAAGAAGAAATGTTTCCCCAAAACAGATTACAAACGATCTCAAATTAATAGAGAAATAAGTGAAATATTGGACAAGAAGAGAATCATTTGCTATGAATGCATAGAACCAAGTCATTACAAGTTAGAGTGTCCTAAACCTAAGAAGGTAAATTCTCCAAGGAAATACTTCAAGGCAAAGAAGAAGGGTCGTTGTACCTTTTCAAGTACCTCTTAGGGGCGAGAGAGTTGCTGCCACTACCAGGCTAATTTACATCAATTATAGTTTATGTTTGAATTGACACATGGTTTGTTTCTAGGATTCTAGCTCGCATTGAGAGGATGTTACAAATCAAGTCCTATATCAGTGTGTGAGAACACTTGGCTTTTTCATAATTTCTTCTTTACACATTGCTTTTTCATTTTTTATTCTTTCTCATTCACATAATGGACTGTATGAGTTCTTCTTAAATAGAGAGAAGTGTTCGTTGAGAATATTACTATTGGAAATCTTCAATAACCATTTAAGGAAGACTAGTCTTTAATATATATCCATATATATCTTTGTGAGTGATTATGCGTATCTTGGTTTGAGGACATGGAAGTAGAGTATACTATGATCAAATCATGTTTTAAAGACTTTCCGACAAGTAGCAGTTCTTGCTGTGCATTAGAGGATGCACAAATGCTTTGTCTTTTTTAGAGCGTTGACTTTTGCAAAGCGTTGACTTCTTTTAGAGTTTACAACATAATTTTGAGTCAGACGATCAAATGCTAGAAGTGATGATGTGATTATTAGAGGCATACGATCACTTGTTTGTCAAGCTTATTAGAGGAAGACGAATAGAGCATGGTTGTGTTCAACAGAGGTGACTAAAACATAACATATCATGCATTACTTGCATTACCGGAGTCTTCCAAAGCAGAGCGACACTCACGTCACTAAAGGCGCACATTAGAATGCTTTCATCAGAGGCATACAAATAAAGTGAAGCGGAGTGTTGTTGTTCCTTTTTCTTTATCTAATCACTAGAGATTATTGCTTATTTTTAGTCAAAAAGTATTTTTAAATTTAATCATCTGGTTAATGTTTTGAAGATGATAAATACATACAAATAAAGAACATTTATCCTGTAACTATATATGCTAAGTGTGCAGATTAAAGCAAATAACTATGTTAGTAACTATTCAACGTAACTTAGATTACAAGTACTTTAGAGATCTTCTATTGGAGCAAAAACTTAAAAGAAATACTACGAAAACAAGCGCAACAAAGCATGTCTCCCTATATTGGGATATATCCTCTAATGAAACAAACCAAACTCTGATAAAGTGTACCTTTGATGAAGTAAACCAGACTCTACTAAAGTCTGCCTCCAATGAAGCGAACCATACTTTGCTAAGTCTTCCTTTGATGTAGCAAGCCAAACTCTGCTAAGTCCGCCTCTGATAAAGCAAGTAAGACTTTGCTAAGTTTTCCTCTAATGAAGCATACAAGACTTTGCTAAATCTGCCTCTAATGAAGCAAGAAAGCTTCTGCACAAACTGCCTCTTACCAGTTGTGTCTAATAAATTGCCTATGGAGATGAAGCAAGTGTATGATTTCCTTTACCTCTAATAAACCCAATTGGATTATGTTCATCTGCCTCTAATACTCAAGCGCAATAAGAGTTCTTCTGCCTATGACTTTGAAGGGTAACAATACTTCTTTTTCCTCTACTTATGATAATCTCATCTAGCGTATGATTCTGAACTATTTTAAAAATTCAAAGCATACGGTAAAAAGTCAACGACAAAAAAGTCAATGTCTCTTGTAAAAGTCAACGTTGTGACAAAGTCAATGCCTCTAGACAGAGTCAACTCTACGATAAGAGGAAAAGATATGATGCAAACAAAGAATGCACTACCTCTGATTATCATCACTACTTATGGTCAATTAGTATTACTTCTGGTCATTGCATTTGGTCAAGAAATCATGCTTCTAGTGTTCTTGCCTTTGGTCAAGTAAACCTGCTTCTTGTAATGCTCTGAAATTTGAATACAAAGCATTACTTAAAATACTTATTGCCTAGAAAATTTACGACAATTTTTTTTAAAGTAAGAATACCTATATATTTATTCATTTAAATAATTAGTAACAATCACTTTTATTTAATATTATTAAGAAAATGTTTATTCGGAAGCTAAAATAAAGTAAAAGAAATTATTCCTTACAGAAGGTAATCCACTTTCCGTATTTCTAGTGCATTTTAGAAGTTGGTGACAAAAAATTAAAAATAAACTTAAAAATAACGAAGCAATTCTATTATTACAAACTTATTTTGAAAAAAATACCCGTTTTCATCCCACGTTCACCGCCCATCAATACTCATCAACTATTCTTTAATCTCCTCGACATAAAAATTGCAAACCGATAAATCGTATAAAACTAACATATGTACTTATGCGTAATGCATGCTTCTAAAATTATATGATCTAAATATAAATCTGCCACTGAGGCAATTTCCACACAGAGAACTCAATCATACCAATGGGAAAATAAACTTGTCATAAAGACAACTCCCACAAAGATGCATATGTCATGACATGACTATATACTATCTCAAAGCTATATTCTCATACAGCTCACTAAGAATCATGTCATATGCATTCAAAAAATCTCTTTTTTAAAATCATAATCTTATTCACCTATTACTAAGATCATATGCCACACATCCTTATCATGAGAATCATATATTCATGGATAAATAATCATGAAAATTATAACTTTCACCATATACACATAAAAATCGGAACTTGATTTTATAAACACCAAAAAAATTAAAACTTCGACATAAATAACAAGAAAATTCAAACTCCAACTCATATACATCATCAAAGTTAAAACTTTATCACATATAACATAGAAATTCAAAATTTATTGCATATTCATCATAAAAAATAAAAAAAAAAACTTTATCACATATAACATAACAATTCAAACTTTATTTCATATTCATCCTAAAAATTAAAACTTTATCACATATAACAAAAATTCATACTTTTCTTTATACTCGTCATAGAAATTAAAACTTTATCACATATAACATAAAATTTCATACTTTACTTCATATTCATCTTAAAAATTAAAACTTTATCACATATAACATGAAAATTCATATTTTACTTCTTAAAAATTGTATATTACATATTGAACTCAATATAACGGATTGAAGTTTTTTTTTAATTATTTTAATCCATTATCTTGCATTTATTCTTTTTGAAGGACAAACAATCACAAATATTAATTTCATGTCATCCAATCAATGGTCTAATTATAATTTGTGTAGGGAAAAGCCGTTACCTGAACCATTTTTCTTCCTCGCACAAATCTCTAATCCTTTGATGCGTGGAAATAAGATGTGTGAAGGTGATGATGGCTAGGGTTTCGGTATTTTTTCTACAGAATATTGTTTATAAAGGATTTGTGAGTTAGGATTTTTGTTTTGTTTTCCTATTTATTATCACTGAGTATGGAAAAATTGTGAACTTTAAGAAAAACTTAAAGACTAGATTGTTAGGTAGATAGTGTTGGGCCTGAATGAAGAATAAGAGGGATAAAATATCAATTTTTTTTGTTAACCTTGATCTTAAAAAAAAAAAAAAACTAAGCCACAAACTCCTAATTCAAATTTCTACGCGTTCATATGAGTTGGATGACAACAAGCCACAACTCAATCGTATGCCCATTAAAATTAATTATTTACGATTGAACAATCATATTTTGTTAAATTTGAGGGCATAGTACTTTTTTAAAACTAACAATTTTTTTTAAAATCAAGTTGCCTAAAATTTTTTTGTAGTTAACAATTTACTACATTAACAAAAAAAAAAAAACAAAAAACACATATTCTCTTTCCCTCTATCCTCCGCCTTCTTGTTCCTTTCAATGCACCCAACCACCCAAACCGCTCACCGCTCCATCCTTTGGAAAACCAGCTGTCTAAACGCCCATCTTTCGATCCCACTCGTTGATATCTCTCTCTTTCTCATCTTTTGTACTACTATTACTGTTGTTTTTGGGTTTCAAAAACTATTTAAAAATCACAATTTATGTCACTGAAGATATTACTGGGTGGAGTCGCGGACTAAGTCGCTCTCTTTAAGACATTTCGCGGCACTGCCTAAGTTGTGTAAGATAGACTATCAACCACGAAGTCCCTAGGATAAAACAGCTCAGATTCATTGTATTGGAGTTCCACTGCACCGTAGAAAATCGTTCTAGAATTATACCCTCAATATGAAGGTTAAAACCACTCTAAATCGATTAAAGTCATTCGCAATATGGTACCACGACCACTCACAACTATGACATAACATAACAACCGCTCTAAAAACTGAAGGGACTACGACATAACAACCGCTCTAAAAACTCACAATAGTTTGAAGCTCATTATACAGTGATGGAAACAAACTCACATATATTTTCTAACCAATGTGGGACTTTAGTGCGTATAGATTTGAAATTACTCAAAATATTATAGTTTTCTAATGTGGGATTTCAAAACGATTTCTTTCCAATGTGGGACTTGAATTTTAAAAAACATGTTTCTTTCCACTTGAATTTACAAACAATATTTCTTTTCAATGTGGGACTTGAATTTTAAAACAAGTTTCTTTCCACTTAAATTTACAAAAAACATTTATTTCCAATATGAGACTTGAACAAATTTTTAAATTCACACGATAACATACTTATGTTCCAACAGTTACATATCTCTTTTGCTTCGATCTCCCCTGATCTCACTACATCCGTCTTTTTTGCTCTCTCCCAAAGTCCTAAAAGCATCTCTGACGGTGAACTCAATATGAGTTCATTAAGTGGGGTCCACCGTGCCACATTATCTTGAAATAACTCATTCATTTTTTACTCCAATGGTGAACTCATGTGTTCATTAAATAGAGTCCACCACTAACAAATCATTTATTTATTATTATTCATAAATTAATAAAAAAAAAAAGTAACCGTATCAAAGTATCGTTCCTTCGTAAGAGAGCGATGATGACAGTTTGACACATCTCCAACAGTGAACTCATCAAAAACTGAAGGTTACGTAATTACACATGGCGGACGAACTCATTTTGACTACCGTTGAAAATGCTCTAATTGACGGCAACGACAAACGATCTTCCTCATACTAGTCAAATGACGATCGAAGGGGGACGACTCCAATCTTACTCAAGTTCAACTTGTTTTTATTCTTCCCTTTATTTGTCTTTTACATTTTTCTTTTTATTTTTTATTCGTTTGTTTTTTTTTGTGAATCATTAAAATTAACATGTAGGAAGGTTTTAAATTGTTGGAGGGGGTCCACCAAACTTAACTCATTGTACATAATATATTAAATCAAAACCAATTAATAAAAGTTTAGAGACACAACCATATTTCTCCTTTTTCCTTGTTACAAAAAACATAACATCAAACCTTCACCCAACAATATCAAACTGTATTCCATCAGATCAACACAAGCATCTAACCTTCAACATGTCTTCATCAAGTTTTAACGGTAGTAATCTTCGTGTCACAAGTCATCTACAATACAGAAAAATAGCATGCAGAAGTAAAGATACCAACTTCGGACATAAATCCAAATAGACTCTACTACACATGCCGCCAAAATATTTGTGGGTTTATTGATTGGGAAAGTCCGATAAATGCTGATATTTTTCCATCTTCTAATGTTCAGAATGATAAACATGATTTAGCAACAGAGGTCAAGTCCGAAGACAAAAAACTATTGAACATAGAGAACGAATTGATGAAAATAAACAAGGATATTAATTGTATTATGCAGTTTCAAAAGTTTACTTTTTATGTAGTTGTAATCTTCATTTTGTTGACTGTTTTTGTTAGTTAGTAAACTAAAATCAGTTCTCTTATGCCTCACCATGTTGTGTTTCAATCTTTCAGTTGCTTACTGTTTTTACAATCTTGTATTTTATTTTTTAGTCAACTAGGTTTTGTCATCTTGTAATGGGGTAATGGTATGGTGTTATAGTCAAAATTAACTTATAAATTATAATTAATTTGAAGCTCCAATTTTATTTATGGAAAGTCAAACACATAGTTCTTACTTCTGCATATTTTGCAGTGGAAACTCTACCAAGTTTGAGGTCTCGCAGTTACTCCCTCCAATTTATTATTTGCTTTTCTAAAAACAATTAAAGACTCCAATTTATTATTTGCTTTTCTAAAAACAATTAAAGACATGGTGATGTGGCTCAACAGTAGCTACAACACTATGTAGTCTTCCCCCAAAAACTTGAATTTAATTAAACAGCCCTCTGCATAGACTTCACTGTACATAAACCATACATGACTCAATTTCTAAATTGTAAAACACTACAAGAAAAACTCTGTATACGTACGGAAATTTACCCACGGATCTCAGTTTGTAGGTAAATTATTTAATATTCACGGACTCTCCGTGGGTAACGTTGTTAAATCCGTGGGTAACGTTGTTATTAAATAAATTAATTTTGTTGATTGTATTTCACGGTTAATCCGTCGGTAAAATTAAAAAAATCCGTAGACAAGATTAAAAAAGAATGCAGAATGCCAAAATTTCTTCGTATTTTATTGACCACGGATTATCCGTAGGTAACTGATGAGAATAATGTTAAGTTTGTCGATGGATTGTCCGTAGGTAAAGAAAAATTACCCACGGAGAAGTCGTGATCAAGTTTATCTATGGAAACGCAGTAAGTATACATTATTCAAGGCTTTTCCGTCGGTAAAAAAATTCCTACGAGCTAATTAGCTACGAACTCGTGTCCGTAGATAATCCGTGGATAATTTTACATTACCTACGAAATGTTCGTAGGTAAAGTCAAAATTTGTTGTAGGTAATGACAACTTTTCTTGTAGTGAAATAACATTAACCGTAAATTAAATACACATTATCAACCGCCCACCAAATTTGCTAACCACTTTAATTAAATACCGTTATCGCGATAAATTTTAAATATTTATCGAATTTAATGGAGTCGGCACCAAAATTTATTTTAAAATAAAGAAAATATTGAAAAATTCGAAAAATAGTCTTTAAAATCAAACTGTGTTCGGGAGTTGATTATACATAGTGAGGTATTAGCATCCAACGACATCCATTAAAATACGGTTACCTATAATTAATTGTACAAAATTAATGTTAATTTATATAAATTTATTTATCATTTTTAAAATGCACATATCAATTTTTTTTTTAATAATCTAGAGAGAAATGTATTTAAAATATAAGGAAAAAATAATTTTTTATTATTATGTTGGAGAAAAGTGCAATCTTGCTCCTATGTATCTCCTAGTATGATAGAGAAATCAAAACTACGCAGTTCTATTGTAGTAAATGTGAATATGTTGATTGCTATTAAAGAAAGTGTGTTTTGTTGTTCATAAAAAGTTGTTTTGACGAGAAAAAAAAAATGATTTTGTTTGATTTGAATAATCATTTTGAAATGTGAGTTTTAAGATTATCAAGTTGTACAACTTGATGATTAAAAAGACGTCACATCTAGTTAATCCGTTTAAGAATATTTTAGATTTATTTAAAAGTTGATTTTAGATTTATTTTCGATTTTATAATTGAGTTTTAAAATCATCAAGTGGTACAACTTGTGTCTTAACAACTCAAAGATTAAAAAGATATCATATCTAATTAATCAAATTTAAAAGTTGATTTTAGATTTATTTATTTATAAAAATAAATTTTAGAACTATCAAGTTCTATAAATTGTGTCATGCAACTCATATATTACAAGGATGTCACATCTAATTAACCTTTAATAATAATTTTTTTTATTTATTAACTTGTTAGTTAAGATGAGTTTTAGAACTACCAAACTGATACAACTTGCGTTCTAATAACTCAAAGGTTAACGAATGTCACATCTAATTAACCATTCAATATTTGATTATATTTTTATTTGTTTTATTTTTTAAGAATTAAAATTTAATGTCGAATATTAAATAAGTTTGAATGATGTAATGAAATAAAACCTGTAATAAATACAAAAGAAAAAACAACTTCAATCCAACTTTTAAATAAAATAAGGGTTTGAAATGGCTGAACCCTACTTCAATCCAATTTTTTTACACTAAACAAAGATTTGTAAAGAAGAATGATATCTTAAAGAGAAATTAGTTTTTCTATTTCAAAAGGAAAAAAAAAACCGTAAATGGATAGAGTCAGGGATGGAGGCTATGACGGTGGACCTTTGAGACGTCGGAAGATGGAGGTATCAGATGTGATTCTCTTCTCCTGTCCTCATCTAGTTTCAAGTTTTTTATTTGATGCTTGTTGGTCGTGTTATTAAAAAAGACTTTGAATTTTTGAATCTCTTTACCTTTTCTTCCCCGTGTTTTTACGATGTTTCTTCCTTTTATTATTTCAGAAACAAACACAAAAACAAAAACAAAGCTCTTATTCATATATTTGGATTTGTTTTGAGAAAAAAAAAACTTCCCTTTGTTTAATTTTTGGTTCACAGTTTATAAGCTACAAAGATGAACAAATTACAGTCTTTGGATTGATTACTAATGCGTTGGTCGTCTCTAGATTTGTTACTTGTGTTTAGATCAACAAAACGAAAAAATGATCATCTCTAGATTGATAACTGATGCTTAGATCGACAGGATAAAAAATGTAGTTATTAGACCAAAGCAACATATGTGTCTAGTTTATAAGGTAAATAAGGAGGGAGAATATGTATATGATACTTGCAACGCGTTAAAACACATATAATGAGCAATGTAAAACATGATTGTTTAGTATAAATAAAGTATAAATATAAGATACGAAAGTTTCATGCGTGTTATGCATTATGCAAGGTTGTTGAGTATAGGTAAAATATGAACGATGATGCATGGATCATGTGAGTATAAATAAATTATGAATGTAAGATGCACATATGTGTTATGCATTATAGATAAATTCTTATTCATTTATTTAATTCTCCGATCCTTATGATCTTCTATACTCTAAGATTCAATGGATGAATTAAAACAAGTATTATTTTTGCATGATGACTCTTCATATATCTTGTGTGACAATTTTTTTTAGGCAAAACAAAATCCATTGTTTAAAATGATTATCCTCCTTCTTTTTTATGCACCCATATATCTTGAGAATCTATCGAGTTTCGTGTATATTTTTTTTTTCAAGCGTCGAAATGCTTAAATTTTTTTTTTATATTTTCACATATTTTAAATTTCAACATTTATTATCAAAAAACAAAATTTTAAAATGCTAGAACAACTAACAATAAAACTGAATTAGTTTAGAAAGAGGTGTAACTTATAGTATTGAATGACAACATTGAAAACTGTACATTCATTACATTAAGAATAAAACAATTGAGGTATGGGTTACAATGTAGGGATGAATGTGTTTAACTTTAGTTGGAGGAATAACAAAATCCAATCATTCTTGTAATTTAGGACTCCTATTGGTTAGCTTCCAAGAATAATAATTGTCCCAATATAAACTGCTTGATCTTCTTTTTTTGTCCCTAACTTTTTTCTGGACCACTTTTCTAAGTTTTCAATCCATCGGGATGCTCTAGTTTTTGCCTAGGTCGTCTTTTCAGGTTTTCAACCTAGCGAGTCCATTTTTCAATCATTTTTTTCAAGCACAATATTTTTTTACTGCATTTGAATTTATTAGAAGTGAGAACTCCTCTCCATCTATTTTTGAGAGTATTAGAGCTCCCCCAGGAGCCTTTTTCATAACATATGTCCCCTCGTAGTTCGTGATCCATTTTTCACAAGAATCTTTTTTTATGGGCAATATTTTCTTCAACACTAAGTCCCCTTCTTGAAACTCTTTAGGACGAACTTTTTTCTTGTATGCTTTTTTAAGTTTTTTTTATAAAGTTGCCCATGACACAAATCTTCATTTTTTTTCTTCTATGAGATTCAATTGGTCAAATCGTGATTGAACCACTCTGCCTCTTCTAGTTTTTTTCCATCAAGACTTTAATCAAGGGAATTTCAACTTCAATAGAAAGTACCAATTTCATCTCATATACCAATGAGAAAGGAGTTGCCCCTGTTGAGGTGCAACCAAAAGTTCTATAGCCATGTAATGCAAAGGGAACCATTTCGTGTCAATCCTTATATGTCTCTACCATCTTTTTTATGATTTTCTTGGTATTTTTATTTGTTGCTTCTACATCCTCATTCATTTTCGGATGATATGATGAACAATTATGGTGCTGAATTTTGAAACTATCACAAGACTCTGATCAAGGGAATTTCAACTTCAATAGAAAGTATCGATTTCATCTCATATACCAACGAGAAAGGAGTTGCCCCTGTTGAGGTGCAACCAAAAGTTCTATAGTCATGTAATGCAAAGGGAACCATTTCGTGTCAATCCTTATATGTCTCTACCATCTTTTTTTTATGATTTTCTTGGTATTTTTATTTGTTGCTTCTACATCCTCATTCATTTTCGGACAATATGGTGAACAATTATGGTGCTGAATTTTGAAACTATCTCACAAATCCTTCATCATTTGGTTATTCAGATTGGTCGTGTTATCAATGATAATCTTCTTTGACAAGCGATATCAACAAATCAATTCTCTTTTGATGAATCTGACAACCATGCTCCTCGTCACATTAGCATAAGAAGCAGCTTCAATTTATTTTGTGAAATAATCAATAGTTATTAGGGTAAATTGGTGTCCATTGGAAGCCTTAGGCTCGATGAGTCCAATAACATTCATCTGCATATTGAAAATGATCATGGTGATGTTAAGTCATCAAAAAAGTTGGTGGTACATCTACTTTATCAAAATAGATTTGACATTTATGATATTTTTTTACGTAACTAAAACAATCAGACTCCATAGTCAACTAATAATAGCAATCCTTATAATTTTGCTTGCCATTGCATGCTCATTTGCATGAGTTTCAAAAGAACATTTGTGAACCTTTTGAATGATTATGGTTTTAAAATTTTTTATAAGTGAATTCCAATAAGTATAAAAGTAATTCATTTTTCGTTAACCGCTTTATTTTTTCAAATACATTAAATATAACTCAAAACACACCAAATAGGTCCCTTCTCAAATTTACACCATTAAATTATTTAATATTAAATCAATGGTAAACACCATCTTTTTGTATTTTGTATGAACTTTAATATCTTTTGTATTGCAAACGCCACCTTATCTAGTACCTGTCTATTAAGAGGCGCTGTATTTTACAACAATGGGATACTCTTAAAGGATATATAGATCTAATATAATGTCAATGTACTATTTTGTCACACGATTTCGATTTATTTTTTATTGTATTTTAAAGGTGATAATATCACATTAAAAAATTGGAGAGTTCTCACTGATGTGTGTGAAATTTCAAATCATAAAATTTTATTCATCGTATTAAATATAAATAT
>JBBPBR010000006.1:34025131-34040079 GCA_037974775.1 Cicer pinnatifidum
AAAAAAAAAAAAAAAAAAAAAAAAGTATATTGAATAATGGGAGAACTGATCAATTATATCAAATGGTACATAAAGTTTATATAGCCAATGAATAACAACTAGTTAGTGTAACTAACTAGTTTAACTAACTAACTATTGTACTTAACTTGTATAACTTAACTAATATATTTAATAATTGTACTTGTATAACTTAACTAATATATTTAATAATTGTACTTTGAACGATAATGATCAAAAGTAGTTTGGTGTTAATTTCTTGAAGTTAATTCCATTTTCAAGCTGCATGAGTTTCCTTTCTTGTGCCTATTACTCCTTCAATGTTTAGCTTGCGGTTGAAACTAAATTAGTTAGAAGCCATTTGAATTGAGAAATTCATCTCTTTTTCCTATAAAAGCTATATTGTTGATATGTATATTATTTTAGTTTACATAAATGGCAATGCTGTAGCAAATGCAAAGCCTTTAAAAAGAAACACTTAAGGACTTGAGACCATTGTGGCACTGAGGATCTAGTTACAAACATCATGACTAAAGCATTGAAGAAAAATACTTTTTTCGAAGATATTTGAAAACTTGGGCCTATGCCGGATGAGAAGACTGGCTGATGAGCTAACTGACAAAGCTCATAACGATTGATTGGGAGGTGATGAACTCACTGATTGAGAGCTGATGGAACTAACTAATGGAGCTTATGAAGACTGTGAGCTGACTGATAAATTTTATGCAGTTGAAGCTTATGGAGTTGACTGATGAAGCTTATGGAGTTTGTGTGTTAGTTGATGAAGCTTGTGAGCTTTGTGATCTTACGAAGACTTGCCAATGGAGTTGGTAAATTGATTTCAACTGAAGCTCAGTTTAAAGGAGAATATGTTAGGGGTTTCTTGGGCTTGAAGTCATAAATTTTTTCAACCAACTCAACTACAACTCTTTGTAATAAATAATAACTAACAACAAATATTAATATCATTAATTTTAATAATGATTTTATTATGTTTCAAATTTTTATTTATCATATATTATGTAAGCAACATAATTTCTAACTTTTTTTTTGGACAAATCTACCAACATTTCGAATGATAAACTTTTTATGTGTTTTAAAAATAATATAAAAATATTTTATATTTATGATATTACATATTTTATGATTAGATCATTATTATAAATCTTATTTTTCATAAGTATTATTTTGTTGCTAAAAGAATTACAGTTTCTTGATAAAATTATATTTTACTAACATAATAACTCATAATACCAATAATAACTATAATAAAAAAATAGCACTTCATCAACAATTAAAAATAACTACATTTTAATTTGATTATAAATTTTACAAATTAAATATTTTACTAGTAATTTCTTTAACAAATCTTACTAATATTAAAGTTTAAAAATAGTATTATACTCAATTTGAAAAATAATATATTAATCAACATTCTAAAATAAAATATTAAGTCTAAAAATATTTTAAAAGCATATAAAAGTAATAATTATATAATTACTAATCTATATTTAAAATGCATTACCTACTTGATGTCGAGTAGTGTCTGATTTGAAGCCTACAAACAAGTAACAACTATTTGCAATAATCACAATAGAACCACTGTCAAAATAAAAATAAAAATATTCATTAAAAAAATAACTTCAAATAAAAAATAACATTAAAAAATAAAAAATAAAATAAAAACTTACCAAAATTTAACAAATAAAAGAAAAATGTTGGAGAAAAAACATTTGTAGCGAGAAGGAGGATAGAACATTTAGAGAAAAGGTAGAAATGAAAAATGAGAGGAATAGTTATATTTATAGGAGAGCAATGACACTTTGTAGCGACCAAAACAGCCACAAAATTGGACCTTTGTGGCAGCATTTGCAGCCAGAAAAACTGACTTTGTGACGGTCAAAGCAGCCATAAATATCAACGGTATACTATGCCTTTTGTGAGGACTTTTGCAGTCACAAACGAGTGATTTTGTGGCGGCATTTGCAGTTACAAAGGAGTAACTTTGTAACGCCTTTTGCCCTCATAAATGCGTGATTTTGTAGCGGCCTAAGCCCTCACAAAGGCCCAACGGTGTAATTTTGTGAGGGCTTTTTTGCCCTTACAAAATGCTGCTGAAATTCAAATTCATTGTGAGGGCTTTATCGGTAAATAATTTATGAGAGTTTTTTTCAACCACAAAATATTTTATAAGTTGACCACAAAATGAATGTTTTATTGTAGTGACTATTTTCAACTAAAATAGAAACTAACTAACCACCCCTTATACAACTAGTACCTAATACAAGGAGTTTGAATTTCAGTGTCTTTTGAATATTTATTTATATTACTTTCAAATAAATTATAAACTAAAATTATAATTGAAAAGTTAATATATATGATATTAAGTTAAAATTAAATACATCAACTTTTCAATTGTTATTGTTGCTTATATTTCATTCTAGAGAACATTATACAAGAAAAAATAATAAAAAAATTAACAAAAAACAAATAACTTATTTATTTATAATTAAATAGTAATTTTGATAAATTGAGTATATTATACATGTATATACTCTTTGATTAAAGGTTTAGGCACGTTGTCCACCCTCTTCTTTGTACTCTCAAGATTTTGCCCACAATAGGCTAGGTCATCCTTATTTTTACTTTGTTAATTACTGAGGATTAGGCACCATGTCCTCCTCTTCTTTGTACACTTTTTTTCTTCTTAATCCTTGTATACTTTTTGATGAGGATGTTTCTATTGTATCACAAAATATATCTAGAAATTTTCAAAAATTTCAACATTTTAAAAAGAAAATTGAGAAAAAATTAAAAATTTGAAAGGTTAAAATATGGGATTTTTTATATTTATATCTTTTTTTTATATCTCAAAATGCCACACATTGAAGAAAAAAAATATATAACTGTCCTACTTTTTTGTCCTAGTTGCTTATCGCAACTTGGGGATGCGACGAGGTGAAGAATTTTTTTTTTCATTGTTAATAGATGCGACCTTGTACTGGCATTAAATTTTTCTTTTGTGCCATTTAATAAATATTTGTATTTATTATTAATTATATTTATTATTATTTTATAAATTATAAATAATTAAAATATTTAAAAATTCAAAATACTATTATGAAAAAACATTAATAATAATAATAATAATAATAATAATAAATTTAATAAGATTATAAATTTTAATAATAATAATAATAATAATAATAATTTTAATAATAATAATAATAATAATAATAAGAAGAAGAAAATTATATTAATACATTAAAATAAAAATACATTAAATTAAAAGAAAAAAATACATCAACTTTGAGTAGATGTGCCAGCAGCATTTGGACAATGTTTTCTAATATGACCAGATGTCCGACATAATACGCACTTTCTTGGGACTCTATCTGTAGTGTCCATTGATGTTCTATGCGTTTGATCTTTATGTGACCTTTCTTGACTTTCCGCATTAGTGGATTTTGACACACCTTAACACCTTCATATTGTGGCCAATATCCTTCGTTTGGTGTGGGTTGGAACGCTTTGTTGTAGACTTTTAGTACGTTTCCACCTTGTACACATTAGGTATAAGGCTCCAATAATCATATTTGATGTTAGAGCATGCTGCTATCACATGTGAACAAGTCATATGTTTAGCTTGATATTTTCCACAATCGCACCACTTGTTAGAAAGGTTTACACTTAAATGACCAATTGGTCGCCCTTCTCTTGGAACTACTGTCTCGTGGACCATGAAAGTAGGTTGCTCCGATCAAAACTATCGACTCTATGACTATTGGATTTACATATTTTCGATTTCATAAAAGTTATGCATGTTTCTGTGTATACCTGACTAGAAGCTAAAATTGATGCGTGTTGTTTTGCCATGGTTGGAAAGAGTGTCCATGTTTTATAATATGTTGATTGGACCATAACCGTGATGAGAAGGTTGTGTGGTCCTTTTAATACTGCGGTCATTGACTCCACAAGGTTGGTGGTCATCTGACCCCAACGACTACCTCCATCAAATGCTTGAATCCAATCTTGTTGCGGTATGTTGTCTAACCATTTCAAAGCTTATGGGTTTGCGATGCCACTTTCTCTGAGGTAATATTGATATGTAGACTGATTGATTGAGTAATCTGTATTGAAACAATAGACAATGCATTATTACACTAATTATAAACTTAATAATTTAATTTTTCATTAGTGATAAGAAGTAAGAATTAAATTATTACCCATAAAAATAACTTTTTTCTTCAAAGCATTATCCTTAAATTCCCTTGCAAAATTTTGTGAAATATGTCGGACGCAAAACACATGCTTTGACGGAGGATCTTGCAACCCATTATTCGGATTATTATAAGCATTCTTGATAGATTCGTGTATATCTGAAATCAAACAAATGTTGGCTTGTAGAGTGACGTTTTTTTTCTCAAATTTCTCAAAAAAAAAAAAAAACTCCAAGACTCTTTTGTCTCACCTTCCACAAGAGCATAAACAATAGGAATGATATTGTCGTTCCCATCCTGTGCAACTGCTACCAATAGAGTTCCCTTATATTTGTCGTATAATCAAGTCCCATCAACTTGTACAATTGGTTTGCAGAATTTAAACGCAGATATGCATGGAATGTAAGCCTAAAATAGTCTATGAAATATTTTCATCCCATTTATCAAACTATTCTCATGATAAGCTGGGATCGTTTCCATTTCAATTTTGGTTCGTGGAGCAAACATTTGCATAACTAATAACCATCGTAGAAGTTGATTGTAAGACTCCTCCCAATTGCCATAAATTCTTTCGGTTGCTTTATTTTTTTCCCAACCAAGCCTTTCTATAACTAACTATGTAGTTATGCAAAGTATGAATATGAGCAATAATGACCTTCACTTTGATTGAAGGATCCACCCTCATAACTTGCATTATGCTTGCACATATCATGTTAGAATCGAGCTTTGTATGATCTTGTGATAGTGCATAATTTGTGAATGTATGAGGCGCATTCAATTTACCAATCACCCACAATTCACTCTTTTTTGCGTTTTGAAGCTCTACATCTAAACAAATAATTTGGATTTGAACAATTAATAACGTACCTTTCTAAATTTTATTTTTGCACCACCAAATTCAGTGATTGTTTTAAATGATAACGCTTGATTGCATGTACACATTCATCCTTGTTCTGAAACTTCATTCCAACTGCAAGAGTTCCATCTAAAATTGGGACTTTGTCAATGAACATGTGATTAAATTCAGTTGGTTGCTTTGCGGTGTCTAAATTGATGTTCTTCATGTGGAATGGTGGATCGAATACAGGTAGGATAGGTTGATCTTTTGCTTCCATATCTTCATCAAAATCATCGTCGTCAGAATCACAAGATGATTCATCGAAATATGTTTCATCATCTTCACTATAGTCACCTAATTCTTCCTCATTGATATTATAATGGACACTAAGCGGAATATCACATTGTGGACTTGTTGGGAGAGATTCATGACGGAGTTGTTGGGAGACATTGTGGACATGTTGAGTTTGTTCATTTTGGCTTGAGTATGGTTCATAGTGTTGTGATGGAGAATATACGTTGGGTTGATAAGGGGTGTTTTGATCGAAAGATGGAATGTAGTCGGGTTGATAATGATCGAATGACGGGATGTAGTTGGGATTAGGCATGTTTGAGGTTGATGGTTGATTTGTTGAATTAGGACCACTTTTAAATGTAATGTATAACTCAATGTCGAGTTGTGACCATTGTGCATAAACATCAAACATGAGTTGAACATCTTCGTCATCGCAAACCTTCATCAATTCAAATCTGATTGTATTTTAACCAAAGATGACAAGGTGTCGATAAACTATATCAGTTATCGTCACGTTGATGTCGAACTGTAAATTTTTCTTAATGACATTCTTTAGACGAGTAAGGTTGCTGCTAGAATGTACTTTGAACGCCTTTTTGTAATCACTTACAAATGTTTTCCTTTCGACTCAGTCAACAATTGAACCATTGTAATAAATAATACAAATGACTTAATGAGTAGCCATGATTATGTAATTGATTAAGTATGAAATGTTAGAATGTATGATGAGATATACGGTGTGGTGATATAGTGTAATCTAGTTTTCTATTTATAGAAGTTAGTAAAGTGTAGAACAATGATAAATTAAATTAATTTGGATGGTCAAGATTAAAGATTTAATAGATCAATTTGATTTGTCCAACTAAAATTACAAGGATTCATATTTTTCTACTAAACCATCCACAACCGTTGATAAATTAAATTGGATGGTCAAGATTAAAGATTTAGTAGATCAATTTGATTGGTTCAACTAAAATTAGGAGGATTCATATTTTTCTACTAAACCATCCACAATCGTTGATAAATTAATTTGGATGGTCAAGATTAATTTGAACAAGGATCCACACTTTTGACTATAACAAGGATCCACACCTTTGATTGTAACATGGATCCACACCTTTAATTGTAACAAGGATCCACAACCATCAATTAAATGAAATGAGCGGCTGGGATTCATCCATAAGGCATCTCAACCCAGGGATGCGACTTCTCAAAGAGAGCGCTACCTGGGGATGCGACGTCCCACAAGGTTCGCAACCTGGGGATGCGACGTCCCAATGGTTGGCTAGCGGTGTGGATAGCTACCTAACCCTGTGATTTCCTATATAAACACTCCATGCCAACATTATCAAACACACTTCCTCCATCTTAATCTAAAAATCACTATCTACAACTTCTCAAACACACTTTCTCCAACTTTACTCATGGAATTATCTAAAAATCATATAGCTGAAATTCAATACATTAACGCATTTGTAAATATTTTATATTAGTGTCATATATATTGAATATTTTATATTATTGTCATATATATTATTTTCAAATATATTAGCATAATATTTTATATATTATTTATTCCAGATTCCCTTGAAGGACAAACTGAAATGTCATGGTCCTGTCAACAAAAAACCGAACGAAACCATATTACCATATTTGCAACAAACCGGATTTGGTGAAGTTATCAAATTCAGAAACTACAAAATAGATGTCGGTTTGATTACTGCTATGGTTGAAAGATGGAGACCAGAAACTCATATTTTTCATCTCCCAATAGGTGAGTGCACAATAACTTTAGAAGACGTATACTATATTTTAGGATTAAATGTTTCTGGTTTTCCTGTTAGCGGTTTAAATTTTGTGAATGTTAAAAATATTTGTCAAAAATACTTAGGAGTTATCCCGCATGAGGGAGTAACGAAGGATAATTTTATTAAATTAAAATGGCTTAAAGATACTTTTGAAAATGTTGGTGAAAATGCATCCGAAGTAGAAAAACAAGCATCATGTCAAACATATATATTACGTATGATTGGAGGATTGTTGATGCCAGAGAAATCCAATAATCGTGTACATTTAAAATATATTTCAATCTTGGGAGATTTAAATAAAGCATCCCAATATAGTTGGGGTTCGACAATTTTAGCAACGCTCTATAGAGAATTATGCCTTGTTAAGAAATCCGACATAATATCGATGGGAGGATGTGCGTTGTTGTTGCAAAACTGAGTATGGTATCATTTAACTTGTGTTGCTCTAGATGCACCCAGTGCATGGATATTTCCACTTGCACAAAGGTAACTATTGCACATAATTTTTATATATTTTTATTTTTTAAAACTTATTATTTACCGTATTACTAATTTTATTATATATATATATATTTTTTTTTATATATTTGACATATTTAATTTCAGTGGTCTCAATTTCAGTAGAGTTCCTCAGAACGATATAGAAGGATACCGGAATACAATCGATCATATAATGGTTCAAGAAGTAATATATTCATTCTCATCTAGTTGCACTTTTATATTTTTTGTTTATATCTCTTAATATTTACTTTAGCCTATTTTTTTAACATCCAATTTCGTTGGAGACCGTATCTCGGGTTCCAACACGAGGTACCCGAACAAGAGATCCACATTGGGACTGCATGTACCTATCTGCACTGTTATCATATCATCGAAAAACATCATGCATATAGAGTCGCACTTTAGTTCGGCTTCCATCAACAAATTCCGCAGTCTCCAGAAGATATGACTCTCTACCATGAGGTTGACATGAGGCGTGACATTGATGATAATTGGAGTGTGGTTTGGAAAGATGAGATTCAACATTGGAATGAGCGTCATAATTACGTATTGCAAGGTCAATTCGTTGAAGGTGTTTTACGCCACACTAAAGAATATATGAATTGGTTCAGGCATCACACTAAATTATATATATCTGTGGAAAGATACATGCATGATCCACGTTTGCAACCTTCAACGTATCATCACCACACAAGATACATGCACTCAACCCCTCAATCAATCCCACAACAAGATACTATGCACCAAACACCGTCTTTATCACCACCACAACATCTTCATGAAGCTGTAGATATACCAACTCAGTACTACGTTCCTTCAGTGACAACAATATCAACTCCCATTAATCCGACATAGAGAAGAATTTTACTCATTGCACAACTCCTGAGTCGGCTTATGTTGTTTTTGATTCCATGTATAACGTCGAAACTCAAAATTATACGGAAGCATGTGGTAGTGGCTCTAATCTACAAACAGATTATAACGATGATCAACCACAACAATCTCAAGCTATTCAAAGGGCTAGACGAGTTCGACGACCGTATAGATGTGGAATTGGAGGCCATTTAGATGAAAATAATTAATTTTAATTTGATGTATTTTTTCTTTTTTTATTGTATTTTTTCCTTTTAATTTAATGTATTTTTATTTTATTTTATTAATATAATTTTCTTTTTATCATTAAAATTATTATTCTTTTTATTATTATTATTATAATTATTAAAATTTATAATATTATTAAATTTATTATCATTAGTGTTTTTTCATAATAGTGTTTTGAATTTTTAAATATTTTAATTATTTATAATTTATTAAATAATAATAAACATAATTAATAATAAATACAAATATTTATTAAATGGCAAAAAAAAAATTAATGTGAGGTCACATTCCCGCCACCATCTATTAACAATGAAAAAAAATCTCCTTCACCTCATCGCATCTCTAGGTTGTGATCAATAACTGGGGTAAAAAAGTAGGATAATTCTGTATTTTTTTTTAAGTGTGGTATTTTGATATATAAAAAAAAAAAAAGAAATATACTTATAAAAAATCCTAAAATATGTCTTTTTTAAAAAAAATAAAAATTGGGTGGTTTTCCATTTTAGTGTTATCTGCGATTTCTAAATACAGTTGTTATCGCTTCTTTGTTTTCCCTCGCCAGTTTACTTACACTATCATAATGGGTCATTGGGTCCTTATGCATCATCAATCATATATCATGTCTTTGACTCTCTTTTCTTATAGTCAACTTTGATCTCATAACAAAATCCAACCTACCCAAAGGAAAAGGTTTCACTAGGATCCTATTTTTGTGCTATATCAAAATTCTGTTTGATTGGACATTACACCTTATGTTTGCACAATTAAATTAAAATAAATATAGGCATATTCAGAAAAGTTAGGTGAGTAAAAGAAAAGGAAAAGTTAGAGGAGATTCAACTTCAACGGCTCCTTTAACTTATAAGTCATTAATTTTGTTTCTAATAAAAAATTATTGGATCAAACTATATTTTACATATGTATTTTATCAAATATCTTATTTAACCATTTAAAAAAATAAATTACATCTTCAATTTATCAAAATTACATCTAAATTATATCATAATAACTGTTAAAATATCTAATATATCAAAATTAATATTAGCTTTTAATTTTTATCTAAGATTATAATCTTATTATTATAAATGAAAGTATAATTATAGTGCGAAGTGGTGAAACATTTTTATAATATATAATATAATATCAATGATTGGATAAATAATTAATTCAACACAATAAAATAAAAATCTGTTTGAAAGTTTAAATTAAATTAAATGAGCTTTAGAGTATATTTTGCCTATTTTGTTTTTAACTATTATTCTTTCTTTTTGTCATTCCTTTCTCCTTAGATTAATAGGCCGTGGGGCTTGAGCTTTTTCAGATTGGAAAGCACACCACCATAGTTTGTGAAGAATTCCACTAAGAGCTGTCTGCATAAAGTGGAGCAGGCATTTCAAAGATGCGTAAAGAAAAATGATTGCCATGCCAACAAGGAATAAGGATATAAATACTCAAAACCACTTTTTTGGGGCTAAGCTTGGGAAAAAGCCAAGCAATATGTTTGGAGGAATATAACTACTAGAGAGAATATCCCTATATGGGTGAAAGTTCATAGTGACATTTAATGGTAGGTGCCATATGTAAGGAGTTTGTTCAAGTTCTTTCACGAGCAGTTAAAATACTTTTGCATCAGTGTTGATGACTCAAGCAGAAGGAGCGATTATTAATATTCATTAGGATGAATAGAGGAACTCTGATGTCTACTTGATTTGTCTTGTATTAAATTGTAATGAAAAGAGTTCTTGTACTCTTATACTAAATTGTAATTAAAAGAGCTCAAATGACTAAACCAACAAGTAAATGAAGTGTTTGGCTAATTGTGCAATTACAAATTTATAATTTATAATTTAGATTGAAGTTTTGAAGTGTTACTTTGTTCAAGTGTTTTGTTCCTTGCAAATGACAGCAAACATAAACCAATAATGCATGGATTATGAATAAACCAATCAACCAAAATAACCCAACAATATGAAATTCCTTTTATTATTACTATTTCATTAAATTCAATACAAGATGTAGAAGTGCTATTTTGATTATAGTTTAGAAGAAGACCAACTCGTTGAACATATAAAATTACAATGACGCAATCATTCATTACCATGTCACCTGCTACTTGATACTTATATTACATAGAACATACACTAATGAAATGAACAATCAAAATTACTTCATTGATATCTTAATAAATTCCGACAGCTAATAGTCATTGTAATCATCGAAGTATCTTCATCTTGGTCAGACAATTATGCAAACACCTTGTGGACAGAAATAACCAATGGCTATAACATCAGGATCAACAATTTAACTAACAACTTGTGGGAAGAGTGCAATAACTTTATTTCTTTCGTTGATGACAACGTGCCTTTTTGTTCCACACTTCAGTTATGTTACCACAAGTTGGAGCAACATGTCCAATAAATTGTTAGGGAGAAGATCCGTTTTTGAGATACCAAACCTTTTGGTTTTCAGCTGCAAACGGACCCAGTATTTCATCTATTTTTAATTGATACTTACAATTTTTAATCTAAGCCGTTGGATACTTTTTGCACCACATTTAGTGTTAATGAATAGAAATGGAGATCTCTATTTTCAAGAAAAATGGAGACGATCTGGACCTTTTATTTGGGTCAATAAAGTAGTTATCTTTCTTTATTTGCATCAATTAAGGAAGATAAGCGTAAATGGCGGCCCAGCCAGCGAGATATTTATACCATGTTACAACTTTTGCATTAATAATATTTTAGACACATCTCCACTAGCATTCACCAGAGAGAGAGTGGGGTCTAGTGCGGAAAACCTAAGCTTCATAAAAAATTCACAACCACTTATAATATAATATGCAAAAGGATCGAGTACACGTTACTTGAAACGGCAACACTCCAAAATTAGCATGGAACACTTAAATCAAAATTAAATATCATATAAATACACGTGGTGGGAGGCTAAGGGGAAGGGAAAAGGCCAACAAGACTGTGGGAAGAGAATGGAGAAACGAGACAAATTGGCCAAGAAAGAAACAATGTTTGGAAACCTGAATTTTCACGGCTACTTTTCACGTTAACGTAGAAGCTCCAAATAATAGTGTTCAAGTAGACGTGTGTTTCACATGTATGCCGCAGTCTATCAAATAATTGTTTCAACGGGGATTTGAATTCCAATTCTCCAGAACGATTAGTCCTGAATTGGAGCTTATTAACCACTTATGCCCAATTATATAGTTAAAACAAGTCAACATTTGAAACAAACAACTACAGTTAATTTCCATCCATAGATAAGCTACATCAAGGTACCCAGTAAAATTATGACAATTAGTCCACTCTGTACAAGTATATACTCATTTCAAATGCGTATAGTACAATTATATTAAGTTCTATACATATTACTTGCATGATAATATGGACAAATACTATTGAGATCAAGAGTTGCTATGCTGTTAAAGAAACCATATTGTTATTTTTATATATCAGTGTTGCATACACAATTTACTGATGTATTTTTTGTCAGATTACCCACCATAGAAGGAATGTTCTGTAGTCTGTACATTTAACTCTATACAAGTGGCCTATAAAAATTATAAAAACAAAACTGGGAGAGGAAATAACAAACATAACTTACATAAGAGATGAAAATTCCAGAAGAAACACTACAGATCCTCACGTGGTATTGGTACAGAATGCAAAATAACTTGACACCATCACTATTGCTCCCACTTCAGCAACATTCGTAGAAGCAAACAACTTCAGGTATATCAGGCAGTAATGGCATTGTCTTCCTCAATCAGTAGTTCAGAACAGTTAGGCATCTCGACAAATTTCTGGAAAAACTAAAACCCGAACCACCAATACCATTTAGTTTGTCCAGCATAGCAGCCTCATCTAAATACAGAAGTGTCTGTGAATTTCTATTGTACAGGAGAAAACCCAAGCAAACCAATGTTGTCCATCGTAGAAAATGGCATTTTGTTCAAATTCGAGTATGATAATATGTTTTAGCGTTGTTATAGCTACTATTTGACAATACTTTGTACTGAATAACATATTGCGGAATGATAACGACTTGCTCAAATTCTACTATTTATAATTGCTATTTGACAACACTGGAGCAAACTACTCTGTCGATGAACAACTGCTTACATAAACCTGTGACTGAATAACTATCTTTCCAATTCTAAAACCTGGAAAAACAGTGAACCCAACTTTTGCCCTTCCCTTATTTGGCCAGGTTAACCTCTTAGTCACATCATCCATGTATACCATAGAGAACTCAACACCTCTTTCCACTTGAAAGATCTCAACCGCAGGATCAAAGGCATGGGACAACTTATGGAGTGTCCATATAGAACTAGCCATCCCAACAAACGCCTCATAAAACATACTCAACGACCTCCACGAATTCAACACTGCTTCATTTTGATCCAAATCAATGAAAATCGATGACTCCATCGAAGGATGGATAAGCTTTTCGTACTTCATCTCGCAAAACCTTGAAAACTCGCAACCTGGGTGAATGCCAAGCAATTCCATTGGATTGCTAGACACATGCTCAAGCAATTGCTTCAAAAAATCATTTCTCTCTTTGTAACCTAAATCACACAAGTCTCCATTCGACATCGACTCTTCTTTTGCTTTTATCTCGGAACTCAATTTGAAACAAAGCGAATCAAAACCTTGAAACATCCCTAAACAAACATAAGACAAAAGTGCATACTGATTATGGCCCTTTTTAGAATACACAACACCAGGATGAACTGCATTTGCAGCTAAACCTAAATCCCACCCAGCTTTCCTCATCAAACCAATCAAAATCTTCGTAAACTTATGTGCAGCTCTACTCGCATCATGCAACAAGGAATCAAAAACCCTAACACTTAACAAAACATCACAACTAGGGTTCATATTCAAATTCAAACTAGTATTATTGTTATTATTACTGTTACAAAGCTTCTTAGACAAATTCACATTACCCTTTTGAATCTCATTAAGCTTTTTTCTAAGGGAGAAAACCACATCATGCTTCTGCTCAAGTTCCAATTGCAACCGATTCGATACGGTGCCGAGTGTTCGAAGCTTGCTCTGATTCTCTTCCACTTCAGCCTCCAAAGAAGAACCAAAGGGAAAATTCGAAAACGATTCGGGATTGCAATAGAATTTCTTGAATTCAGAGAGTCTTTGAAGATGAGAAACGAGAACTTTATCAGCGTTTTTCACGTTCTCTTCAACGAAAGGAACGTGTGCGCTTTGTAATTGGAAGTAAGAAGCTTCGAAAGCTGAAACAGCGGCGAAGATCGATGAGAATAGATCGTGCGACGTCGTTTCAGTTAGTAGTTGTTTTGGAGTAAACGACGGTGTCGTTTTGGATTGAATTAGTGGTGATGGTGAGTCGGTAGATGGGTTAGGGTCCGGTTTAATGACGACGACTTTTTGATCGGTGATAATTTCTTCGGCGGAGTCGAGGAGTGAGAAACAGTCGGATTCGTCGTTTTCGTCGGCGAAGAATTCGAAGGTTTTGGTTTTAAAAGCAAGAGCGAATTTCTGAAACATTTCGGAGATTTGAGGGGGTTTATTGTTGTTGTTGTTGTTTGGTATGTTACGGTTGTCATCAATTTCTGGCATTGCTTTGTTTTGTGGAGATTCCAAGGATGGATCTGGAAGCAAATTAGAGAGAGGAATAAGAATAAAACTTGATTTGAAGTGGGATATTGCTAATGTTCTTTGAATGTCTTGTAAGGAAGGCCATGTGGGGTTTGCTAATTTTTTGGAGTCATTTTTGTAAAAAGTTTCTGCTTTTTGAGATGCGGCTTAATTTAATTAAGAGGATTAATTCCATTATCAGAACTAAGTTATGATGTTGAAAATCGAAAGGACTATTATTCTTTGTCCTTGTTAACGGTAAAATAAAAGAAAAGGATCGTTTCCTTCTTGACCGTTAAATCTCTCTACCTTTTTTCTTTTTTATTATCGTTATTTTTATTTTTCAAATGCTATAAGTTAGACTTGATAACAAGCTAAATATAAAATTTTTAACTATAAATGCATTAAAAAAATTTGTTTTCAACTTAATCAAAGTCCAAATTTTGTTACTGTTAACAAGTGTTTTAAACACAATTGTTAGTAAGAATAACTTTTTTTTTTTATATATATATATAAAAAATTTAACTTTTATATATATATATATATATATAAAAAAAAT
>JBBPBR010000006.1:34040313-34071944 GCA_037974775.1 Cicer pinnatifidum
AAAAAAAAAAACTATAGCAATATCAATAAGATTTATAAGCAAATCATGAATCACATACACAAATTTCTAGTCACTAACTTCGTTTGTAGCAACATCAATGTTCATTTTTAAGAAGTTTGAGTTAGGAGCAATCCTATAACGAGAAGTATCAAAACTAGAATGGGAAATAGTGTTCAAGTGAAGGGAGTGAGAGTCATACAAGGAGAAATTCAAATATTCTTTGGAATTGTGAAGACATTTCAAAGCCTTATAAGACCTTCACATGTAGGGAGTTGTAAGATTGTTTGATGGTTAATGAGAGTTGGAGTGATAAGGGGGTTATAAGTTCAACTTCCTCCTCTAACAAAAATTAACGACTAAGTATTAACATTGACAATTTAAAAAAGAATATCTTCATAAGTATGAAACTTGTTTAAAACGTTGCATTTACGAGACCGTTAAATATTGTAAGTAATTATAGCAATAATCTCTAGAGTGTGGAACATAGCTAGTAAAAGGACTTTTTCCAGAGGAATTAAAATTAACATAGCTATGTTCAAAATTAACCCTTAACACGGATAAGAACCAACACAGATAAGAACCAGATTTTAGACCACATTCGACCCCTAAAAGTATAATTAGTAACATTCCTAGCATAGTGATGTTCAAAATTAACACTTAAGACGGATAAGAACTAGATTTATTTAGCCCACATTCAACCCCTAAAAGTATGATTAGTGACATTCCTAAAATTAACATAGTTATGTTCAAAATTAACCCTTAACGTATATAAGAACTAAATTTATTTAGCCCACATTCAATCCCTAAGACTGTGATTAGTGACATCTTAAATTTCAAACTTATTTTCAATGTATAATTCATCCTTTCTTTTTCAAAGAGAAGTAGTAAATTAAAATTTCAAAATCTTTTCGCTTCGTAGGAATATAGGACATCACATGTTTCACGTCACCCTAATCATAAAAGAAATTTAAAAAATGATTCGTGACATAAATCTTAATCACAAAATAAATACTTTCAAACATGTATTAAATGAAAACTACATAGCTCAATCTCATAAGTACAAATGTACATAATGTGCATATGCAAAACAATATAGTATTAAAATGACATGCAAAAAAAAAAACAAATGACAAGTTCTCTTAGTAATCGTAGCAACAATATGTAGAAACTACTCCCTATATGCCTCTTATTGGACATATGCTCCTTACTATGTCAAATATAAACAACGAAGGATGAATATTTGAATTTTATTAAAGTATACGATATTAAATAACAACTATCACAGTTACATTACATCATCATGCATAACAATTAAAATCGTAACACATGTAAACATATTCACATATATACATAGTCTCATATTTACCTCCACATGGTTATTAGCACTAATGATCCTTTAAGGATTTCAATCCTAATCACATAAATTCAAACCACGTAATCACAAGTATTCAAGCATGCAATGCAAATCGTATGCTTTTCACAATACAAAAATTCTTATGATTGTGGTACCATATTATTTTGATGTACTTGGAAGGAACATGGAACATGTCAAGACACAAACACATTCAAGTATTTCATAGACTTCTCAACATCAAAACACCTCGGGTGTCAAGTTGAGATATTAATGTGTTACATAGTAGTTATCAACATTGATGAATTGCTCCCACACCACTTAACAATCTCCCACCCTGATACCCTTGAGATCACAAGTGATTGTCGCCAAGGTCCAACATATTGTACCATGACGTCACTAGGTTATCTCTTATCATCATGAATGCAACAAAAAAAAACTATTTTGGGGTCTTAGGTTTCATGTCTATCGTCCTCCCCTCGTTACTATCAAAAAGTTATCATTGACACTTATCATCATCATTATCAATAACACTAGCCCATCATTTCAAACACATAATCGTTAATCTCAAATCATCAAATCATGGTAACATCTCAATTTTTTGATCTAAAACATCATTGAAAAAATAGTTATTGCTAAGAAAAATTCTGACAATTTTTTTAAGTAAAAATACCAAAACTACTATTTATTTAAATAATTAGTAAACCCTAAACCCCAAAACATTATACATAATAATTTATATCATATTCACAAACGCGAGGTCAAGCCAATCAAACACAAACAACGAAGGATGTGAGTTTCAAAATCATGTTGATAGTATAATATAAGTAAGAAGAACACACAAATAATCAACACATAGGCATATCAAACACATCACAATATATCAAAACATTTCAAGGAAAAATCATATTATAAATTCAAAATCAATATCTCATTATAACATCAAATCATCTAAGAGAATTATTTTCACATTAGATATACATTAACCATAATAAAACAATCACAAGATGGCGCAATGTTATGCATGCTCTAGATAACTATATGATCCGAATATTATTGAAAATGACTCATACTAATGAAAAAATAAACCTGCCACAAAGACAACTTCCACGAAGATGCATATGTCATGATATGATGGTGCATTGTGAAAATAAAATATTCACACACAATTTACTAAGATGCATATGTCATGACATGATGATGTATTATAAAAATCAAACATTCCCACACAACCCACTAAGATGGTCAAATGATCCAAAAATAACTTATACAAAATCATCACCTTATTCAAATATTACTAAGATCATACATCACAGGTTCTTATCATAAAAATCAAATATTCATAAACAATCATCATAAAAATCAAATATTCCACCTCACATATCATGAAGATCATATATTCATATGCAACTATCACAAAGATTAGAGCTTCTACTACACATATCAAGAAATCATATATTCATAATAGTAGCATAAAACTCAAAATTTTAATCTGTGACATCATTAACATTTAAGCTTTCATCACATACATATAGAAATTAAAATCTTCATATATGCCACACATAAATTTAAATTTTATCACATATATCATAAATAAGACTTTTAACACATTAAAAATAAAAACTTAAACTTTCTTCATATATACCACATAGTTGCAGAATTCAAATCAGACAACACTTAATAAAAAGGTTTTAATCCATATTTTAATTCTACAAACCCTAAATAGTCGTATTAATTCAATTATTACTAAATAGGCCTATCGTCGTCCGAAGCAAACCCCAAAAGAATTATTACGAAATACGGTTTTAACGTTCATCTTACATTATAATATACTCATAAAATCAAATGTTCTCTCACCCCGTACCTTATTTCAACGCTTTCACTCCCGGATACGAGTCCTCAAGAAAAAGCCTTTGTTATTTGACTATTTGTCCTTCAATCGATCTAACTCGACAACTTATGGGTAAACGTAAAAAATAAATTATGAAAACACATTCTAAAAAGGTCAATTTCGAAAGTGAATCAAGTAAACTTATCCTAAACTGGAAAATAATCAGAGGATAATACAATCAATTTTCATACAAACGTTTTGGCGTTGGTTTTACTCAAATCGGACTTACGGTGAAGAAGAATGCTGCAAAATAACGAATTCTAAAAAATGGAGAAGTCAGGTATTTTAGAGAGAAATTTGGATGGTTAAAAATCATAGAAAAATGTGTTTAATTAATTAGCTAAATAAATAAAACAACATACTGAAATTTGGACGAAAACGGAGAAAATTTTCTAGAACAGGTATTGATCATCGATGTCAAACGATATTCCTACTTTCTTTTTTCTCTTTGTGGTTGCGTCTCATGCTTCTCCACCTTCCTTCCTTATATATCTATTTTAATTAGGTTTTACATGCATATGGACCTAACCCATAAAACACATTTTACTTCTTTATTTTAATTTTTAAATAAGAGAAACAATTACCAAAACTAAAGTAAAGTAATTAACCTTTTAAAAATATATTAGTAATAAGTAAAATCCTCATACTCATAATTATTACCACAATTATTAAATTATTATTTATCAAGATACTTACATTAAAATACCACCATGTTTAAAGAGATATAAAATATAAAATAAATAAATATAATATCAACAATTTACGTTAAGTACTAAATCACAATCAATACGTATAAAATCATTATACCACATTAACTACATAAAAATAAAGGAAACTGTAACACCCCGATTTTCAAAGCGAGGGTGTATTTTTTTTTTTCAAAAGAAATTAAAATAAAACAAAGAAATAATAAGGAAATGCCTTTGAATACATATTTAAGTCGTTCTAATTTATAAGCAGCGGAAAAGTTTTAGAAATATGAATCCAAAGTATTTGCACATCAAAACGTGGTACATGGAACCCATCGAAAATAAAATGTCATGCTGACAATATTAGTATAGGTACAATGTTCCAATTTAAAATAAACACAATCCATAAGAAAGACATCTAGTCCCTATACGTCAACCTAATCTGATCATTCCACAAAACTATACATCCTGAGTGATCTTCACGCGCCCTGCAAGATCCTCCTAACATAGCTCCAGTCAGGTGTTCTCAACTACATTTCCATCCACATGGTACGAACCAGTAGGATGGTCCTGGTTCTCATCTGAGGGCAAAGCCCAGATTTCCACAATAGTTGTAAAGGGTCACCAACCGAAATTAACAATTAACACATAACATTTAAGTTTTTAAATGCACAAAATAACATTTCAACTTAGCATACACCTTAAAAGGGTTTCTATATGCCAAACATGCATAAACAAAGTTGAAAAATGAAGTTTTTAACAAAACAACACTGTTGTATTCGAATACAGCATCTTTGTATTAGAATACAAGGCTATTTCAGCATTCAGCAGCAAAACAACATGTCTGTATTCGACTACAACAGTCTGTATTCGACTACACAGTAAGTCAGTGGCAAAACAACATGTCTGATATTCGACTAAAACAGTCTGTATTCGACTACACAGTAAGTCAGTGGCAAAACAACATGTCTGTATTCGACTACAACAGTCTGTATTCGACTACACAGTAAGTCAGTGGCAAAACAGCATGTCTGTATTCGAATACAGCTTGCTGCATTCGAATACACATCAGACAACAATAGAAAAACAGCAAAATTCAGCATTTTTCAGCTTTTCAAAGGGTTTCGAAATTAATCAACACTTACCCACAAATCCAAACAATCAAACTTAGCAATTATAGCGCAATCACCACGACATCTTGAGTTTCGAAACAGTTTTGCAATCAATCACACTTACACACAACTCCAAAACAGAACACTTAGCGATTATAACACAATTACCACAACATCTTAAGTTTCGAAATGGTTTTGCAGTCAAACACGCGATCACACAATTCCCAAACATCCACACTTGGCAATTATAACACAATCACCACAACAACTTTAGTTTCGAAATAGTTTTACACTCAATCACATTTACACATAATTCCAAAACATCCACACTTGGCAATTATAACACAATTACCACGACAACTTAAGTTTCGAAATGGTTTTGCAATCAATCACACTTACACATAATTCCAAAACATAACACTTAGCAATTATAGCACAATCACCACAACAACTTGAGTTCAAAACACTCAATCATAAACTTGAATCAAACACGACTCGTGTGCCAAGCACCCTAATGCAATGCGTATATGCCAAAATGCATGGACTCGGAATTCCAAACCAAAACCCTCCTCAAAGGGCCGTAAATCATAATTGTACCGCCTATCGCAGGCCAAAGTACCAATTACCGAGGTGCCACCTATCACGGGTCTGCACGATTTACTAAAAAGCGTAAACCATAAACGTACTGCCTATCACGGGCCCGTATCGTTTACCAAGGTGCCACCTATCACGGGTCTGCACGGTTTACTAAAAGAACGTAAATTGTAAATGTACCGCCTATCACAGGCCAAAGTACTCTTTACCAAGGTGCCACCTATCACGGGTCTGCACAATTTACAAAAAACCGTAAATCGTAAATGTACCGCCTATCACGGGCCAAAGTACTATTTACCAAGGTGCCACCTATCACGGGTCTGCACAATTTACAAAAACGTAAATCATAAATGTACCGCCTATCACAGGCCAAAGTACTATTTATCAAGGTGCCACCTATCACGGGTCTGCACGATTTACAAAAAGCATGAAAATGCATGAGCGTATACTGACTCCATCCACAACAATCGTTAAGCAAATGCAAATATTACTCTTTTAACTTAACGATTTTCAAAACGAACATTAAGTAAACAAGACATTAAGAGATTCCTCATTCTTAATTCTCATTTAACTTAAACGATTTTCCAAAACAAACATCAAGTAAATAAGACATTAAGAGATTCCCCATTCTTAATTCTCATTTAACCTAAACGATTTTCCAAAACACACATTAAGTAAACGAGACATTAAGAGATTCCCCATTCTTAATACTCATTTAACTCTAATGGTTTTCACGACAACATTAAGTAAATAAGTCATTAAGAGATTCCCCATTCTTAATACTCATTTAACTTAAATGATTTTCACAAACTCACATTAAGTAAACGAGACATTAAGAGATTCCCCATTCTTAATACTCGTTTAACTCTAATGGTTTTCAAATTCCACACCAAACAAACTCAAACATAATATCCAGTTCAATCCATAATTCACACCAAAACACATCAAATCATTTTTCCACACAAACCACACAAAACACATCTCAAATTCTATAATCATCAATTATGAACACGTCGAATACGACAACACAAATCAATACAATCCATCACTCAAACACAACAAGTTTCATATACTCAAAATCATACATAAATAAGTTTGAACTTCATTTTTCCACAAAACATTACTTTAACCCTAACCAAATTCTTTTCCACACAACCAAAAATAAGTCCCTATATGCAAACTAAAAGTTTGGAAGGAGCCCTTACCTTCACGTTAGCTTTTACGTGCGATTACAGTACCGTGAGTAAGTCCGGTAAAATCTCCGTTCGTAACATTGCTTCCAAAGTTGGTCCACTAGCACCGTAGCACGGAGGTGAGCAACTTTCCCTTCTATCACTTCTTGAAACGAAGCTTAGATCTAGATGAAACGGGGAGGTTTGTGTTTGACGGTTTTAAAATCCCTAACACCGTTTTTATTCGTTTTCGATTCAAAGAGGAAGAGTGAAGTTGAGAAATCTTTGTCCTATCACCCACCCAGCCTTGGGTTTCTATTCTTGAACAAAAGGAAGCAAGAAAATCGAAAATGGAAGAAGGGTGATGGTGGCTTCACGAGGCAGAGGAAGAAGATGGAAAAATGTCGTTCTCTCTCCTTTGTCTTTCTTTCCCTTCTTTTTCTCTTCTTTCCTTTTCCTTCTTTTCCTTTTATTTCTTTCCCTTCTCCTTCCTTTCCTTTTCTTATACATATATACATATATAATAATATATAATATATATATAATACATATATAATATATATATAATAATTTAAACCTAAACCAATAAATATCTAACAACTCTCACATCCATCACTTCACTCACATCTCCAACTATTTTGATAAAAATATCTACTCTCGTCGCAACTCAATTGTCAAATACAATTTTCAGCCACCTGAGATATTTTTAACAAAATTGCCTGGTATTAAATCCTTCGTAACGGAAGTAAATTATTTCCCGACAAATAATTTTAATCCAATTTCCAAAAATATATTTTTGGCATTTAACTCATTCAATACCAAAAACTGGGCTAAGAGTCTAAGAAATTCTACACAAAATACCCTAAAATTGTATAATTTAGGATTTAAAATTAAGGGTCTTACAGAAACCAATTTCAATGTTACTAATATATCTAAATAATTGTTTATAAAATAAATAATTAAAATAAGATATATTTAAAAATAATTAAATATAATTAAATGCAAATTTAACATTACTTAAAGCACACAAAAATATCACATTAATTACAAACATACATGTAGACGTAAAATAACCTAAAATTTCATTCTTTAAAATATTATACTAAAATACTATAATTTTTAGAAAAATATATAAAATAATAAAATATAATATTTGTTATTGATATTACTCATTTAATCTAATATGTATAAAACTAATAGAACATGGGAAGCATCCATATAATGATAATTGATCATAAAATATATCAACATACATTCTAAAATTTATCAACATAAATTTTAATTAATTAATAAAATAGTTTATTATAAAATTTAAGTTATTACACACATCAACATACATATAGTTTCACTAATGTCACTTCATCGATCATTACAAGAACATCAAATCGTTATTATTAAACAACTACCAAATTATTTATTTTTTCAAAGCAAATTCATTTATCAAATTAAACATTATAATATCATATTCAAATATTTCATTTTAACACCATTAACAATTTAAACACAAGCGGACATCCAACTCATAAGATAAACATCATAATAAACACACTGCAATCAATATTATATATGGGTAGAGATCTGTTGACTCAAATAGTAACTTTGTAATGAGTTATTTCACTTAATAACTCAATATCAAAGACGAATTTCCCCAATCCAACCGTCTAATCAAAAGTTCTTATTGAGTAGATCAACTCTACAAATTTTAATAAAATTTTAAAAATATTTGATACTTCATTGAATAAATTTAAATGAATGTATAATAAGCTTTACAAAAAAAATAAGTAAACATCGATGGCTAGATTACATAGCTACGAATTTTGGATTTATACAAAAATTTGTGTGCTTGATCATTAATATGTTATGTCAATAATCAACGGTTGGGTTAGTGAAATTTTTTGTTGATATTAAGTTATTAGGTAGAGTAACTTATCACAGAGTTACTCCTAGAGTCAACGAATCCTCAACCATATATATATATACACACATAACCACAACCTAATCATGTCACTAATTTTCAGATGGTAGGCCTCATATGAATCAGTGGGAGGTTAATCCTATAGTCATACATACATGATCCAATCAATCTCTATCATCCCTTACCTTGGTTTCAAAGTGAGTCGCCCCCTTCTCGCATGATGCAATGTGGTAGTTTTGTCAAAATCAAACTCTACTTTCTAATACTAGAAAACTCTATACACCCATGCCATGTGTTAATTGTTCACTAGCTATTAAATACTCTATTGAAGATAGGACATTCATAACATAAAAAGAAAACAAGTAGCATGGACACAAAATAAATCATGTGTGTGACAATATTGAATGTGAAAACACGAGAAGGGTGATTGAATTGTGTTCGTCTATATGGGATTCCTTTTAATTATTTATTCAAGAACTGGTTCGGGTTGATGATGTTAACTAAAATAGAGGCAGTAGCAATCAAACTTAAGTAATTAGAAGCAATAGTAAAGTAGAGAGTGCAAAAGTAAAATGACATAAGCATATTTATCATGGTTCACCGCCAACTTGGTAGCTACATCCAACCCTTTTACTTAGAAGGATTTAACCACTAACTCAAATTTTTGAATTACACAACACTTGACCCTATAAGTCAGTCTTCTCAAAACAACCTGACACCTACATACTTTTTTAGGCAAACAAACACCTTGAACCTATAACTCTAGAAGTCATGTTTTCTCCACAAACTTAAAAACCATAGATTGTTGAAAGCAAGTACACCTTGACCCTACAAGTCAAGTATTCGCAACACAACCTGAAAATCATAGATTGCTTGAGGAATATTAAAACCACTATCAGGCAGGGTTACATAAGTTTAGAAAGAATTGTGTTTTGCTTCTACTAAGTAGATTTGATACAATGAACACTACAACACTTAGAATACTTTACTTTTAACAAGTACTTTGCTATAAATTAAAATTGTAAACTATGAATACTTAGAAAGATTGAGCTTTTGCATTTTTTCTAAATAAATTGGGTGTTTAGGATTTTTTAGTTTGTTGAAGTCTTCTTCAGCCTTGAGTTTCTATTTATAGTTCAAATTAGAGCTTCAGTTTAGTCATTTGTGAATTCTGAATCGTATCTTTATTCCAACTTGGTCAACAAATATTTATTCCAAATATAATTTTGAAAGATATGTTTTGATAATATGATCGTTAGTCAATTCCATATTTTTGAATCTAATATGACCAACTCATCCAAAAAGATATGATGCGTATTTTCTCATATTGCATTTGGAAATTATTCAACTAAGTTTTCCTTCACACTCTCGATTAAATTTTTGGGGCACAAACAAAACTGAGCCTATTCTTGGACCATCATAATTTCTAATACAACTAAGTCCTTTTTAGTATTTTGATAATTTATTAGAGTCGTTGACGTTTTCCATCAAAATAATTGACTTGATTGTTGGAGTCAGATGTTGTGTTGCTTTAATAATTATTTTAAAGGAAAAACTGTGTGACTTAGAATTAGTGACATGAGCAACTTCATCTTTGTTGTATTATTAGAGTTAGTGCAACTTTAAAGACTGGTTATTAGAGGCATCATTCTGGAACATGTTGCAATTACTAGAGCTAGCGGAACATGAGCTTCAGAGGCATTCTTGAACAATAGCTTCGAATTTCAGAGTCATGCAGAAAGTAGACTTTATCAGAGGCATGAAAAAATATTGTTCATTAGAGGCATGCAAAAATACTATTTTCTGAGGCATGCATAAGTACTATTCCTCATAGAGATGCAAAAATATTGTTCATTACATGCATGCTAACATGAAGCACATTTTAGTTTTCAGAGGTAGACACACATAATCATAAGAGTCAAATCTTTAGGGGTAGATGTGCGCACACAATAACATGTGCGTTAATTTGGTTTGACTTTGCTTCTTCTGGTCGTTTCCGTGGGTTGTTTCCCTTGGTGACTTCATTTGGTAATTTCCTCTAGTAACTTGCTTATGATATATGCTTCTGATTTCTTTTTCCTGATGTTGTTTCTTTTGATTTCCTGTACTAATTCTTGGTTCCAACAATCTCCCATTTACTTCTGATATCTGCTTTTGATTTCTTCTTCTTATGTTGTTTCTTTTGATTTTTTTATTCTAATTTCTACACACTTAATGAATCCATTAGTCCAAACAAATTGTTTTCATAAATTACATTTGTTAACATCAAAATCACAAGAAAACAATCAACTTGGTTTCAACAATCTCCCATTTTTTGATGATAAAACTGTAATTTTTTAGACCAATTTATTGGCTTTTATTACTTGAGTCCCCCTAACTTGAGGCCCCCCTACGTCTAAGTAATTTTACAGTTCTTTTCTCACCACGTGAATACACTTTCTCTCCCCACATAAACATATAAAAAAATAAATTGTTCTCAAATATCTTTCTCCCCCTTTTGTCATCAAACAAAGACGTGTGTTTTTTTATGTCATGCCCTTATTTTTGTTGAAGGGAGTAGACAAAACATAAAATACATACTAATATGAATCTAAACTAATCTAGGCATAACACAATATTAATCAAATATAATGGTAAGGTTCAAATATGTCTTAATAAACTCAAATCTTTCTTCAACTAGTGGTTTGGTGAATATGTTAGCCCATTTGTATTCAATGTCTATAAACTAGATATTTATTACTCCTTTTTGGACAAATAAAGTGTTGTTTAATTTCTATGTGTTTAGCCATAGAATGCCGGATTGGGTTCTTGTTTAGGCAAACAGTAGAAGTATTATCACAAAATTTGGGTATGTTACTCTCAAGGATTTTGTAATCTTCTAGTTGGTGTTTCATCCATAGTAGTAAAGAGCTACAACCAACTATATAAATATACTTAGCTTTTATTGTTGACATTGCAATTATGTTTTGTATCTTACTTGACCAAGAGATTAAGTTTTTCACAAAGAAATGTGCAATTTTCACTAGTGTTTTTTCTTTCGAGTTTTTCGCCAGCATAGTCAACATCACAATAACCACTTAATATTTGCTTACTAGACTTCTTATATAACAAGCCAATGTTGGAAGTAACTTTCATATATCTAAGGATCCTCTTAACAATAGTTAAGTGAGATTCTATTGGACCAACCTAAAATCTTGGACTCACACACACACTAAATAAAATATCAAGACTGGAAGCAGTAAGGTAGAGAAGTGATCCAATCATTCCTCTGTATATTTTTTGGTCAACCTTTTGGTCTGAAACATTTTTGCATTGGTGTAGTCATAGGTTTTCAATCATTCATCTTAAACTTCTTGAGAAACTCTTTCTATACTTGGTTTGATAAATGTATATGCCTTGTTTACTGTGCTGAATTTGTATCCTTCTCCCATCATGCTCATTTGAAATTCAAGTTGCATCAACTTAACATATTCTTGACAAAGAATGTCATTAGTAGATCCAAAAATAATGTCATCAACATAAATTTGAATAATATAAATGTCATCTCCTATTGATGTTCTAAACATGGTGGTGTCTACTTGTCCTCTTTAAAAACAATTTTAAGCAATAAATTACTTAATCTATCATACAATGCCATAGATGCTTGTTTTAGACCATACAATGATTTCTTAAGTTTAAACATGTAGTTTGGAAATTCATAGCTTTCAAAACATGTGGGTCGCTTAACATAGACTTCTTCACTTATATACCCATTTAGGAAGACATTTTTAACATCCATTTAGGAAGACACTTTTAATACTATAAGCAACAAAAGAAATTAGGATAAAAATTTCCTATAACCTGGCCACTAGAGAAAATGTCTCGGTGTAATTAATACCTTCTTGTGGACTGTAACCTTGTGCAATCAGTTTGGCCTTGTTTATGACAACTTCTCCTTTTACATTTAAATTGTTTATGAAAACCTACTTGGTTCCAACAATATTTTTCATTGGTTTGGATACTAAATCCCAAACATCATTCCTTTTAAATTCATTCAATTCTTCATGAATTGCAAAGATCCATCGATCATCTTCCAGTGCTACATCAACAAAGGTAGGTTTCAATTGATGATAGTAGACCATACAAGTTTGTGTTCTTCAGTGATGATAGTGCTCACAGAGTCATTGTAATTTCCATTAATCAGAGTTTCATGATGGGATGACTTGTATTTCCATCAAGTTCTGACTTATGTGTCATTTTGACTGCTTATGACTTGGTTAGATTCGTTTTTTGATGTTTTGTTATCTTCCTCTAATTTACTTGCATCTTTTGATTGTTTGGGTTCTTCTGATTTTGTTTGCATCTTCTTCTTTTGGTTCTAGTAAACTTCTAGTATCCTCAACTTGCTTTAACTTTTAAAGGTCAAGCTATTTCTCATCAAATTTAACATGTATTGACTCATTCACAATTTGAGTTTCCCTATTGAACACTATTGGAACCAAGTTGGTTTTATACTTAGAGTTTTGATGTTAACAAAATTATTTTATGAGAACGATATATCTAACGTCACAAAGTATGAAAGTAGATTCATGTTTTTGTAGACAATCTGAAAGAATATTCTTGTTTTTTAGTTATTTTTAAATAAGATCATTATTGAACAAGCTAGGAGTGAAGATACAATTCAGAATTAAACAAGGACTAAATTGGAGCCCTAATTTTATCTATAAATAAATACTCATGACTGAAGAATAAGATCATTGAAAATTCATAACAGTGTAGAAGAAACAGAGCTCAAAATTCCAAATTTATCTTAGAGTTCAAAAAGAGAAACACTTGTTTGAGTGAAAAATATTTTCTAAGTGTTCTTCTTAGAGTGGGATAGTCGTTATTATAATCAGCTTGTTAGAAGCAACTACTCAAGTTTCAAAACTTTGTTTTCAAACCCGATAATGGTGTTACTGTGCCTTCAACAATCTGGGGTTGTGTGATTGTATGGAGAAGACTTGGCTGGTAGAGTCAAGGTGTGTGTGTGTTCCTCAAAAGTTTGGAGTTGTCAGGCTATTTGAGAAAACTGGCTTGGAGGGTTAGGTGCTTTGTAATAAAAGTTGTTGAATAAGTGAATTAAATTCTTTTGAGTGAAAGGAATGATTGTAGTAAAGTTAGAGGTGAACCATAATAAATTACTTGTGTCACTGTATTCTTGCACGATTTAGTTTTGTTATTGCTTCTACTCCAAATAAATCATCAAGTCTAAACCAATTTAATCAAATAATGAAAAACTTATCATAGTCAAACACGATTCATCCTCATCTTCTCGTGTTTGCATCTTCAATGAACATTCTATAAGCTTTGGATCTTTCAGAGTATCCAAGGAAGGTACACCTTTGTGAATGGGGGTCAAACTTTTGAATGTTGTCTTTAGTGTTTAACATATTACAAATACAACCAAACTTCTTAAAGTAAGATATATTAGGCTATTTACCCTTCCATAATTCTTATGGTGTTTTAGTCAAATTAAAATTCTTTCTGAATATAACATACAATGTTAATTGCCTCTGCTCAGAAATGTTTTTCAATATCCATCTCATTTAACATGGTTCTAGCCATTTCTTGAAAGGATCTATTCTTTTTTTCTACAACTCCATTTTTTCTTTGGTGTTCTAGGAGAAGAGAAGTTGTGTGAGATTCCACTTTCATACCCAAAACATTCAAAGAACTTGTTTTCAAATTCTCCCTCATGGTTACTTCTCTTTGTTATAATCCTAAGACATTTTTCATTCATTTCTTGTTTGCAAAATGCAATAAACACTTTGTGGAAATCATCTTTATTTTCCTCTAGTGTAATCATCTACTATTACAAAGTCATATTTCTTTCCATTTAATAAGACTATTTTCATTGACCGAAAGAGATCTATATGCAAGAGCTCAACAAATTAGGTGGTAAAGACTAAGTAATTTTGGTAAAAAAGTTCTTAGTTTGTTTTCGCTTTTGACAAGCTTCACACATAATGTTAATTTTGTAACTAAGCTTAGGTAGACCTCTAACACATTGAAGTTTATTCAATTTTGAAATTAGTCTTAGGTTTGCGTGAAACATGTAAAGAGCACATCTTGTTTCTCTAAGCTAAATAGATTTATCTTATATAAGTTATTTTGCCTCAAACATGCAAAGAGTACATATCCATGTTTTTGAATAATTTCTTTGCATGATTTTTTATTAAAAATAATATCATAGTTATTATAACTTAATTGACTAATACTTAATAAATTTTGTTTAAGACGTTTAACATGTTGGAACCAAGTCAGTCCCTTTAACATTTCCCCTATGTGATTTTTATGTTAACAAATGTATTTTGTGAAAACAATTTATTGCACTAATGACTTCATTAAGTGTATAAGAATCAAAACAGGAAATCAGAAGAAGATATCATAAGCAATAAATAAAAAGAAAAATTTCCAAAGGAAATCACCAAAAGAAGTGATGAGAGGAAGTCACCTGAGGAAGTAAAAAGGTTGGAAGAAATGAAATGAAATCAGTCAATGAAATGCTCAAAATCGAACAAATGAACACTTTGGAAAAGTACTCACATCTACCTCTAATAGCATGTTTCTGGTAGTTCAGCGTGTTTCTAGTAATTCAATGTGCTTCTCCCAGCTCAGTGTGTTTCTGGTAAATCAACGTGTCTTTGGTAAATGAGTGTGTCTCTGAAGTATTTGGTGCCTCTGAAGAATCAGAGTGCCTCTGAAGAATTGCATGCTTTTGATGAAAAGTAACTGTAGCATGCCTCTGATGAACAATAACTGTAGTATGCCTCTGATGAGCAATAACTATAGCAATCAGAAACTAAAACCAAATTTTGTCACATGAATTTGATCGATCCTATTGAAATTCAATTTAAGCAATCAGAATATCAATATTACCAAATAAAAAGAGACAAAATCATGAAGCGAAATTGAAAATATAACATGAATCTCAAGGTGTGGATGAAACTCTGAACTCGTGGATTAATCTTATAAAATTAGCCTTCCATGAAATTAAAATAAAAAATGTTTATTTCTTGTAGCAATTTGAATCCTAAAATTTCATCCTCTAGAAAAGAAAAAAAAATTCCCAATATATAGTACTCCATTTTGGGCTTTAGGGTTTAGGGTTTAAAAATCAAGTGACCCGCTATTTAAAATTATTATAAAAGTTCATATTACGATATGTGCAATTTAGCCCTAGTAAAATTCTGCATTGGTCTTTTATTCCAACACAAAAGTCGTAGCTCGAATTTTTAGCTTTCCAACACCTGCTCGTATGTGCCAATATGATATCCAGAGCTCAAGTTATGGTAAGTCACACAACTTTGTATCTGTCTCTGACAATGGTTATTCAAGCATCACAATGAATATGATGGAAGGTCAAAGGGTTTGATGGATTAAGAAAAATACCGAATTGGACTTAGTCGTATCCTTACTTCTGAAGGTCCAAGAACAAACCCATATTTTTCCTGCACAAATCCAATTAAGCATATGAAGGAAGACTTAGCTAAATAATTTCCAAGTGTAATCTGGACAAAACACACAATATCTTTCTTGAACAATTGCTTATATTTTGGGAAATAAATAATTGCATAACTGTCATATTATCAAGATTGTGTCAATTAGAACTATATTTGAAAGAAATATTTGTTGACCATGTTAGAATGAAAGATACAATTTAAATTTCACAAAGGACTAAACTAAAACCCTAATTTCATCTATAAATATCAAGACTGAAGAAAAAAACACACAACAAAAAACTCAGAAATCCTAAAAACCAAAGTTATTCAGAAAAATTCAAAAGCCCAATTTTCTAAGTAGTCAGATTTTAAAGGTTTTAAGTTCTAGAAAATACACTTGTTCAACTTTATATTATTTTGTGCTTTGTGCTTCATTGTATGTGTGTTATCAATGTAATAACAATGCTTAGAAGAATCAAAACAGAGACAATTTCATTCTTTTGTATCCCAACATGATAGTGGCTTTATTTTGCCTTTAACAGTCTGTAGGATTCATGTTGTGTAAAGAACACTTGACTTGTAGGGTCAAGGTGTGGTTTGTCTCAAAAAGTCTATAGGTCCAAGTGGCTTTGAGAAGACTGACTTGTAGGGTCAAGTGTTGTTATAATTCAAGGTTTTGAATTCATGGAGAGATCCGTCTCTATGAAGGGACTTGTCGTAGCTACCAAGTTGGTGGTGAACTATGATAAAATATGGTGTGTCATTTTTACTTCCGCCTTGTCTATTTATTGTTGCCTCTGATTTGTCCATACAGTTAAGTCACCAAACCAAAATCATAATTAAGAAAAAAGTTTCAAAATTAGACAAACATAATTCAACCCCGTCTCGTGTTTGCACCCCTTAATTTAGTATTAGAGCTTAGTCAAAAGGTTGAGCACTTTATAGTGTTTGAGGAAAGATCCAAGGATTCAACATGTCTGGATTTCGTGAAGAAGTTGTTAGAGGAAATATCAACAAACCACATTTATTTGATAGAAAAGTTTGAGTATTAGAAGGATAGGTTGTGGAGTTTCTTTATTTGACAAGCTCTTGAACTTTGGGACTTGGTGGAAGATGGTTATACTGTTTATTCAAAAGAAAATGATAGTGAAATTCCAAGAAAGGAGATGAGTGTTGATTAGAAGAAGATGTATAAGATGCATCGTAAGTCCAGAACATTCATGATAAATGTAATCACTTTCGAGGAGTTTGACAAGTGAACCAACAAAGAAACAACAAAAAACATTTATGATAATCTATTTCTTACTTATGAAGGAAACAAGAAGTATTAAGAGACAAAGGCAAATCTTTTGGTTATAAAGTATTAACTGGTTTAGATGGAGGAAGATGAAAACATTGAGATTATGCTTTATGAATTTCAAACATATGTCTTAGAGTTAAGAGTACTTGAAAAAAGCTACATAACAGCTGACCATGTCAAGAATATCCTAAGGAGTTTGCCGAGCAAGTGGAGTCCCAAGATCACAGGTATCCAAGAAACAAAGGAATTTGGTCTAAAGATCACAGGTATCCAAGAAACAAAGGAATTTGAGGTCTTAAGTGAAGAATTATTAACAACTTGCATTTGGTCTTAAGTTTTATGTTTGAGGTTTTGAAATTTAAACTCTATTTCTTTGCTCTAATCATTGCTCAATTTGATAAGTTTCACTAATTCATGCATTGTTGATTACTCCTTGGTTGTTGATGTCTCACCCACATTTAAAAAAAAAAAAGAAAAACTAAATAAATGTTGTAGTGGCATGTTTGGCATCATTTAGATAGTTCATACTCTTTCTTATTATCCTAACTGTGAGCTTTTGAGCCTAAACACTTAAATTCTTTGTTGTGTGACTATCCAGACATGTGTTATCCCTTCCGAACTTACACTAATTCTGACTTGCATCACTTGTAATTTATGCATGCATTGAGGCAATTTTGTTTGGTCGTTTGAGTCTTTCTAACTATCCTATGAAAATTTTACCCTTTGCTAGCCCCTTTAAACCTTGCCCTTTTATTTCAGTTATTAGCCACATTACAAACCATGTACCTGACTTTACTTAAATCACCTTTCTTGGAGTTAGGTAGAAAAAAAAATTTTATTGTTTTGATAAAGTTCTAAGTTTGGGGTTGCTCATGGGATAGCAACCTTTTAAGTTTTGGGTGGTGATTCTCACAAAAAGAAAAAAAAAAAGAAGAAAATAAAAATCAGTTTGTGTACTTTGGTAAATAATACATTTTTGGTTCTTTTGTCAATGTTTGAGAACCTCTAGAATGAAAAGTTGAAGAAAAAAAAATGGTAGAATAATTTGGAAATGTATGCCTAACTCCAAGTAGTAAAGCCTACTATCCCAAAATGTCCTACCCTTACCTAAGCCCCATTACAACCTGAAAGTGCTCCAAAAATGTATGTGTTTACTGCATTGTGATTGCTAACTAGAATTTTTTTCAAGCCTATGGTAGCGTGATGCATTTCTAGGATTTGAGTGATAAATTCATAACCCTTTCTAAACACTTGAGATAAATTTTGGTGAGATTGTGTGAAGAGAGAGTTGAACTTGATGAATGAATGCTAAAGTGTAAAAATTGTGTTGTTTTTTGTAAGCAACCATGAAGCATGATGAATGTTTTGTAGTAGCTGGAACTTTGAAAATTGAGTTTGATTTGATTTGAGAAATTGAGTTTAAGTTTGCGTTTAACTGCACCAAATCTGAAATAAATTGTTGCTTGTTGCTTGGGGACAAGCAACTGATTAAGTTTGGGGTTGTGATGACTCTTCATCATATGCATATATTTTATTGTTTTTAGTCTTATTTATCTTCTATTGATTAGTTAATTTAAGGATTTATTTGATATATTTTGTTGATTTTATTTCTTTGATTTAATGAAATGTTTATGTTCTTATTTCCTTGATTAAGTAGAGATTTTTCAGAGTTTTGTGTTGTTACTTTGTTTTAGTGTAGTACTGAATTTTGGTGAGAAATCAATATGACCTATGTAGAGTAGTGCAACCATATCTGATGTTTTAGATGTCCAATTGGAGTCAAACTAAGTGCAAATGAAAGCTAAGATCCATAGCTACAACTTTCATGAAGACACCGAAACCAAATTCAGACTCGAAAGAGGTGTAAAATGCAGTCTACGTCAGATAGTAGATGTTGTGCGCCTAAAGCGCACCAGCTGCGCCTGAGGCACATTTCCAGCCTTTCAGCACTGTCCAGACACGCCCGGAGCGCAAATCCTACGCCTGGGGCGCGCGACGCACATCAGCATTCATAAAAACACAATTTTTCACTTTTTAGGGATCTTTTTGTCTATTGGGAAGTGGGGAGACTTGTGCCCTAACATAGAAACTCAAAGACGTCCGTTTCTAACACCATTTGAGCAGTTTTATCAAGAATCATTCATGAATCATTCTTGTAATTCTTCTTTAATTCCTATCTTTTGTATCTCTGTCATGAGTAACTAAACCCTAATTGTTAGGGATGAGTGTAACAAGATGAAACCCTTATTTTTCTAATTTGATTTCTATTTATATGAATGAGTTTATTGAATTGTTTTTCTCATCTCTGTGCTTAATGCTTTTTATTGTTTGATCAACATTAAAATGTTCTACGATTCGTATTTTGAAACGGGAGTGGACTTTACGAATGCTTGAGATGAGAAGTTCATGAATTTATAGTTTAGGGATAGATGTAGGTCATGACACCAATTAAATTAGTTGCAAAGACAATAGTTTAAAAAGAGGGTTCTTGTACGGTAATGTTTAATTCTAATCTTATATCTACTAAGGAATTAGGGGTTACTTTGAAATTAAAGGTTTTGTCACTAAGACATTAGGGCAAGAATAATAAAGAGAATTCGATAATAATTCAATAAAGGAATTCAGTAACTACGATCAAATTAGACACCAAGGTTGGATTTGAAGTGAAACTCATCCCTGACATTTTTCTCATTATAAAGGATCAATGTTATTACAATTGTTAATATTAAATATTATTTCAATCAATTTGGAAAATTTTTGTTCAATTTTAGTAATTAAATATAATTCAATAGTAAAACGCAATCCTTGAGTTCGACACTCGGTACTACCGTTTTATTATTACTTGCAACGATTCAGTATACTTGCTGAAAAACTATCAACAAGAATCATAATATCACTCTGATGCTGAAAGCTCTTAGGAAAATAAATGAAAATCTGAATGATAAGATTGACACTTTAGAAAGTAATATTACAAAACGTAAGACTGCAAATCTAACTCTGAAAAGGTATTGTAGTTCAATATCAATTAAAAATGTGTCATATAATTCTAATAAATTTGAAGTAGGATTTCAAGATTTTCTTGCTAATAGTATAGAAAGAAGTAAGCTTTCCTCTATGATTTATGTTGTTAGTAGAAATGGCAAAAGAGGAATAGGATTTCAAGAAACAGAAATTGTACCTCAGTTTACTACCTCCGATAATTTATGCACTGTCAACTCTAAGAAAGGTCACTCTAAAAGATCTTGTTTTATGCTAACCACATGGAAATAAAATAAATGTTTCAAGGTCAAAGGTCTTACTTTCATCAATTTGGCTGTATATGTTATGTTTTCAATACTAAAGATAACCTTGGCATGTTTGACCCTCGTTCACAAAAGTGTACCTTATTTGGATACTTTGAAATATCCAAACTTATAGAGTATTCGATAGGGAGACTCACCTAGTGGAGGAGTCAATATATGTTAAGTTTGATAACAAAAAAGTTGACCTTAAAATCTCAAAGCAAGTTGAGGATATTGAAGATTTACTAGAACTAGAAGAAATTGATAAATTAGAAAATGAAGAAAAATTAGACGAACTAGACAAATTAGAGGCTACAAGAAAATTAGAGGAACTTGACAAAACATCACAAGATGAATGTGATCAAGTTAGAACCAATCAATTTAATTCAAAAGCTAAACTTGGATGGAAATGATCCTTTAAGAGCAGAGCATCACTGAAAGATACATCTATGTTTGGTATGCTCTCCTCAATTCAACCTACCTCTATTGATAAAGCACTAGTAGATAATGATTGGATACTTGCAATGCAAGCATAGCATAATGAATTTAAAAGAAGTGATGTTTGGGATCTAGTACTCATACCAGATGATAAGATAACCATTAGAACCAAATGGGTATTCAGAAACAGATCATATGAAGAAGGATAAATTGTCCTAAACAAGGCTAAACTAGTTACACAAGGTTACAGTCCACAAGAATGTATTGATTACACTGAGACATTTGTTCCATTGGCCAGGTTAGAAACAATACGTATCTTACTCTGCTTTGTTGCTTATAATAATATCAATTTGTTTCAAATGGATGTTAACGTTGCATTCTGAAATGGTTACATTAATGAAGAAGTATATGTAAAACAACCCTTAGGATTTGAAAACCTAGAGTTTCCTAATCATGTCTTTAAGCTTAAGAAATCACTATATGGTCTAAAAAAATCGCCTAGAATTTGGTATCATTTGTTAAGTAACTTCTTACTTGAAAACGATTTTGAAAGAGGTCTGGTTGACACCACATTGTTTAGGAAATCAATAGAAAATTACATTCTTGTTATTCAAATTTATGTTGATGATATTATATTTGGTTATACTAATAGCACCTTTTTCAAGATTTTTCTAAGTTAATGCAATAGGAATTTTAAATGAGTAAGACGGGAAAACTGAAGTTCTTCTAAGGAATTCAAGTTCAACAAAGTTAGAATGGAATATACATTCATTAGACCAATTATACAAAAGAGCTTCTCAATAAGTTTAAGATCAATGATTGCAAACCTATGGCTACACCAATGCATCCCACCTGTTCACTTGATAAAGATGAATCAGGAAACAAAGTTGACGAGAAAACATATTGACGAATGAAAAGGTCACATCTTTATCTTATTGCTTCAAGACTTGATATTTTATTTAGTGTGTGTGTGCGTGCTAGATTTTAGGTTGATATAAGGGAATCCCACTTAACTACTGTTGAAATGATCCTTAGATACCTCAAAGTTACTTCTAACCTTGGTTTACTTCTAAATGACTATAGTTTAGTAGGATATTGTTATGCTGACTATGTTGGAGACAAACTTGAAAGAAAAAACACAAGTAAAAACTGCAATTTCCTTGGTGAAAACTTGATCTACTGGTCAAGTAAAAGACAAAACACTACTGCAATATCAAAAATAGAAGCGGAGTACATCTCAATAGCATGATCTAGCTCTCAACTACAACAGACTGTAAATCAATTTGAGGACTACAAAATAATTGGAGTAACATTTCCATAATATGTGATACTACATCTGCTATTTGTTTAAGAATCCAATTCTAAATTCTAAGGCTAAACACATAGCAATAAAGCATCACTTTATTAGGGGTTATGTTCAAAAATATGAGTTGAACATCCAATATGTTCACTAAACCTCTATATGAAGAAAGATTTGAATTTATTAAGAAGAATCTGAACCTAGTATTTATATCTTTTTAACATTATCATCTATATCTATTTGATGCTTTGGTAGTTATATGCTCATGGGAGTTTAAACTTAAATAGATGTGTATTTCCAGGCTTAACTCTGATCTACTGAATGGTGGTAACTCATTGGTGAATTGCCATTCAAATTTCTATTCTTTTTGTCTGAAGACAAAAGCGGGACAAAGTGAACTTGGAGCAATTTCTTTTGAATTTTTTAATGTTTACATATTTGAGGGAGAAATGCAAGTGGGGACAAAGAAGTTCTGTATAACTGCTCAGAGTTAGGGGGAGCCATGTATGTTTGATTATTTGCATGCTTATGTATTCACGTTTTTATTTATTTGCATGTTTCTTAGTTGTTTTAATTTATTTTTGTTTAAATAAATTGTTATAAAAAGTAATATTTTCTCATGATAAAAAAGGGGACATTGTTAGAACCAAGTTAGTCCCATGAATACTTCCTCTATTTGATTTTGATGTTAACAAACGTATTTACTGAGAACAATTTATTGCACCAATGGCTTCATTAAGTGTGCATGAATTAGAACAATAAATTAGAAGAAGATAATAGAATCAAGAAATAAAAAGAAAATTTTCTAGAGGAAGTAAAAAGGTCAGAAGAAGCGAAATCAATTAAATCAACGAAATCCTCACAATCAGACAAATACACACTTTTGATAAGTACGTGGATTAGCCGTGGATAGTGTGCTTCTGGTAGTTCACCATATTTCTGGCAGTTGAACGTGTTTCTGGCAGCTTAGCGTGTTTCTGGTAAATCAGCATGCTTTTGAAGCATCTTGTGCCTCTGAAGAATCATTATGCCTCTGAAGAATTCCATGCCTCTGATGAACAATAGTTGTAGCATGCCTCTGATGAACAGTAATTGTAGTGTGCCTTTGATCAACATATTTTTAGCATGATTATGAAGTTTGAAACCATTATTCAAGTCTGCATCTAAAGCATATATTTTGTTGACTCTAAAGATTGCAACTCGTTCTAGAGTGTTGCCTCTGATACGCAACACACTCTAAAGTTGCACTGACTCTCATAATGCAAATAAGGTGAAGTTGCCCATGCCACTAATTCTAAGTCACACAACTTTGCATCGGCCTTTGACTATGGTTATTCAAACATCACATCATTTGATTCCAATAATCAAGTCAATGACTATTGTAAAACCCTTAACATATGTCTAGAATATGGTAATCAATTCATACATTTTGACAAAATAGAACAAGTCATGTAAAAAACCTACAAGGTACAATGAACACAATAAATTGTAACTACCAATTTCTTGTATACAATCCTCCTTTGAAGTACCAAAATTCCATCGCCTATTACTTTCTAAAAAAGGTATAAGTACAAAACGTTGTCCTCTAGCTCTGACTCCAGCCTTACTTCCATCCTTTTGGTATAATACATAAAAATACGGGTGAAATAATAGTCTCAGTGTGTTCTATAATAAAAAAGGGAGGGTAGTTTGAATAATTTTCCTTAAGAAAATGATAAAAACTTGTCATGAATATGAAATGATTTTCATTAGCCATATGCCAACACTTAAAATCTTTCCTTTTACTTTAAGCATTGAAAAAACTGCGCACCCTCTTTCTTTTCTTAGCTTAGTAAAGCTTTATACTTCATATTCCTTTTTTCAAAGGAAAATCTTGCTAATTTCCATTTCCTTTTATAAGGAAAAACTCATCCAATTACTCAAATATGGGTAATCCATGTGGTTGAAGTCTCTTGCAAAGGTGGCCTGACCCCGATCCCAATTGGCGTTCTAACTGTTTTACCTCTACCCATTGTTCCTGGCCTGAAACAAAGTTGGAATGCCCTACCATAATATGCATGTCATTATCTTATTTATGACATGCAACGTATTTTCGCATCATATATGTAATGCATATCTCAATCACTTAATGAATAAATGATATTAACTTCATTTAACATTACAATTCTAAAATATAAGCATAAGTTTATAGCTTGCATAAATCATCATAACTCATTCTAACTCGAGGTAATACAAATAATGGTGTCCTCAAATCAAAAGCACGAAGTCAAGGCATCCTTGATTTCAGAGACAACATGATAAAAGACAGAAAAATATGGGACAACATGACCAAAACTAGTCGGAGGATACGTGACAAGGGTTAGAGTCAGAGTCATAGGATACATGATTAGAGGCATAGTTTAAGGATACATGACCAAAGGAAGAATTAAAGGATATGTGACCAGAGGTAGAGTTAGAGGATAATTGATCAAATGAACTTGAATTAGAGGCAGCATGATCAAAGGAGATGTGGATTAGAGGCAGTATGATCAGAGGAACTTGGATAAGAGACATCATGATTAGAGGAACTTGGATTTGAGGCAGAATGATCAAAGGAAGATTGGACCAGAGGCACAAATATTAAAACAATACCAGGGGAAGAAGTAAGAGAACAACACCAGAGGCATAAAATAGGAAACAATGTCAGAGGCAGAAATAAGAGATCAATTGCTAGAGGCAAAAATATAAAAGAATAATCAGAAATAAAAATACTTAAGTTTTTGAAACAACAACCAGAGGAAAAATCCCAAATTTATAGAATGACACCCAGAGTCAAAACTATAAAGGGAAAGGTGAAAGAGCATCCAAGGCACGTACATTTTCCTTCAGTGACATAATTCGCACATTGAACTACAATTCTTTATTGAAAATCTCGAGAGTTCCTAAATTTCTAACACAATAATCATGCAGTGATCAAATAAACAACATGCATGAAATTTTAAAATCATTTATGTACAGTTTTAAAACTCATATATGCTAAAAAAATTCAATTTTTCCTCATGCTATAAGTTCTCCTAACCTGTAAAGGCCCCCAAAATAGTTTCTCAGAAGAAGTAAAGAATTTCAGTGAATAAATTGCCATAACCCTCATGCTAAAAGAATCTAATGTAACATAACTCATATTTAATATGAAAAGTTATTTTTGAATGTGAGTTGCTGAAGTGGTTTGTCTACTTCTTAATTTTTTTCCTTTTCAGGTTCAATTTCCTTTGTTGCTTCTTATTCCTCGCCCGAACACGATTTGACGGTTTATTGTGGGTTGCAGAGAGGTCTAATGGGGTTAGTGGAGTTAGTGATTTTGAAAATTAATAAGAATTGAAGAATTTGGGGAAGAGGATGAACAATATATTGGTGAGTTCTTCAGATTGGCCACGAGTATAAGAAAAGAAGTGAGAGAAAGGTTTGCACTTTTCTCTAGAATGAGATAAAAGATAGGGAAATAGAAGAAATTCCCCATTTTGACCCTTGTACATTACATATTTTACTTCTTCTATCTCTTCCTATTGTAATTAAAATGTCTTATTCATAATTTAATCATGTTAATATTTAAAAATCCTTATTTTTCTAAGTTTTTATTTAAATAGGTTATTACATTTTCTCCCCATTAAAAAAATGTTTCCCTCAAAATTATAGAACTCACCTATTGAAAGAGGTAATAATACTCCCTCTGCGTATTAGCCTCTATCTCCCAAGTTGCTTCCTCTTAAGATGATCATCCCCAAACAACCACAACTAAGGGAATAGCTTTGTTCCTCAATGCCTTGATGCTCCTATCAACAATTTGAACTAGCACTGGATTGTATGTGAGGTTGGGTTTAAGTTGTAGAGACTCGTGGTGCAAGATTCGGTGAGGGTTTCTAATTTATTTCTTTAATTGGGAGACATGAAAAACATTACTGAGACTAGACAAAGATGATGGGAAGGCTAGTTTGTAAGTAGAGGGAGCTATCCTCAACATAATTTACAAAGGTCCAACAAAATATGGGCTAAGCTTTTTAACTTTCTACACTCTTCCAATGCCAACAGTAAGGGTAACCTTAAAACTACAAGGCCTTCTCCTTTGATCACCATAGTTTTGTTACCTACTTTGGGCTATCCTCAACTTGTCCTTAGTGATCCTAATTTTTTCAGTGGTTTCTTGGATAACCTCATGCCCCATATATCTCTTTACCCCTACCTCCGACCAACACAAAGGTGTTATAATGTTCCTTCCATATCATGTCTCATAGCGTGCCACTCATATGCTAGTTTGGTAACTATTATTGTATGCAAACTCCACTAGAGGAACTATGTATCCTAACTTCCCCCATCCTCAAATATGTAAGCCCTTAGCATATATTCCAAAGTTGGGATGGTCCTTTCAGTTTGGGGATGATAAGCAGTGCAAAGTTGTAACCTAGTCCCCAAAGACTTTGAGAAGGATTTCCAAAATATGGAGGTAAATTTAGGGTCCCTATATGATATTAAGTTGTAACATACCCTATGTAATCTTACTATTTCTTAATAAATAATTTGGCTAGCTTAGGGGCATTGTAAGTAGCCCTAACAGGTAAGAAGTGAATTGACTTAGTTAATCTGTCTACAATTACCTAAATGGAATCATACCTTGACTGGGTTTAAGGTACTCATACCACAAAATCCATGGAAATAGAATCTTATTTCCATTTAGGTATGTTCAAATCCTACTGTGCACTTTTTGGCTCTAATGTTCTATTTTTACATTTTGACAAGTCAGGCACTGGGCAACCAAGGCTGCCACACCATTCTTCATACATGGCTTTCAATAACCCTTCTTAAGATCATGATACATCTTCGTGGCTTAAAGGTGAATGTTCAAGTGGTTCTTGTGGGCTTCTTCTAATATTATTTTCTTTAATTTATGGTTGCTAGGTATATAGATTATGTTTTGAAACAAGATTGTCCCATTTGTTGCCCTTGAATATTTCTCTTGATCATTTTTACCCTATAACTCCCTATCTAGTTCTTAGGACTACCTAATTTGATCCCTAGGATCACTTATTATTTCAAACAGGTTTAAAAGAATTCCTCCTTGAAGAGGTGTCATCTTCATACTAAGGTCTATGAACTTCTCTATAAGATCCATTTCTTGGATCGTTAAACTTGATATATGGAGTGGTTTCTTAATCAAGGCATCTGCTACCATATTGGCCTTGCCTAGATGGTACCTCAACTCAAAATCATAATCTTTTAAGAATACCACCCACCTAAGTTGTCTTATGTTAAGTTTTCTTTGATCAAGTATAATATAAGTATAATATCTAAGCTCTTAAGGCGTAGGCAAATTAGGTCCACTAAAAAGATCCTATAGAATAGGCTAAGTTGGAATAGAGGACATACTAAGGAAGTCTCAATTTGGTTCTTAGTTGATGTAGTTACAACTAAGGTAAAGGGTAAATCTAATGTAGGAAGATTGAGTGGCGAAATACAATCAAAGGATATGAAAGAATGGGATGCACAAGTGTCAAACATAACAATTAAGGGGTTTTGATTTATATAATACGTACCAGTAACTATATGATTGTTCTTACATTTTTTGGTATCAAAAGCATAGACCCTCCCAGGGCATAGACCTTCCCAGAGCAGTGTAGCAATTTTCCACTAAGTCTCAAAATTTAGGAACTTGTGAGATCAAGAATTTTATGAGATTGTCCTTCCAGTACTCCAGTCTCTCTCCATCACACATAAATGTTGTGATGATGTTTCCAACCGAGGCTTCTTCATCAAATCCATACATGTTGAATCCTTGGAACTTTCCTCACACCTTGTAAAGTTATCAACCTTGAGACCAAACTCTTGATATCAATCGAAGGTGCAAACACGAGAAAGGGGGTTAACTTGTGGTTGTCAAAGTTTGAATAATTTTAATTTTTTATTCAAGAATGGGTTCAAATCATTGAATTACACAACACATGACCCTACAAGTCACTCTTCTCAAAATAACATGACACCTACAAACCATTTTAGGCAAACAAACACCTTGACCTTACAAGTGAAGTCTTCTCTACACAACTTGAAAACCAAACATTGTTGAAAACAACTACACCTTGAACTTACAGGTCAAGTTTCCTCTACACAACCCAAAAATCATAGATTGTTTGAGGAACAATAAAGCCATTATCGGGTTTGGTTAGACAAGTTTGGAACATATTATGTTTTGCTTATACTAACCAAATTTGATACAATAATTTTCCTACACTACAACACTAAGAATATTTTACTTTGAATGAGTGCTTTGCTAGAACTTGAAACCTTAAACTTTTAATAATTTGAAAGATTGAGCTCTTGAGGTTATTCTGAATAATTTTGGTTTAAAGGGTTTCTGAGTTTGTTAGTTCGTTGAGTTCTTCTTCAACCTTGAGTGTCTTCTTATAGTTAATATTAAGGCTTTAGTTTAGTCCTTTGTAAATTCTAAATCATATTTTAATCACACATAGGTGGTATGTTGATGTTTCAACCTAAGGCTTCTTCATCGAATCCAGACATGTTGAATCCTTGGAACTTTCCTCACACAGTGTAAAGTTATCAACCTTGAGACCACCAACTTGATAGCTACATCCAGTCTCTTCACTTAGAAAGATTTAACCACTAATTCAAATCCTTGAATTACACATCGCATGACCCTACGAGTCACTTTTCTCAAAACAACCTAACACCTACAAACGTTTTGAGGCAAACAAACACCTTGACCTTACAAGTCAAGTCTTCTATACACAACTTGAAAACAAAACATTGTGGAAGGCAACTATACCTTGAACCTACAAGTCAAGTCTTCTCTACACTACCCAAAAATCATAGATTTCTTGAGGAACAATAAAGCCACTATCAATTTAGGTTAGACAAGTTTGGAACATATTGTGTTTTGCTTATACTAAGCAGATTTGATAAAATAATTTTCCTACACTACAACACTAAGAATATTTTACTTTGAATGAGTGCTTTGCTAGAACTTGAAACCTTAAACTTTTAATACTTTTAAAGGTTGAGCTCTTGAGGTTATTCTGAATAATTTTGGTTTAAAGGGTTTCTGAGTCTGTTAGTTTGTTGAGTTCTTCTTCAGCCTTCAGTGTCTTCTTATAGTTAATATTAAGGCTTCAGTTTAGTCCCTTGTAAATTCTGAATCAAATGTTCATTCTAGCTTGGTCAACAAATATTGCTTCCAAATATAATTCTAAAAGATATGTTTTGATAATATGACCAGTAGCCAATTCATTATTTTCAAATCTCTGAGTAGCTTTTCCAAAAAGATGTGGTACATATTTTCTCTAGATTACATTTGGAAATTATTCAGTTGAGTCTTCCTTCATACTGTTGATAGGATTTTGGGGCGCGAGCAAAACTGGGCATGTTCTTGGACCTTTAGAATTTCTGATACGGCTAAGTGCTTTTTAGTATTTTGACAATTTATCAGAGTCGTTGACTTTTTACCAGAGTTGTTGACTTTTCTCCATCGAAATCATTGACTTGATTGATGGGGTGGGATGTGTTGCTTGAATAATTATGTTAGAGGAAAAACTGTGTGATTTAGAATTAGTGGCATGGGTAACTTTGCCTTTGTTGCATTATTACAGTCGGTGCAACTTCAGAGACTGCTTATTAGAGTCATGCAGGAATATTGTTCATCTAAAGCATGCAAATATATTGTTCCTTTGTGGCAAGCAGAAATACTATTTCTCAAAGGCATGCTAACAGGAAGCACGTTTCAGTCTTCTAAGGCATACACACATAATCATAAGAGGCACTTCTTTGGGGGTAGATGTGCGCACATAGCAACAAGTGCTTCCTATTGTCGCTTCCTTTAGTGACTTCCTCTAGTCGATTCCTTTAGTGACTTCCTCTGGTCATCTCCTGTGATCACTTACTTCTAATTTCTTACTTCTAATGTTGTTTATTTTGATTTCCTGATCTAATTCTTGATTCCAACAATCTCCCATTTGCTTATGATATTGGCTTCTGATTTTTTCTTCTGATGTTTTATTTTATTTTATTTCATATTCTAATTTCTATACACTTAATGAAGCTATTAATCCAAATAAATTATTTTCATAAAATATATTTGTTAACATCAAAATCACAACAACAAAAAAACCATATTAGTTCCGACAAATATTTGTCTGAGAACAAAAGTAACATGAGATACCTTTAAATGTGACATATTAATCACTATAAATAACACATCACATACTTGTCTTGCCATCTAATAATTATTTTTTTTTAAGATATAGAAAACACACTTGTCTTGCAATCTTTTCTATTTTCCTCCTCCGAGTTTTCCTCTTTTAGTTTTAATATCAATTTAAGTAGGTTGTTATTGTTTTAGAATGGTATTGCGGGTAACTAAAGACGGTTCACCAGCAATTTGGTCTTTTTTTTCCCCTTTGGATTGAATGACTGCGGAGAAAATTGTTCAAAAATATGCGAGAGGAACCGAGGTTCTCTTTTTGTTTTTTATTTGTGCACCAGTTTTACTCATTTTTATATTTATGCATTAAAATATTTTTGGGATAGAGATCATCAAATTTAGTTTTATTCGAGTTCGGTTCTCTTCAGTCGTGTTAGAGTCTTACATATACTATTCAACCTTCCCCATTGAAATCACATAGTATATTTCACTATACCCACATCGGTCGTGAACACATAAAGGAGTTGGAGCATACCTAAGGATCATGAAACATTCGTAGATAATAAACCTACTTAATCTACTCATTATATCAATAGTCAAAACCCATTTGTATCTTAATTGATGATTTCACGGATTACCGACTCTAACTTGCATAAATGATAAGTCCTTGTTGTTCAACATGTTAACGTTTGGATAGAATATAAATAGTTAAGAAAAGTAAAGTTTCTATGAAATTAAATAGAAATAAAAATTGAAAACTTGGTATTAACTTATTGATTGAAGAGGATTATAACAAGTGAAAAAAAAAAGTATGATTTGCAGCTCTCTAAATTATTGGTCGCACAACAGTAACCAAAATCATAATCATTTTAAATTTAATAAGGTTATGAATATTTAAGAAGGATTTACGAGAAACTTGAACTTACCAAATTGAAAATCTAAAAAA
>JBBPBR010000006.1:34072018-34099951 GCA_037974775.1 Cicer pinnatifidum
AAAAACTAAAGCTGAGATTGTTTTATGTAGCTATACTAAGTGAAATGATGAATACTAAAAGATAGGATCAAATTTGACTAGCCAAAACTTAGAAAAACTAGTATTTTTAAAATCTAGTCAATAATCAATCGATTAACAAACCCTAATCATTTAGTAGAGTGAAAACAAAATCATTTAATACTAAACCATCATATTAATCAATTACCCTACTTATCCTAATTGATTAATCCTTTTCTTAATCCATTAATATTTTTTATTTATAAATTAATAATCTATAAAATAATTATTTACTAGTTCTAACTATCTTATAGTGATGCTTAAACATCCAAACATCTAATAATTAACACAACGGATTTTTAAAGGCTTAAAACTAATTAATATAAAATTGGGATATCACCTAATGCATCCCACTACCACATTTGCTCGAAATATATCGCTTCTTAAAGTCATGGTCTTTAATGAGATTAGCTGACTGACCTCAAAAGTAGATACAACCAAATTTTACATTTTTTAAGGAATCAAATAGAAATGAATTCATTGGCCATTGGCTATTGAAAACATCAAGAAAGAGATGCACGAATCTAAGAGGCTTAAATAAGTTATGGTGTGGAAAATAAAGTCAGTCTTATAAATCTAAGAGGTTGGCAATAAATCCCTTATTATACAGGCCCATACCCTTTTTTAGGCAACTTTCTACGGTGTTGAAATTTGATATACATCACACATATCAACTACATTCCATTTCCAAAAACAATATACCAAAACCCATGAATAAATAACAACTCCCATAGAGCCAAAAACTTCTGAAGACGGCATCGACCATCCTTTCCAATTCTTGCAACATGTGAAATTGTTGTTTTGCAGTAGTTTTTCAATTCATTATTATTATCCATGCTGTTTTTCTTTCCTTTTTTATTTTGATGAATCTGATTGTGTTTTTATGTTTGGGATTTTTTCGTTATTTTTTTCAATAAGAGAATGAAGAGAGACATTAACACTGCTCCGTGGCACTTTTCATCAAAATTATTTGTGCCTAGTAAAAATTATTTGTACGCACGAGCTATACCATTAGGATATCCTTCTTATAATATTGCTACCCACACTCTCATTTTTTCTACCCACACTTTCATTTTTCCTAGACACACCCTTCAACTTTTTTTTATAAAAATAAAATACTAAAAATACATTTCTCTATTTATAATATTCTTTAAACTCTATTTATCTCTTCATCACTATTTTTAACTTCATAACTCATATATCACAAATTCATCAATAATTCACCCATCATAACTCATAATCATTTAAAACTCACATCACTCACTAATAACTTATACCCCATTAGTCTCCTCTTCACATTGTGGTTAAAGAAACCCCAACAAGTAACAGATTGTACGCCTATTTGCGTGGTGTTGTGTCAAATAATGCAATAGATCACATTATTGCAGAGTATGATCGCGTGGAGTATGTAAGTATTAATAAGTATGAGTGTTGTTGCACGATTAGGACAACACATGGTCTATCTTGTGCATGTGAAATAATCAGGTATACTATGATCTCACGTGCCATTATGTTAGACGTTATTCATGTTTGGTGGAGTAAATTAACTATTAATGATGATGGGCCGAGTAAACTTTTAGAGTTATCTATGAAACATGAAATGTGATAGTGAAAAAGTTTGAGGAACTTGATGTAGCTGCAAAAATTGCACTAAAAGGTAAATTATGAGAGATCGCATATCGACTCACTATGTCGATGTGCGCTCATGTTGACAAGGTTAAATCAAAGAGTGCACCAAAGAAAGGTAAAAGTAATGAATCAAAAAGAGATAAATCAACCAAGAGTGATCCATCTTGGTGGGAGTATGTGAATGCAAGTGTTCGATGTAGTGGCACAAATTCATGTAGCACTATAACATCTAGTAAAGTATAGCAACCTCGATCATTTGTCAAAAAGCTCACACCTCGACCATCAGTCAACAAGGTTCAACAACCAAGAGTTCTTCAAGTAACCAACTAAATCAAATTGTGGTTGTCTGTATGACATTAAACTCAGTATAAGCAGCAAACTCAGTAACTCTGAGAAGTTCAGCTAATAAATTTGCATCTTCATCCTTGTTAAATACATTAACACTAAAGAATGCACCGGTGATGGGTATATACAATAAAGAGGAGACATTATTTAGAGTAATCGTCATCTACCCAATGAGAAGATGGAAGCTGTTGGTATCTCGATGCCACCTCTCTACAAAAGCATTAATAATCTCTATGTCGATCATTTCTTAACTGCATTTTAGCAACGAATCTAATCCTGAGCTTTTATCAAATTGTTCAACCTCTTCATGTTCAATAACAACTTCTTTTACTTGTTTTTTCATTGCTAAACACCCTTAACTCCCCCACGATCCTAAAATAAAATAAGCAATAAAATATAAGTTAAAACACATTATGACAACAACTATTTAAAATTTAATATGATCGAGAAAATTATCACGCCATCTGAAAGTCGAGTGGCCACATGATCACCAAATGTCCTAAGCACATCATCACGCTCTAGTTGGGCCTCATTTTGTGTGTGCTCTTCCTATTGGGTCTCCTCTTCATGTTGGACCTCTTGTTGTGATTGTTGTTGTTGTAATCTTCGTTGTTCCCGTCTTGCCCGCCTCTCTTGTTACACTTCCTCCTGCTACTCAACATGTTTAGCCCGTGCAGAAACGGTTGGTCTAACACGAAGACCCTCATCATTAGAAGAACCCTCATTAGTAGTATCATTAATTATAATTTGACCTGCTCTGCCAATAAATATAAGGTGCACCATATTTGCATAACCATATCAAAATCAAAATCGAAACACAAAAAGGTATGTGAATTGGTTTTTTATGTAAGTCCAGATACCTATGTGACCTCAATTTGCATACACAACTCAACAAGTCCAAATACATACATGAAATGAGTTCACGTATGCAAACTTAGCAATCCTAGAAGCATACGTGAATTGAATTCACGTACGCAAACTCAACAACCTCAAAAGCATACGTGAACTCAATTTGCGTACACAAACTCTGTAAACTACATGTTTTTGATGAAGACAAAGATCAACAATTATGGTCAATGCAACAAGATCAAAAAGAAGATCAAATATCTTCATTAATAAGCTTCAAATCCAAACAATAAATGTTACAATTTAAAGGTATATGATACAAACCAATATTTCAATTACATGAGAATAAGTCATATTTACATATGCATATAAAGTATTTTCAAAAGTCAAAACAACATTAACAAAGTCTTAAAAATCATATTTTTGACAAAATACATAAGTGTATTCGAATACAGCATCTTGTATTCGAATACAAAGCAAGTCAGAAGCAAAATTCTCAAAGTTGTATTCAACTGTGACTATGTGTAGTCGAATACACTTCAAGTCAGTGGCCAAAATCCTTATATGTGTATTCGACTACAACCCTATGTAGTCGAATACAAAGTAAGTCAGTGGCAAATTTTCACTAATCTGTATTCGACTACACACATGTGTATTCGAATACAAGGTGTAATTTTTGAATTTTTTTTTGAACGTTACAAAGAGGAATTCGAATACACACATCCTGTATTCAAATACAACTGGAAGCAATACAATTTTTTAGATCTGGAATGGCTCCAGATCATTGTATTTTTTCATCAAACCTCTTGGATCAATGGCCACGAATCTGAAGAGATGTTTATGGAGTATAAATACCCCATAACTTTAGATAAAACATAACACAATCCTAGAATCAATACCTTGAACAACTTTGAACAAAATTCTGATTTTTTTACAAAGTACTTCTCCTTTGGATTGTTATTATATACCTCTCCTTCTCCTTAGTCATAATCATATTGTATCACTTGTAAAAGAAAGTAGGACTTTCTTAAAAGTAGCTAAATCTAAGATAGTGGTGTGCTATCTTAGAAGTGTTGTTAGAAGTTTGTAGCAAGAATCCCAGGGTGGGAGTTGTACATTTTCTGACAATTAGTGGATCAATCTCTTGTGGTGTGCAAGAGGACTGGACGTACCATTAGTTATAAGGGGAACTAGGATAAACCTTAAGTTTTCATTTATTTACTGCACTTTATTATTACTAGACACTTTATTAAACTCAGAAAATTCAACCACCATATCACTGAAAACACGAAAACTTACTAACACCTAATTCACCCCCCCTCTTAGGCATACTTCTATACTTACAATTGGCATCAGAGCAGGTTAAGGAAACTTATTCCTTGATCAATTACTCATGGCTTCCGCACAACCTGTTTTTAGAGATGGTGGTAGCAGTACCAAGCCACCATGTTTTGTTGGAGAGCACTATGATTTTTGGAAGATACGTATACAAGTGTATCTTGAAGCACAAGGAGACGACATATGGGATGCAGTTGAAAATGGTCCTCACATTCCAAAAAATGTCATCAATAACAAAGAAGAAATAAAGATAAAAAATTCTTAGATTGATGATCATAAAAGAAAAGTGTTGTTCGATAAAAGGCTAAGAATATATTACAATCAACACTGGGAATGGATGAATTTTCCGTATATCTCACTGTAAAACAACAAAAGAAATATGGGATACATTGGAAGTAACTCACGAAGGCGCCATTGAGGTAAAAAGATCTAAACTCAACACACTATCACAAGAATATGAGTTATTTCGAATGCAGCCTGGAGAATCGATTCTAGACTTACAGAAAAGATTCTCCCACTTAACCAATCATTTGACGGCACTCGGAAAAATCTTCACCAATGATGAATTAAATCTAAAAGTACTAAGATCATTGACAAGGGCCTGACAACCAAAAGTGACAGCAATCTCCGAAAAGAAAAGCCTATCCAAAATGTCTCTTTCTGCATTATTTGGAAAACTTCAAGAGCACGAAATTGAACTTGGAAGGTTAGAACAAAATGAAGTCAAGAAAAGAAGACTAAAAATATTGCTCTAAAGACCAAAGCAAGAGAACAAATCAAGGACGACAATTCAGATGAAGATGAAAACATTATTTTTCTTGTTAAGAAATTTGGTAAGTTTCTTAAAAATGACAGAACATTCAAAAAGAAATGTTTCAAGAAGAAAGATAATTCTACATCAAATCAAAACTTCACTTGCTTTGAATGTGGAAAACAAGGACATATTAAAGCAGATTGTCCAAACCTTACTAAGAAGAATGCCATCAAAAAGAAAGACTTCAAGAAGGCATACATAGCTTGGGAAGACAACGAAGTAAGTTCATCTTCAGAAACAGAAAGTGAAGAATGTGCCAATGTTGCATTAATGGCATCGCATCAATCAGATGATGAAGAAGAGGTTAGTAATAGTGTCACCACAAAAGAAACAAATCTCAAGTTTACAAGAAAAAGTTGACATTATGGAGAAAAATTCTGAAAAACTAAAATAGAATTTTACATGCAATAAATGTGATTCCCTCTCTTTCAAAATTGTTCAATTAAATAGGGTAATTGAACGATACGAAAAGGGACAATTAGGATTGGAAAATGTTTTAAATATGCAAAGATACTCAAATGACAAAAGTGGTCTTGGATATTCAAAATTTGATAAACCAAACTTGAATAAGACTATTTTTGTTAAAGCGAGTAATCAATCCAATGAAGAAAATATTATAGTTATGAAAAAGGATCATCATTATAAAGAGAGAATTATTCAAAATAATTCTCATACACATGCTACTAAAAATAGATTTAATCCTACTTGTTCTTATTGTGGTCTTCATGGTCATACACCTAATACCTGTCACATTAGAAACATTAGTGTTCCAAGAGGGCATTACGTATGGGTAAAGAAAGGTACTAACCATCAAGGACCCAAAGCACATTGGGTACCTAATAAAGTTTGATTTCAATTTTGTAGGTATGCAAGCAAGGTACTTCAAATATGTGGTACTTAAATAGTGGATGCTCTAAACATATGACGGGTGACGTAACAAAATTTTCAGCCTTAACACTTGAGTCAAAGGGATATGTAGTCTATGGAGACAACAACAAAGGAAAAATTTTAGGCATTGGAAAAGTCGGTACAGCACCATCCCCCTCGATTGAAGATGTCATATATGTTGAAGGTCTAAAACACAATCTCATAAGCATTAGCCAGCTTTGCGACAAAGGATACAAGATAGTCTTTAACAAAGATTAGTGCATCATCCAAAATGAAGCTACAAAGTCGGTAAGCGGTTCAAAAACATTTTTATACTTAATCTTGACGATTTATCCTTAAAAATGAAATGTCTTTTGGTAAGCGACAATAATGATGCTTGGCTCTGGCATAAGAGATTTGCTCATATTCACATGGATCATTTAAACAAATTGGTCAAGCATGATCTTGTTATAGGCTTACCAAAAATGAAATTTATAAAGGATAAATTGTGTGACGCATGTCAAAAAGGTAAGCAAACAAAAAGTTCTTTCAAACCTAAAAATGTCATTTCAACCTCTAGACCACTACAATTGATACATATGGACTTGTTTGGTCCATCAAGAACCAAAAGTCATGGTGGAAACTCATATGGACTAGTTATTGTTGATGATTACTCAAGGTTCACTTGGACCTTATTTGTGGCAAGTAAAAATGAAGCTTTTAAGGCATTTAAAAACTATGTCAAGCTAGTCCAAAACGAATAATCTACCAAAATTGTATCAATTAGAAGTGATCATGGAAGAGAATTTCAAAATACTTCATTTGAAGAATTTTGTGAAGAAAATGGCATTTTCCACAATTTTTCTGCACCAAGGACACCACAACAAAATGGGGTTGTTGAGAGAAAGAACGGATCTTTGATAGAGCTCGCAAGAACTATGCTAAGCGACTCAAACCTACCAAAATATTTTTGGACAAATGCTGTAAACACAGCATGCTAAGTTTCCAACCGGGTAATCATTCGGCCAATTCTTAAGAAAACTCCGTATGAACTTTACAAAGGAAGAAAACCCAATATCTCTCACTTCCACATTTTTGGATGTAAGTGTTTTGTGTTAAACAACGGTAAAGACAACCTTGGAAAATTTGATGAAAAAGCTGATGAAGGTATATTTATCGGTTACTTTTTATCTAGTAAAGCATTTAGAATCTTCAATAAAAGAACTTTATTAGTCGAAGAATCAATGCATGTAACGTTTGATGAAACTAACCCCATAAAAGAGGAAAAAATTATTTCTTGTGATGATGATGTTTTTGAAAGCGATGATACAAGCAAATAACATCAAACTTATCAACCAAATCAAGAAAGTGTAGTCAACATTGAAAGGCAAAGTGATGATCTTCCTAAAGAATGGAGAACCCATAGATATCACCCAATTGATAACATCATAGGTGATATCAATAAAGGAGTCACAACAAGATTAAAACTGCAAGATGCTTGCTTAAACATGGCATTTGTTTCTCAAATCGAACCCTCCAAAATTGGTGAAGCACTTAAAGATGATCAATGGATACTTGCCATGCAAGAATAACTCAATCAATTTGAAAGAAGCCAAGTATGGGAACTTGTTCCTAATCATGGAAATAAATACATCATTGGTACAAAATGGGTGTTTAAAAATAAACTTGATGAGAATGGCATAGTTGTCCGCAACAAAGCTAGATTGGTCGCTGAAGGATACAATCAAGAGGAAGGGATAGATTTTGATGAAACATTTTCTCCGGTAGCAAGATTAGAAGCAATACGTTTACTACTTGCGTATGCTTGTTCCATGAACTTTGAGTTATATCAAATGGATGTGAAGAGTGCCTTTCTCAATGGATACATAAATGAAGAAGTCTATGTCAAACAGCCCCCTGGGTTTGAAGATTCCAAAAATTCCTCACATGTTTACAAATTAAAAAAGGCTCTCTATGGTCTAAAACAAGCTCCAAAAGCTTGGTATGATAGATTAAGCACCTTCTTATGTGCACGAGGATTTGAAAAAAGGGAAGTCGATAAAACATTATTTGTCAAAAGAGATAATGGTCACACCTTATTGGTCCAAATTTACGTTGATGATATAATATTTGGATCAACCAACAATGACATGTGTGAAGAATTCTCTACAATAACGCTAGGAGAATTTGAAATGTCCATGATGGGAAAATTAAACTATTTTCTTGGACTTCACATCAAGCAACTTGAGCATGGCATCTTCATAAATCAGGCAAAATATTGTAAAGAATTACTCAAAAGATTTGAAATGGAAAACTGTAATGAAAGTGCAACTCCCATGGGCTCCGGAACCTATGTTAATAAAGATGCATCAGGTATTTCAATCGACATATCCAAATATCGAGGTATGATTGGATCCTTATTATATCTAACGGCTAGCTGGCCAGCTGGCCAGATATTATGTTTAGTGTTTGTTTGTGTGCAAGATTTCAGGCGAATCCGAAAGAATCGCATCTTGTAGCTGTTAAAAGAATTATGAAGTATTTGAAAGGAACGACAAATGTAGGCCTATGGTACCCCAAGGGTAGCATATGTAGCCTAGTTGGATATTCTGATTCAGATTATGCAGGATGCAAAACGGATCGTAAAAGCACAAGCGGCACTTGCCATATCTTAGGCAATGCACTAGTATCATGGTCTTGCAAAAAGCAAGCTTGTGTTACACTTAGTACTGCTGAAGCTGAATACATAGCAGCATGAAGTTGTTGTGCCTAGATTCTCTGGCTCAAACAACAATTACATGATTATGGAGTTGATCTCGGATGCATTCCCCTAAGATGTGACAACACAAGTGCAATAAACATCTCAAAGAATCCAATCATGCACTCTCGGAGTAAACACATCGATATACGTCATCACTTTCTACGCGATCATGTGCTGAAAGGTAATGTTGAGGTAACCTTTGTTGATACACACAATCAATTGGCTGATATCTTTACAAAACCTTTACCTAAGGACTCATTTTATAAGATTAGAAGAGAACTTGGTATTTTAAATGAAAACGATCTTTGAAATTGCATGATACATATAGTCTGTCATCTCTCTTCAAAAATTTCATCTTAAAGTGGTTTAAATAAAATTTATCGATGATTATTGTTTCTTGATATATAAATTTGTGAGTTACATGTTGAGATTTCCATAAAAATTTAGTTTTTAAGCAAAAATTCGCATATGTAGTCGAATACAAATGTTTGTATTCGAATTCATACTTTTCCAGAAATTCATGTATTCGAATACAACTTATGTGTAGTCAAATACACGTTCCCAGAACAATGCGTATTCGAGTACAAGTAGGTGTAGTCGAATACACCTTCGCGTTTTTGCCCAGATATAAAAGTTGTTTTGCATTTTAGGGTTATTTTACATTTGGTATTCGAATACACAGTTGTAGCCTTTCCTCTCTTCTCCCAAAATCTCGTCCATCCTCCTTTCACTCAGTTACCCAATCACCCAAACTACATCACTCTTTACTTCTTTCTTGTCATTCATCATCAGATTTCTCACATATCTCACCTTTTCTCTCAAATCCATTTTTCACCAAAACCTTCTTTCTCACCATGGATGCCCGCAAACGAGGACCACGAACCAAGCATGCAGCAGTGGGTCCCTCAAGAAAACGAACAAGGAATCCCAACATCACGGATTTATCCCGGCTTCTACACACTCCAGAAGAAATTGATCGTTTTCGCACATTCTACTATGACAAGCGACTTATCATTCCAAAATATGGTACCTTAAACTCTTTCTCTGCCTTTAAATTTCCTGTGTTGCTCAAAGCACAACATGTTGAAGAGTTTATAGGTTACAAAAGGTCCTGTTTATCCAGACTTAGTTAGGATTTTTTATTGCAATCTCATCCAAGATGGAAAATGCTAGTATCTCGAGTATGATGCGTATGTTGTCCTATGTCAGTTTGCAATCTCATTCAGTTAAATACCAAAACCATGGGGTGATATCTCTAAGTATGATGCGTATGTTGTCCTATGTCAGTTTACAGACGCACAATGGAACAAAAGAGGACTCCCAAATTTCCTTAGCTACATTATGGTTCTGAAGGCTGGAAATTAGTCCCAAATTTCGGAGTTTGAATTACAAATTATGAATTTCACGTATGAAGGTTGTCAACTAAATTGGGCATACTTTGTGAAATCTGTCATGTTTGGATCCCGAGAGGCAATTGGATTACCATATGCAAAGGAAGTTTCCCAGATTTTGGAACACTTTGGGGTGGACTTCTCTGATGAAGTCATGTATACACCCACCAAACAAAATATGTTGGATTTAGGTGTCATGCCTAGCATGAGGATCATATGGAATGAGGAGCTTGAATCTTTTGTGCATAAAGGTGATTATGGTCAACCATCTGATGCTGCTCAAGAAGACACTATTGGACCCTCAAAAGCTGCTACCCAGGATGATGAAGATGGCGAGGAAACAGCCTCTGATGATGATTATATCTCCAATCAAATGCTCATGACTCGCCTTGATTCTTTCAAACTCAATTCGAAAATTTAACCACTTCTATCGACACTCGCTTCCAGAACATTGAAACCACTATTGCTCGCAATCATGATGCTTTATCTCAGGATATTAATAGTTTATCGCATTCCAATAGATTTTGATTAGTTCGCTATTAGGCATGTATTTGTACTGCTTTGCAGTTTGCATTATGTACTACTTTGACATTTGCTTTATGTACTAATTTGTAGTTTGATGTATGTCCTGTTTTGTATTGATCTCATTGCAACTTGTTAACTATTTTGATGTTATGTCCTGTTTGTCACTTGTTATACTAAAATTGAACATGACTTCATTCTCAATTATGTTATCATCCTTGTTAACCTGTATGCCGTTTTCTTATTAGTATGGTTATGCTTGCAAATTGTATGTTTTCTATATTTTTCCTTCTTTTTGATCATGTCAAAAGGGGGAGAAAATTTGGTATTTTTGTTGCCTTAAAAATCTTGTAGGTCCTCAAACAATTTTTCAATTAATCACATACAACGTGGGAGTACGCATGTATTACGGGGGAGCAATGATTCGAATTACACAATCTCTCCACAACAAAAACATTTTGTCATAATCAAAAAGGGGGAGAATGTAAACTACATGTTTTTGATGAAGACAAAGATCAACAATTATGGTCAATGCAACAAGATCAAAAAGAAGATCAAATATCTTCATTAATAAGCTTCAAATCCAAACATTAAATGTTAAAATGTAAAGGTATATGATACAAACCAATATTTCAATTACATGAGAACAAGTCATATTTGCATATGCATATAAAGTATTTTCAAAAGTCAAAACAACATTAACAAAGTCTTAAAAATCATATTTTTGACAAAATACATAAGTGTATTCGAATACAACATCTTGTATTCGAATACAAAGCAAGTCAGAAGCAAAAGTCTCAAAGTTGTATTCGACTATAACTATGTGTAGTCGAATACACTTCAAGTCATTGGCCAAAGTCCTTATATGTGATATCGACTACAACCCTATGTAGTCGAATACAAAGTAAGTCAGTGGCAAATTTTCACTAATCTGTATTCGACTACACACATGTGTATTCGAATACAAGGTATAATTTTTGAATTTTATTTTGTTTTGAACGTTACAAAGTGGTATTCGAATACACACATCATGTATTCAAATACAACTGGAAGCAATACAATTTTTCAGATCTAGAATGGCTCCAGATCATTGTATTTTTTCATCAAACCTCTTGGATCAATGGCCACGAATCTGAAGAGATGTTTATAGAGTATAAATACCCCATAACTTCAGATCAAACATAACACAATCCTAGAATCAATACCTTGAACAACTTTGAACAAAATTCTAATTTTTTTACAAAGTACCTGCATTTCATTTTCATATCATTCAAAAGGGTTCTCAAGTACTTGAATTGTTGTTTGGAATGTTATTAATATACCTCTCCTTCTCCTTAGTCATAATCATCTTGTATCACTTGTAAAAGAAAGTAGCACTTTCTTAAAAGTAGCTAAATCTAAGATAGTGGTGTGCTATTTTAGAAGTGTTGTTAGAAGTTTGTAGCAAGAATCCCAGGGTGGGAGTTGTACATTTTCTGACAATTAGTGGATCAATCTCTTGTGGTGTGTAAGAGGACTGGACGTACCCTTGGTTATAAGGGGAACCAGGATAAATCTTAAGTGTTCATTTATTTACTGCACTTTATTTTTAGTAGACACTTTATCAACTCAGAAAATGCAACTACCATATCACTGAAAATACGAAAATTTAATAACACCTAATTCACCCCCCCCCCTCTTAGTCGTACTTCTATACTTACAATTCACGTAGCGTACGTGAACTGAGTTCATGTACGCCAACAGAGGTCACGTAGGTATCTGGACTTGCATAAAAAACCAGTTCATGTACGTTTCTGTGTTTTGAAGTTGTAAAAAATAGAGAAAGAAAGATAATGGGGTGTGAGAGAAAGACAATAGCATTTTAAGTATTTTATTTTTGTGTTTTTTAAATTAAAGGGTGTGGGTAGCAAAATTGTCCTTGTTATAATTGTTAATTGATGTTGTATCTAATTATAAGGATCCAATTACAAGAAGGAATGTTTGTTTTCCTTAAATTATAACATTTCCTATTTTGTATAAACTTGTATCTATACATATTCCCCCTCTTGGGAAATGAAAATAATACCCAGAAACTAAGATCACATTATTTCACATGGTATTAGAGTAGGACCAATCCAGCGTGAAATCAAAATACTTGAATTGAACGTCGTACAACGCATCTATTTTTTTTCCCATATTATTTTTTTTTTCATGTATTACTTTTTTCCCATCAAATACTCCACAAAAACCCAAAACAGCCCCAACTTATTCAAAACAAACCAATCGTCCACGAAAAAACAAAACCACATCGAGTCTTCCAATCTCTTCCTTCGATAATTGTTCTCCAAGAGAATTCTATTTTCCCAAATAGTGTTACCCTAGATGAGTTAAATTGCCCATTATGTTCTAAATTCATGGAAATATGTATTGGTGCTAGCAACAAAGCTGTGAATCTGACCAGAGAAACGAACAAAGCTAAACATGGAGATCCTAACCTTGGTTCATGGATTATTGAGAATCACAAAGTGAGAAGCTGGCTTGTTGACCCGATGAGTGCGTCACTAATGCATGAAATTTGGGATGTTGTAACGAAAACCTTCTATGACTGATATGATGAAACTTACCTCTTTAAATTGAATCAATGGTTTTTTTTCATCTACACCAAATGGTTGAACTATATCAACCTATTATAATGAACTTGTTTCCATTTTTCAATATATTTTTGAGTGGCCTTCATGTTGGAACCAAGTTGGTTTTCATGTTGTGATTTTAAAGTTAACAAAGGTATTTTATGAAAACAATTTGTTTATACTAATGGCTCCATTAAGTGTGCAACAATTAGAACAAGAAAATCAAAAGAAAATACCATAGGAAGCTACACTAGAGGAAATAACCAAAGGAAGTCACCGGAGGATAAGATTGGAGGAACACAAAAGCATATACGTATCCCTCTAAACATATGCCTCTAAAATCAGCGTGCCTCAGAAGGTTACAAAGTTTGTCTTTGATGTTTGGGTCTGGAGATTGGATCTGATAATTGGGTCTAAAGATTGGCTCTGAATATTGCCTCTAAAGACTTTTTCGAAGACTGTATTTGAAGCATGCCTCTAAAGCCTTGCGGACCTCTGATGTGCACAAACTCAACATGCCTATGAAGAGTTTATATCAAGCTATCATTAACTTTTAAGAGATTTTTCAAGCCATTCATTCAAACCTCATATTCCGCTTATCAGAAATTTGCTACACACTCCAAATGTTGTCTCAGATATGCAACTTCTAATGTTGCACTGACATGATGATCAACAATGTGACTTGTCCAATGCCACTAATTCTAAGTCACACAATTCTGCCTTTGACTATTATTATCCAAGAAACACATTATTTGATTCTAACAATGAGCTCAATGATTCTGATAATAAGTCAACGACTCTAATTGAAAAAATTAACTCTAAAGAAAAGACTCAACGAATTATAATTTCTGAAAAATTCAATAACAAGCCCAAATCCATTCATGCTCCAATCAATCAAGAATGTGAAGGAAGATTCATGTGAATAAGATTTTGAACACAATATGCAACTAGATATGATTCATAATTATAATTGAAGGAAATCTTTGACCAAAGTAAAAAAATGGTATGGCCAAAATATTATTCACAAGAAGATATGGTCAAAATATTGTTCACAAGAAGATATGGTCAAAATATTATTCACAACAAGATATGGCCAAAATATTGTTCACAAGAAGCTATGTTCAAAATATTGTTCACAAGGTATGGTCAAAATATTGTTCACAAGAATATGGTCACAATATTGATCACAAGAAGATATACTCAGAATTTGTTCATAAGAAGATATGTTCAGTATTTTCTCACAAGAAGATATGCTCAAAAGTTTGTTCACAAGAAGATACGTTCAGAATTATTCAAAAGATGAAACAGTCAAAATTATTTACAAGAACATACACTTATAATGTGTTCATAAGAAGATACATTTAGAAATTGTTCACTAGAAATATATGATCTAGATTTTACTATGACAAAAGTGAAACCCTAATCTATTCTATAAGTAGATACTCAAGATAGAAAAAGAAAGTACGAACTTATAAACATAGAAATCAATACAATTCAAAAAAACTTTTGAGAGCTCAAATTTCCTAAGTATTCAAAGTTCAAAGGCTTAAGTTCTAGAAAAGCACTTTTTCAAAGAAATGTTTTCGAAGTATTTTAGTGTGAGAAACCAATTGTAATAATTTTCTTAGTAGAAGCAAACCACAATCCTTTCCAAACTTGTGTAATCCAGCCTGATAGTGGCTTTAGTGTTCCTCTAAGAAATATGGTTTTTAGGTTGTGTTGAGAAGAATTGACTTATAGGATAAAAGTGAAGTTGCCTTCAACAATAGGTGATTTTCAAGTTGTGTGGAGAAGATTTTACTTGTAGGGTCAAGGTGTTTGTTAGCCTCAAAAAGTATACAAGTGTCAAGCAATTTTGAGAAGACTGACTTGTAGGGTCACGTGTTGTGTAATTCAAAAATTTGAATTAGTGGTTAAATTCTTCTAAGTGAAGAGACTGGATGTAGGTACCAAGTTGGTGGTGAACTAGGACAAATTTTCTTGTGTCACTTTACTTCTACACTCTTTAATTTACTACTATCTTTAATTACTTAAGCATGACTGCTACTGCCTTTGTTTTAGTTAAAATCACCAACTTGAACTAGTTCTTGAATAAATAATAATCCAACTTAGGAAAACAAAATTCAACCCCTTTTCTTGTGTTTGCACCTTCAATTGGTATCAAGAGCCCATTTTTAAGGTTGAACACTTTACAATGTTTGAGGAAAAAACCAAGGGTTCAACGTGTTTGGATTTGGTGAAGAGCCTCAGGTGGAAACATGAACATACCACTTATGTTTGATGGAGAAAGATATGAGTATTGGAAGGACAGACTCAAATATGAGTATTGGAAGGACAGACTCATAAGCTTCTTTCTCCCACAAGATCCTAAACTTTAGGACATAGTAGAAGATAGAAATTTACTATAAGATGGCTACATTTGTCCAACAAATACTGATGACACTGAAATTTCAAGGAAATAGATCGGCATTGATTAAACAAGATGCATAACAAGTCCAAAACCTTCATGATAAATGCAATCACCTTTAAGGAGTTTGACAAATGCACTAACAAAGAAACAACAAAGAGCATCTATGACAATGTAGTTGTGACTTAGGAAGGATGTAAGCAAGTTACAGACACAAAGGCCAACCTCCTAGTCAGAAAATATGAACTATTTCAGATGGAAGAAGATGAAGACATTGAAACTATGTCTTCTAGAGTCCAAACTCTAGTCTATGGATTAAAGGATCTTGAAATGAGTAATACTACTGCTAATCATGTGAATAAAATTTTTGGGAGTTTGTCAAGCTAGTGGAGACCAAAGATTACAACAATTCAAGAAGTTAAGGATCTAAATAGTCTTAAATTGGAAGAACTGATTAGCTCCTCGAAATCACATGAAATGGAGCTTGTAGAGGATGAGCCTAAGTAGAAATAGAAAACTTTGGCTTTGAAATCCAAACAGAAGAAGATAAGGAACTAGCTTTCATATCCAGAAAAATTTAGAGGATGTGGCACAACAAAAAGAAGTCATTCCCTCAAAGGAATTCCAAGCTATCTAATAGAGGAAATGATGACAAATCTGAAAAGAAAAACATCATTTGCAATGAATGCAACGAAACCAATTGTAATAATTTTCTTAGTAGAAGCAAACCACAATCCTTTCCAAACTTGTGTAATCTTTGGTCTCCACTAGCCTGGACATTTCAATGAATGCAACGAACCTGGACATTTCAAGTCAGAATATCCAAATCTGGAAATAGGGAAACATTAAAGGAAATATTCCATTCCCAATAAGAAGGTTTTGATGGTTACATGGGATGATTCTGACGATCCTCTAAGGAAGAAGAGCAAAACAATTTGGGTTTGATGGCTTATACTAACTCTAACCTAACTCTAACTCTAAATCCAACACTGACCATAATTTTGACTCTGATTCTGACTCTGGAAATGAATCAATAGATGAAGAAATTGATGTGCTTTGTAACTTAAGCCAATCTAAAGTAATTGAAATAATAAATGATTTATAAAATAAAAACCACAATTTGTCTCTAAAACTGAAAACACTTATGAAAGTAAATGCAAACCTAATTGAACAAAATAATGTTTCAAAAAATGAAAGTGTTTAGCTTAAAACAAAAATTCAACTCTAAAAGATAATCATGTCTAAAAACTTTCAGAAAATGTCATATATAATTATAATAAATATGAAGTAGCATTCCAAGACTTTCTATCTAATAGTATAGAAAGAGGCAAGTATGCTTTTATGATTTATAGAGTTAGTAGAAATGGTAAAAGAGGTCTAGGATACCAAGAAACAGTAATTAAGTTTCAACTTATGAAACCTGATGTTTTATGTACTGTTTTCTCCAAGAATGGTCACTCCAAAATATCTTGTTTTGTGTTAAACACAAGGAAAAACATGAAACCTTTCAAAACTAACAAATCAGGAACCAACCAAATTTGGATACCTAAGAAAAAAATTATCTATGTTGCAAATGTTCTCAATAGCCAAGTTGAAACACCAGTCATTGTACCTGAACAATGATAATAACTTTGATATTATATTTAATCAAAAATCATGCAAATCAATTAGTCCAAAAGATGGATTTGTACTTTTTACGGTCAGATGCAAAATAACCTTTATAAGATAAATCTGTTTAGCCTAGAGAAACAAGATGGTAGGTGTCTCATGTTTTTTTTAATGAAGAAAAATTAATTTGGCACAAAAGGTTAGGTCATGCAAACCAAAGATTAATCTCAAAATTGAATAAACTTCAACTTGTTAAAGGTCTACCTAAGATTTGTTGGAATCAAGTTGGTTTTACATTTAGAGTTTTGATGTTAACAAAAGTATTTTATGAAAACAATATATTTTTCTTCAAAGAGTATGAAAGAAGATTCATGTTTTTGAATAAAATCTAAACTAAGATTTGATTCAAATTTATAATTTAAGAAAATCTAAAATAAGATTTGATTCCAAATTATAATTGATGAAAATCTAAAATAAGATTTGATTTAAATTTATAATTGAAGAAAATATTTGACCAAGTTGGAAAAAAATAGGGTCAAGATTTGAAGAAGATTTGATCAAGATTTGAAGAAGATTTAATTTAGATTTGATCAAAATTTGAAGAATATTTAATTAAGATTTAAAGAAGATTTGAGCAAGATCTGAAGAAGGTTTAATTAAGATTTGATCAATATTTGAAGAAGATTTGTAGAATATTTGATCAAGATTTATCTACAATAAAAATTCAACTTGAATTTCAAATGAGTGTGATCGGAATACTTAAGTTTTTCTTAGGGATAAAAATTCAGCAAAGTCAAAAGTTATATACAATCATCAAACTAAATACAGAAAATAGCTTCTTAGGAAGTTAAAGATGAGTGATTTCAAACATATGACTACATTCATGCACCTTACTTGTTCACTTGAAAAGATGATTCAGACGAACTAGTTGTCCAAAAACACTATAGAGGAATCAACAACTTGAAGACTACAAAATCCTAGAATCCAACTTTCTCATCTATTGTGATAACACTTCTACCATTTGTCCAACCAAAAACGATATCCTAAATTCTAGAGCTAAACACATATTTGATCAATATTTGAAGAAGATTTTATTAAAATTTGATCATGATTTGAAGATTTGATCGAAATTTGAACAAGATTTAATAAAGATTTAAAGAAGATTTGGTCAAGATTTGAAGATGATTTAATTAAGATTTGAAGAACATTTGATCATGATTTGAAGAACATTTGATCAAGATTTATCTAAAATACAATATGAACATAATCAATTTGAAGAATTTACAAACATAATATGAACAAGATATAATTTAGAATTAAACAAGTACTAAATGGAAGCCCAAATTTTAACTATAAATTGATACTCAAGGCTGAAGAAGAAAATCATCGAAAAACTGAAAAGAGTAGTCTTAGAGTTTAAAGAGAGAAACACTTGTTCATGTTAGAAATATTTTCTAAGTGTTATTTTCTTATAGTGTGATGGTTATTATTATTATCAGTTTTGTTAGAAGCAACTACTCAAGTTCCAACCTTTTGTATCCAACATGATAGTGGTTTAATTCCTTCTTCAATCTGAGGTTGTCGGATTGTTAGGAGAAGACTTGGCTTGTAGGGTCAAGGTGGTTAGTTCCTCAAAAATTTGGGGTTGTCAGACTGTTTGGTAAAACTACTGGCTTGGAGGGTTAGGTGTTTTGTAATTCAAGGTATTAGAATTAGTGGATTAAAGTCTTCTGAATAAGGGGACTGGATGTAGCCTAGTTAGTAGTGAACCATGATAAATGTACATGTCAAATTATTTATGCTTTAATTGCTTGCTGCCTCTAAATCTAAGTGCACTTACACCAAGTAAGTCGCCAAAATCGAACTAGTTTTTTTAATTAAATATAAATTATTAAAATGTTATCAACTTTGGCAAACCCAATTCAATCCTCGCTTCTCGTGTTTTCTCCTTCATCTAATTCCCAACTATTTCAAATAGATAAGTTGAATTAGTACAAGATAAGCTTTTCTGGAAAGTTTCTCTAACAAATGATATCCACAAAAATACAATACGAAGCTCCATGAATTATGTTGATTTCTAGCAATCAGGGCAACTGCTAGAAACCCTAATTGTACTCTATAAAAAATGTATCTTTCTTAACAATGAGAGACACAAAAGATACACAACATACAAGACGTGTCACATTAGTACTCTATGAAAGATACACAACATACAAGACATGTCACATTAGAAACCTTAATCCTACTCAATAAAAGATGTGTCACATTAGTACTAAGATAATTTCTGAAGCAAAAATTGGTAAACACTTTATGCGGGAGCTAAGTTAGAAAAATCTTTTTTGTTGTAACCTAGCCCAATAGTGCTTACCTACCTCAACAATTTGACTAAACTAAGCTAGAAGGTTGAGAAGATTGAACACAATCAGTGTGACTAGTAGGTGTTCAAGTGTAAGTCTGAATCAATGATAATCCAGTGGATTAAATCCTGCAAGTTGAAAGAACTAGACATAGCTATTGTCTTAGTGGTGAACCAGGATAAATTATTGTGTCTCTCTACTATGTTTTCATTCAATTGCATTATTTTCTTTAACTTAAGTATAGCCACATAAAAAGTTTTTAAAAACACAAGTCAAGCCCCTTATCTTGCATTATTGTTGTTCTACAATTGGTATTAGAGATCGGTCTCAATGCTAAGCACTTAACTGTGTTTGAAAACTGCAGCAACAAATAAACAACTATAAGTATCTTTGATGCTCTAGTTCATAACTACAAAGGAAACAACAAGGTATAGGAAGCCAAAGCTAATATACCCGTTAGAAAGTATGAACTCTTTTAGATGGAAAAAGATGAAGACATTGAAAAAATGTTTTCTAGGTTCCAAACTCTAGTTTCTAGACTAAGGATCTCCAGAAGAGTTGCAGTACTATCGACCATGTCAAAAAGATCCTCAAAAGTCTTCCCAACAAGTGGAGACCAAAGGTAAAAGATATTCAAGAAGCCAAATATCTAAACAAATTTCATGTAGAAGGGGAAACCTAACTCTGAAAGAAAAGGTTTTAAAAAAGCTTCTATGATCTATGTTGTCAGCAGGAACAACAAATGCGACATAGGCTTTGAAGAAACAACATAAAGTCCTAGATTTATTCAACTTGATATTACTTGTGCATACTATCATAAGAAAGGTCTTAAGGAAATGACATGCACCATCATTCCCGAAATTAACGTTGCCAAGCACTTCTGAGAAGAATTAGTGAACACTGCATGTTACATTCAGAATAAAATCTATATTAGACCTATTCTCAATAAAACTCCTTATGAATTGTGTAACGGAATAAAGCTCAACAATTCGTATTTTCTTCATTTTTGACGTATTAACTATATCTTAAACACCAAAGACAATCTTGGCAAGTTTGACTCACGATCTCAAAAGGGCATCATTTTGAGTTACTTTGAAAGGTCTAAAGCCTATAGAGTATACAACATAGAAACACTGATTTTTAAGGAATCAATCCATGTAAAGTTTGATGACAAAAAGCTGTTAGACATATGCTCGTTTTTGATATTATTTACAAACATACATCATGAAATAAATCTGACATTGTGAACTGAGAAAAATTTCAGGAACAACAACTCAACCCTACAAACTTGAGTAAATTGCTTGGAACTCAAGAAATCAACAAAAGCTTGAAGATCCATAAGCAAATCGATTAGTAAAATCGATTTTGAAACAGGGTTGAATGAAATTATGCAGTCTGGGATTAATCAATTGATTGGCAAAATCGGTTTGCACATCTTCTGAAAAATCAAGCAGGCTATCAATCGATTACACAAATCGATTGGTACATTTACTGAGATTAAAATGTGCAAGTCAGTGGCATGCCTTGCAAGCTAATCAATTTGGCAAATCGATTGATCCAATCACAACTTTATTTTTGTTTGTCTACATCGATTGACACAATCGATTTTGAATGTCACAGAGCCAAACCAATGATTAATAAATCGATCAGGCAAATCAATTTATCAAAATTTGTTTTAAAATGAAATTGGTCTGGGATATACACAATCGATTAGCACAATCCATTAATATACTTCGTTTGAAATAAGTTTGGCATCAATCGACTTGGTAAATCGATTGAATGAACCAACTGATGAAATGGTCTTCAGACTTAAGTTCACAATCGGTTAGGCAAATCGATTTGTGAAAATCACTATGTCCCTAAAACCAGTGAAATCGATTGACTAAAGCGATTGGTACAAAAAGTTTTAGAAACAGAGATGACTTAAGGACTTTGTAAATGTTTGAATCGATTGAGTACATCGATTGTTTTGATCTCGTTGTTGGAACAAAACACCCCAAGTCGATTATGCACATCGATTCAAATATGAACATTCATCCAAGTCTTAAGAACTCATTTAAAATAATCGATTAGTTAAATCGATTAGTTTATGCAGTTTCAAGATTCAAGAAAAACAAGATTCGCGAAATCGATTTGATCAATCGATTAGCGTGCTGTATAACTTTAATGAATTGATTGGCCAAATCGATTCATGTGTTGTTTTTCCTGAAACTATATAAACTGCTTTCATTCTCTTCTTCTCATAACTTGATAACACAACTTCATAACATCAATAACAATCAATATAGCACTAACTCTTTCTCAACTGATATTACTTTGAACATCTTTTTCAGCCATGAACAATCTACATTTTTGATCAATAAGGATTGAAAAAGACTGAATTGAGAAAGATTGCTTGAGAAGAAGGAAGGTCAAGAACTTTGTAAAATTGATATGTTTCAATTTCTGTAAATCATTTTCTGTAACCAAACTACTTTGAGAAAATCCAGTTACTACTGGTGGTGTTCTTCGAGGTTGAGGGTTGTCAACAAGAAGACACTTGACTGAATTCTTGGTGGAGTTTATGGGATTTAAACTAGAGAATTCAGGGAGGGAAAGATAGAACAGGTAGAATAGTTTAAGATTGAAGCGAGGCGCTGTGTAAAATCTATAAACTGATTCTAAGAAGTTCTTTTGGAAAGGCTAAGATCAACTTTGATCTTAGGACTGGATGTAGGCCGTCACGAGGCGGCTGAACCAGTATAAAAATTTGCGTATAGTTTTCTTTCCCTTATCTCGTTTAAATTTCTGCAATTATTATGTTTTTGATATTGATTGAATGCATGATAAAGATTCTTTGTTAAGTGATTGTGCATGATTAATTGTCTTAACATGATTGCATGAAAATCATCATCTTGAATAATAATTGGTTTCTGATGCATTTCTCCTATATACCATAATTCATATTATTTGACATTCATTAGGATTGATTATTAGGGACCTTGTTTAATCTTGTGTTTAATAAATTTTGAATTTATTAAACTGCTGCGCATATTGTTAGAATAGGCATTCTTTTGCATATTTTTCTATCCAACAGAGGTCACTCATACCATCAAAAGCTTCCCCATAAAAAACTCAAAGCTTGATGTAGACTTTGTAGATTTATAGATTTTACAGGAACTAGATACTTTACGGGAACTAGATAAAACTGAAGAAGAATCAAACTTTGTCCAAAGTGACTATGAAGATCCACCCAACATGTCAGATCAAGAGCTTCCAGAATCCAAAATTGGATGAAAGTACAAGTCCTCTCATCCATAATATTTGATCATAGGAAGCGCAAATGATCACTTGAAAATCAAAGTTGTTGTTACAAAGACATCTTTATTTGGACTACTATCTGAAATCGAACCTACATTCATAGACGGAACACTATCAGATGATGGATGGATACTAGCTATGGAAGAAGAGTTGAACTAATTTAATTGGAATGATGTATAGGGTCTAGTCCCCATACCCATAGAAAAGAAGCCAATCGGAACCAAGTGGGTTTTCAGATGAAAAAAAAAAAAAAAACTCAACGAGAAAGGAGAAGTAGTTAGAAACAAAGCTAGACTTGTATCCCAAGGTTGCAGTCAGTACGAATGTATTGATTACACTGAAACTTTCGGACCAATGGCAAGGTTATAAGTTATCAAACTCTTAATTTCGTTTGCAGTATTTAATAAATTCACTTTATATCAAACGAATGTGAAAAGTGCATTCTTAAATGGTTACATAAATGAAATTGTATATGTCAAACAACCTCTTGGATTTGAAGACAATAAATTTCTAGACCATGTCTTCAAACTAAAGAAATCTTTATACGATCTAAAAAAAGGCTCCAAGAGCTTTGTATGATTATTTTATTTAGAAAATCGTTTAAGAATGACCTTCTCATAGTCCAGATATATGTTGATGATGAAGGTACCAAACACGAGAAAGAGGGGTCAAATTGAGTTTGTCTAAGTTAATTATTTTTCATTTTTGATTCTAATTATGGTTTGGTGACTTAACTGGACTTAAATAAAATACAAGCAACAACAACATGATAATGCAAAAGTAAAATCAACACACCAGATTTTATCCAAGTTCACCATCGACTTGGTAGCTACGTTCAGTGCCCTCACACATAATGATTTATCCACTAATTTTCAATGCCTTGAATTACACAACACTTGACCCTACAAGTCAGTCTTCTCAAAACAACATGAACCTACAAACTTTATGAGGCAAACAACACCTTGATCCTACAAGTCAAGTCTTCTCAACACAACCTGAAAACGAAAGATTGCTTGAGGCACACTAAAGCCACTATCGAGCTAGGTTACACAAGTTTGGAACTGTTTGTGTTTTTCTTCTACTAAGAAGATTGTTACACTGATTTTTCACAAACGAGTTACAATAGTTAAGCACTAAAAGATGTAACTTTGGACAAGTGCCTTTGCCTAAACTTGAACCTTTGAATTTTGAATACCTCCAAAATTTGAGCTCTAAGGTGTTTAGTATTGTTATTTCATACTTTACTCTTCAATCTTGAACCACTTTTTATAGTTGAATTTAGGGTTCATGAATTTTTTATCTCAAATTCACTTTGGTCAACAAAGAATTCCTTCAATTATAATTCTAAAAGATATGTTTTGATAATGTGACTGTTAGGAAATTTCTTATTTCCAAAACTAGATCTTTTTGAATGTTGCTATTGTATTAAAATCTGGATTTTGTTTGAAAACTCTTCATGTGAATCTTCCTTCATACACTTGATTTATTGGAGCGTGAATGGATTCAGGCTTGAGCTTGGACTTCCAAGAATTCTTATTCGGCTAAGTGAAATTTATCTTTTATTAGCATCGTTGACTTTCCATCATTAGTATTGGATTCTTCTTCATTGGAGTATGACTTGATTGTTAGAGCTAGAAGTTGTATACTTTTCTTCCTTGATAGTTAGAGGTAGAGGTAATTGCATGAATAGAATCGGTGGCTTGGGCAAATAACCTTGTTGGATTATCAGAGTCATTGCAACTTCAGAGGCTGCAAATCAAAGGCAATATATTGGAGTGTGTTGCAATTGTTTAGACGTGTAGAACTTGAGCTTTAATTAGTAATCTTGGACATTAGCTTCAGAGTTTTGAATCATGCTCAAACAAACTCTTCACAGACATGCTAGAATGTGCATATTTGAGGCACACTAAGTCATCAAAGGCATGTTGAATTACCAGAAGCATACTAGGTAACCAGAGGCACGCTAGTTTACTAGAAGCACACTAAGTTGTCAGAAGTACGTTGAACTACCAAAAACACGTTGAACTACCAGAAACACGTTGAACTACCAGAAGCACACTATTATAAGCATTTGCCCTTGTTTTTCAATAATGTGCATTTGTTGAATTCTAAGGATTTCGTTAACTGATTTGACTTCGTTTCCTCTGACCTTTTTAGTCACTTCTTCTAGTGACTTCCTCTAGTTTTCCTATTCTGATTTAGTCCAATAAATTATTTTCATTAAATACTTCTTGTTGACATCAAAACACAAGAAAAAGTGTTCATGTGACCAACTTGATTCCAACAGTTGCACCCTTAGAGGTTGATGGCTCTATCGCTCCCAGATTCACAGAAGACAACAAATAAGTTGTTATGGAATACTTGGGTATGTGTCAAGTTGTGACTGTAGTGTGTTTTCCTGTGCCCCATACTAAACAAGTTTTTGCATGGAAACGTTAAAGAGTGGCTCTTTTTCTAAGTGTTGAATAAGATGAGGATGTCATAACAATCGTCAATGAAGACACGACAAGTTCTTTTTGAAGGGACAAACGAAAGGTAAGTTTAGACTTAGAGCACCCTATTCCTCTGGCCATCCCAGAATTTGAAACAACCCGTCTATTTTCTCTCCCTAACCAAACAACTATGTCCTTCCTTCCTTTGATCCTGCACCGATCACCCCTCACGCTTCTAACTTTGATTTGTTAGATGATATGTTTGAAGCTACCTTAGCTCAACACTTTTCTTCACTCGAATATGTAACCCAACTCGTCCTTTACAATCCTCGTACTTCTCCTCAAACACCTACCCCCTCAACTACTTTACCCTCATCTTCTCCCTCCTCCACTGAAGTACCTGACCACATTTCATCACCTTTTTTATATCAATCTCCCTTCGAGTAGTGCCAATTGAACTAATTGTTGACTTCATTCCCCCACTTTCCCCTCTAACTTTGCTACCTCATCCATCCCTCTAGAAGTCATCCCATCTATCTATCACATTCCATCTAACTTCCATGACATTCATACCTCTCTTACAGCCAAAATCTCTCACACTAGAAATCAAAATGCTTAAAGTATGGATCCTAATGATGTTTCAACCCAACGGAACAAAGTCCTATCTTTTGTTACAAACTACATTCAAGACAACAAGGATCATGGCTTGTTGATAGTACAACTTCAGAATGCCAACAACAATCGGTTTAGAAAGCTCTTCACAACCAGCACATCATGCAGATCCAAGGATCCCTCTACTCCCTCTAGTGATATCCCCTTGGAACCATTAGTTGTTACTCCGATCACACTCTAGATGTTTATTTTGTCGCTGCTCTAGGATCTGGATATTCTTCCTATGTAAGCCTCTCTATATTTCCCTCTGGCCCCGTGTTAGATTCATCTCAATTTGTCAAAAAGGAAGATTTTGATTGTTGGGTGCCAATACAGAGTCATTTATGGAAAAGACTTCCAAGAATCAAAAGGATATTCAAAATATCTTTAGTTTAATTCTGATTAGGCTCACTAATCCCAACACTTAGTGTTTTACTCCATTTTTTCTTTTGTTTTCCTCTTTTTTTTTTGTCTCATGACAAAAGAGGGAGAAAGTAAAATTTTTGTTTCTTTTTGAGAAATCTTAAGTAATAAATTTTTTATTTACGAGCTTTTATTTTAATGCATATTGATACTTTGTTAAAATATATCTCATCTTATGAATTAAACTTGCATATTCTTAGGGGGAGGTTTGTTGTAAGATGTTATTACTTTTTATCTATTTGCTTTCTTTATCTCAAAAAAATTGTTTACAAAAATGGATGTATGTTATCATCTAAAAGGTGGAGATTGTTGGAACCAAGTTGATCTGAAAAAATATGACCCTCACCTATTTTGGTTGTAAAAAAATTATTTGTGGGAACAATTTAATGCTCTAACGTTGAAACTAAGTGAGCAAGTTCGAATTCTTATGTTCAATCAATAGACTCTCAGCATATCCTCTGATAATTGGACGACTTCAAAGATACAACACAACTTCTCCTCTTTTCGCTAAGTCTAATATGCAAAACAATATTGTGTTCTAGTGCCTCTGATAATGCAAAGCAATGTCGTAGCTTATTTGCCTCTGATTAAGTCAACATGGACTCTGTAAATATGCCTCTACCTCTGACAACCGTGACAAGAACTTTTCTGCCTCTACCTCTGATAAAGCATAACAAGAATTCTTCAATCTCTAACAAGTGTGACAAAAAAGTTACTGCTATGCCTCTCTTAATCACATCAATCGTCTGATCATTTGACTTTGAACGTTTCTCCTCAAAAGTGTTGAAAAAGGGCAATGCACTGAAGACAAAGCATCTGCGCATCCTTTGATATACATCTTAAATCAAATACTTGTTTGAATATCTTAAGACATACTCTGATCATTGTTCCCTTTACGTCCCAACTGTTTCAAACAAATATGCTGAATTAGTACAATATCAATTTTCTGGAAAGTTTCTCTAACAAATTAATTCCACAAAGATATAATACGAAACTCCGTCAATTATGTTGATTTCTCTTAATCAGGACAATAACCATAAGTCATAATAATACTCAATAAAAGATGTGTCTCCCTCAACGATGAAATACATGAAAGATACACACCGTACAAGCAACAAGCAATAAGCATATCAGCACTCTTGATATCATTCTGTCACATGAATGCTAATAGAATTTCTAAAACAAAAATTTGTAAACACTCTATAAGAACTAATTTTAAAAAAAATCCAAAACCTTTTTTTGTAGTAACATAACTCATGGGCGATCATACCTTTAGCTGGTGTCCACACTTTTATTGATATCCAACCATATATTCACAACATTATTATAAATTAAATTATATAAGCTTATTTCATTCTAAAAAATATCATGCCTTAATTACAGTTTTGGTAATTCAATTCATGAAATTGATCTTCTACTTTAAAAGTCAATTTTTTTTTTCTTCAAAAAAATTAACTAAAAAATAAAAATTTGATATATTTGAAATGATGTTGCATATAATTTCCTGATATTGAACCATCTAGATACATTAATTATCCATGTCTTTAATTAAATTACATAATTGAAAGAAAAAAAT
>JBBPBR010000006.1:34100466-34118020 GCA_037974775.1 Cicer pinnatifidum
AATTAATTTATTATAACTGAAAATAAATAAACTAGCAAAATAAATGAATAAAATACGTGATTGATAAGTAATTTATTTATTTTATAATTTTAAATTATTTATAAATAATAAAATTAAACTTATTAATATTTTAAAGTAAACAATTTATTTTATTTTATTTAAAATAAATAAAAAAGATAAATAAATAAAAAATTTATCAAATTGATAATTTTTAAATTAATAAAAAATAAACTTTAATTTACTACTCTTAAAATATTTTATAAATTAATAGATAAAATTTTATTTTGAATTAAAAATGTCCTTTAAATAATTTTATATTTTTGATTTAATTAAATCTTTAATTTTACCAAACACTATTAATTTAACATCTATCAACAAATTTTACCGGATAGAACTTTTGTATACTACACGTACTAACTAATCTTTCAGCTAGCACATCAAACTATGCTGATGTGGCACACTCCCGTAACAAACTCAATTGTAAGTTAAATTTAAATAGCAAGTGTTGACAAAACACAAACTTTAAATCATTTTAGTCTATACGAAATTTCAAAATAATACAAGCTTTAGTTTGAAACAAAATAAGTCCAGCCATATACAAATGAAAAGGTATCTAAATAGATAATTTCAATGGATAAATGCACTATAGTATATATTTCAAAACCCAAAATACATTGGCTATTTTGAGAGCCAATAAATTATTAGAAACAACGTACAAGCAGCAATAACTGCTGATAGAATAAGGGTGTCCCTTGAGCGCCGCCTTCTTATGGAACCTGTTAAGCAACACATTGTTAATAGAAGAAAACAATTAATTTACCTTTTATAACTCTTAAGTTACATTTATGCAAGAATATTTTAGACAATCAATTAAAATTTTATAAAACCATTATTTCTCCATTTCAAAAAAAGAGTTAAAATAGACTATCTCCTCTCCTTCATTTCTCCCCAACCAAATACATTAGTTTTCTTGTTGTGAGGTAGGATTTTGTGTCTTACCCTCTAAACACTTAGAAAATCTAAATCCATCCAAACAGATATAAAATAAAAAGATAAAAACTAATTTACAACATACCAAGCAGGCTACGAATAATGGGGAACTTGTCACCGAGAAGCTTCACTTTTCCTTGGACATTACCAAACATTGTCCGCTGAGAATCCAAGACAGCTCTTGTTGCTTGAGCTTGACTGATTACATCATCTATCTGGGAAAGGGCAGGTGAAAATGAATCAAGAATCTTCTTAGACAGGATAATAACTTAAAGTTTAAAGAGATTGTTAAAGATACAAGTTCCATGCAACTCGCTATGATTTTATGTAAGCATTGAGAATCTTTAAAAACAAAAAAACAGATACTTCAATTATACTTTTTAGGGGGGTGGGCAGTAAAAAGGGCATCTTGTCCTAGTTTGATTCATGTAAGTCCAACCACCTAACGGGAAAAGGCTTTTATTATTGTGACAAGTCATGTTAGGGTTACGTTTAACAATGATACCAAATTTTGGAATGGGCAAAGTTACGGGACTTAACTTAGAAAATAATGGACTAGACCACTCAGATATACCTAAGTACAAACTAAGAAGGGGCAAAAAAAACTGCAAAAGCTGCTGCGAGCAACGATGAGCTCATGGAAATTTTCAGCAAGATTGTGGGTCGCACTGTGTTGCACGTGACAGCATAAATGTGGGTTTTATAGCAAGTTTGTAGGTATGTGAGGTGCTGCACACATCGACAGAAGCATAGAAGTTGAGGCTACAAGTCAAGATCCAAAGGAACACCTGCACAGTAGCTTTTCAGCTTCCCCATTGCCATATCTTTCCATAGACTTCTACTCCGATCTCATCATTGTTGACACCAGTCTAATGGGATCTATCGTCTGCACCACCACTGCATCTGGTGATTCCAACAATGTCTTTGTAGATATTGTATGGAAACTGCTGTTCTCTGACATAGAAACACTGCGTGGTGTTTGAGTTTCTGCGAGCAATGAAAGAGTTGAACGACTGTGAGTAGGTACTGGTGATGATGAAGATGCTGCAACTGTGTTGAAGAGGACAGTAGTGTGGTTCACTGGCCAGTGAAGAAAGGCAAAGCAGAGGTAGTGGCAGGAGGAGGATGAGGGGAGCCACTTTGGCCAGCGTAGAATACTCTCTTCTATCATTCATAGTTTTTATGTGATGACCATTATAACCTTAAAGACTCCACCTTTCATGAATAAAATAATAAAAAGAATCAGACAAGTGGTTAAAATGAGAGGAGGGACCGGTACACCACCTTTTTTCCTTTTCAGTACCGTAAGAGGGGCTTTAGGAAATATATACAGAAAAAGAACGTAGCTGTAAGAATAAGAATAATATGTCATGCTAAACATCAAAGCCAGGATACTGAACTGGTCTGCATAGGCGCAAAAGTGTGGGTAAGCCATAAAGAGTAGCCTGCCTGTTCCAGTATTTGCACTTAGGAATAAAAGACATGGAGGGAGGAAGGAAGTTGAAAATGAAAATACTTGGTTCTTTAGGATACTGATGGAAACCCAGAATTCATAAGCAGAAATTACGTAAAGGAATTGATCAATAATCGAAAATAGAATGTATTTAATTGATAAAGTGGCAAAAAACTGTAGAAGGAAAAGTATCCCAATCTACCCTACAGCCAAGCTCCTCATAGAAGGAGAATACTCTCTCTGTTTAACCATAATGTTTTACTTCAATATTATTGCGTACCCCTCACAATTCACTCGCCTCACTATTTATACTACTAAGGCATAACAAACTTGCCAACTAAGCAGCCTACCCCACTCTTTATTTACCATATCTCCTTACCACACTCTTTATTACATTATATCCCCTTTTCTTTATCAGCCCTCACCGAGTCTCTATCACTACCCACCCTTTCAAATAAAGCCTTGTCCTCAAGGCGGAAATTTGCATGCACCAAAATTTCATAACAAACTTGCCAACTAAGCAGCTTACCCCACTCTTTATTTACCATATACCCTTACGACATTATTTATTACATAATATCCCATTTTCCTTATCAGCTACTTGAGGTTTGAATACTAAACTCATGCAACTATTTGTCATTAATACAACGAAGTGATCTGTGATTCACTGCCACGATCAATGTTTTACAAGAAAAGGAAAAAGGTATGTAGGATGTGTGTGATGCACATGCAAAACACTTGAGTATGAGAAACTCATTCCCAATACAAATTTTACATATGTCGCTATTCTGCAACTGAGGCATAACGCAAACAATTTTAAGAGAGAGGACATAAACAATGGAGAAGTTGGTTACTTTGACTTTTAGATGGTGTTGTGCATGCATAGACAAAAAGTTGTCCCAAGGTTTATTGAGTAAAATTGTCAAAATGTTTGTCAATTGTTTTATCCTTTATGTTGTGGTCATTTGAAAATCATACATGGAATAAACATCATTGTTATTGAATCCCTCATTTTTTAGCAAACTCCATGCATCCATAAGCACATAATTAACTCGGTTATCTCCCTTTCATACTTCCTAGTATTAAGTCATCAGATCACTTGCACCCTTTTCACTAACAAGGCCTAATTTGGGCATCAAATTATTTGCAAATTGCAAGTATACCGCCACTTTAACGGGCCTGCTTTGTGTATGAAGAACTAGAGTTGTTCTATTTATACAGTTGAATACTTTACAACAGGCTTAAGAACAGCTTGTAACTGATTGTAACACAGTCAACAGATTCTGTTACAGAGTCTGTAATCTATTCTGTACATACACATTTACTCTAATATGTCAACTGATTGGGGTGTTTAATGTTCTGACATGTTTATCTGTTCTCTATTTGTTTCTTCTGCCTTCGGCTAAGAAGCATACACTTGTGCTAGTGTAGTAGATAATAGAACAATGATCAACCATAGATGGAACAAAATGTGATGCCATTAGGAACTAATTACTTGATTTAACTTGAAAAAACCTTAGATATTAAAAGAATTTATTAACCCCCTTCCCAAGGGAATTCGTTGACTTGACTTGACAACTCTATTATCACCAAGCAATTTGATAGGGACTTAGAGTATTATGGGATGCTCAAGTCCCACATCGAGTAGTATGAAATACTCAATGGAGTATTGAAGTGGCTTGGTTCTTCCCCATTAATCACTAGCTTTTAAGAGGTCTCCAAGTGCTTCGTTACTTATCACATTGGATTAGAGCTTGGTTGCCAAGGTGTCAAAATGGGCTATCTAATGCGTCTTAGAGTGCAGCAGTTGAGACGTCAGCTCTAAGGGGCAGTGCTATGATAGGGACTTGAGTATTATAGAACACTCAAGCCCCACATCAAGTAGTATGCGATGCTTGCTGGAGTGTTTAAGTGGCAATTGGTTTAATTCTTCCCCCTTAACAGCTAACTTTTGTGGGTCGGTTTCTTAAGTGCTTGGATACTTATTACATTGTCTTATCACCTATAAAGTAATTAGCAGATTTGTTAATTCAATCCGAATCAAATTATATTGGAATGGATACAAATCAAAATTAACATGCTAAAACAAATATAACTCATTAATCTCGCCTTTGGCTTCAGGAAATGAAATCTATTCTTCATAGAACAGAGTTGATAAACCACACCAAATTAAAACAACTTTCCAATATAAAAGGAAACTTTCATCAGTTGAGAATTTAATTAGAATATTATCAAATCTAAGAAAGGAATATAGACTCACATGAGATATACTTCCATGGATGGCACCTCTCTCACGTAGTAACTGCATCCTTGGTGACATGGAACCTCCAGAAGTCTGCTAGAACAAGGTATATCTGATACAGCTCTGATAAAACAACTGAACAATTTAACTCAAATTGTGCAAATGGTTCACCTTATAATCACTAATATCATCCCTGACTGAACTCAAAAGCTCTGCATGTTCCCTCATTGAATTTATGTTCCCCTTGATACGCCTAAATTCCTGAATAGTATTAAATTTATCACGAGAAGATGTTAAAAGTTAATTTATTCGAGCAGTATAAATCTAGAGAAGCAATATTCAGTTCACAAAATTAATGTTCTGCATAAAAAGTTTGCACTTGTTGCAGAAGCCTTCTTCTACACTAAGCATAAAATTAGGTAGAGTTAGAACACAAATAATCAACACAAATACTAGATCAAAATGGCAGGATAAAATAACTAAACCACTACATCTGCATATCTAAATTACTATCTTATGGTAAACATAACAAGAATAATAAGATAACATCCTTATCTACATTTGGATGTACTCAATAAATACATAATTATAGGGTCACCAACAGAAACTCTTGCTGCAGAGTATTGAACTTTGTGACAGAAATACCAGATGGACCAAACATGGAGAATAAAAGGGTCTCAATAGCTTTGATTCATGGACCTAAACATTACATTCGATGCTGTTAAAGAAACTTTCTCAAGAATATAGGTATTACTGAGCAAATAAGATACCAAGCTATTGAATAATAAATTGACTTTTTTTAGGCATAATTTAGATTCCACTAAGTTGGGTTGGCTACATGGATCAAACGATACCATAACAATCTAGATTTTTAAAAAGGCGGAAGAAAATTCTAACCTGGCCACTTAAAGGCTTGCTAAGCTAAACTTGAAGAATATTAAACTAATAAAGATGGAAATAAGCAAATGAAGGTAGTACTATATGTCTATAACATATGGTCTCAAATGATATCAAGAATCCCAATTACATTATATAGTCCAATGGTATTAATAATGACTCCATATCCCAATCAAAAAAATCAGGCACAAACAATTTTGTTGTTTAATTTCAATAAACATCAATGGTTGTCAGCAATGTTCAAACAATCCCTCTAATAGTTATCTCCACATCAATGTAAAAAAACTTTGAATACATAATATTTAACTAGCTTTCAGGGTTTAGGGAACAAACTAGCAACTTACACACATACTATTACCTAAACCTAAGAATTTTCCATAGTTAGAAATAACCTAATTCCCTCTATGTGCTATTAACATAACCAAATCGCAAACCTTGGATACACAAAGTTAACTTAAAGCCTGTAGGGAAAGAGGAAAGAAAGACAATAATAGATGATGAGAAAGGCTGACAGGTAGCATTGAGTTAAGCACTTTGCATGACAAGGATGACTTTAATCATTGTGAGATAAAATGGATTAAGCAATTTAGTTTCACTCTTTATTTAGGGTTTTTAATTTTGTAATCAGGGTTTGTTTATATATCTTTTTATATGTTATTGCTTTATTTTTAATTACCTTATTTCAGCTTAGAATTGAATAGCTTAGTAGGGCATTTGGTTTTTTAGGTTCTATAAGTAACCTTCACTGCAGACAATTGAGTCGCTTCAGATATTATACCGTATTGACCATTTTTATTCAAAGACTCTGTATTTAATATTTAAGTTGGAGCTGCATTCCACCTCATGAGAGATATTCTGGGACTGTCCTGCATCAAGGTGGCTGTGGTGTTGGTTTGTTAATAAGGACAATAGCTACAATGCCGGTTTGCTCTGAAGGAAGGCATACTAAATAAAGAATACATAATGGCATTTGATAGAACTCACAACTTTAAGGCAAGAAACTGAAGATTATTGAACTGAAAATGTTGAGCTTGAAACACTTACAGTGGGGGATAACAGTAAAATGCAGAAGATAAACTAGAGCTCAAGAACTCCTAATCCAGAGCTAAGCTCCTAACCAGAGAGAAAACTCTCCTAACCAATTCTAACAATATTTCTGAAAGATTTTCTAAATACCCTTCCCTCTCTTTTATGACCAGAAATTCATTATTTTTTGAATTGTCTAACACGACATGATACAAAATAGAATTTGACATAAGACATACCTGAGAAAAGTCATGAAGAATGTCTCTATGCCTAGCCAACTTTTGAGCTGTAGAAGTAGTTTGTGCAGCAGATGCAGCACATCTGCTCAATGAATCATTTATGTCCAATAGTTTCTCAAGCAAGGATTGGATTTCCATTTCCATAGACTTCCATGACCTACTGGACCCAAGAGGAGGTGACCCACTATCTACATAGCCTGATCAGAAAGCGAACATTATCACAAATGTGGAGAACTGGCTACTAATAGTGTTTAATTATACAACGCTTTGAGATTAATGTACATGTTTAATTTAACTTATTTTCGAAATAAAATAGCATTTTACTCATAATACAAGTAAATCATAGTTGTCCATCCTAGATAGCGACATGAGGGTCACAGACCCAAAATAATTAAACAATAACAACAAAATTAAAGAAAAACCATCACCATCAATCCCAAGCAGAATTAACTTGTGAATAACAAAAGTCAAGGACCACAATCACCATCAATCTCAAGCATAATAAACTAGTGAATAACAAAAAAAGTCAAAGAGCATAAGGGGAAAATAAGAAATAAGAAAAGGAGTACACATAAGAATGAAATGAACAAAATAAAAAGGAAGACGATGAAACAAACAACAATAACCAAGTCCTATCTCACTAGGTGGGGATGTCTACATGGATAAGGAAATACAAATTAAATGCAAAGGACTCAGCGCCACAACAAATTGATATCTTAATTCAGCTGCAATTGGACGCAGGGGGGATAGGCACACTATTAAAGATAGGCCCATTAATTCATGTTTGGGGAGGAAATAACATAATGGTTTATAAAAAGCTGACTAACAGAAAGGGGGCATGATTAGTGTGAAGTTCTTAGGAACCTTATCTAATTCTCCTAAATCGATATCCTAACAGAAGAGGGGAATTGAAGGGATTAAGCCATGATGAGTGATTCTCATTTTAGTAGGGGGTCTCATTCTTGAGAGTACCATTTTTCTTTCTTTTTTTTTTTTTTCATTCTGCAATGGGACTCTTCTCCTACAATAAGTCATATACTGTTTCATTCACAACGGTAAAGAGGATACATCCTTTGACTTTTACTAGAAATACAAGGTCAATACCATTTTTAGTTTTCATCTCTGTTTTGTTTCTATTATGGACAAGTGGTTTGCTGGAAGTGAAGGCAATTTTCTGCAAAAGTTTGAAATAGAGGTAAGGTTGTTGGTTTTCGTCAAAAGGACACAAAATAAAGAGGTGCTAAGTGGGCACTATATCAGTCACCTTTATTGAATAGCAGTGATGATCTGCCACAATTCCAGGTCATGATGGAAGCTACATTAAATGAAAAGCAATGTTCTACACATCTATGGGAAGACTTGCAACAATGCCACAATTGAAAACTATGCTCTCAATATTATTTTGATGGTCTGTTCTGAGCCCAAAATAAACTAATTCAATATGAACTTACTTTGTAAATATTAGTATGTTATCCCTCATAACGAATTTGGATACTTCAACCCTCATTGATGAATGATAAACATTTTGAGGAGATAAATGAATGAAACATAATCCAAATAGGAAAAATATTATTATCATCATTATAGTACTAGAACTTAATTGTCTGTTTGATTAAGCATGTCAACTACAAAAACTGATCATAGATTTCCCCAAAAAATTAAACTGACAAGAACAATAGCTCGCAACTAATATAATCACAACAGGAAAAGACTAAAAGTAAGGGCATATTTGGATTGGTTTATTTGAGCTAGCTACTGGCATAAGCACTAGTGAGACTTTTTGAGAGAGTTTATGATAACCGCTAATGACATGCTCATAAGCTGTTTTCAGCTAAGTTTCATAAGTTAACCAGGATAGCTTATCAAACAGCTAATAGCTCATGTAAAAACAGTTTGACTTCTTATTACATTGTGTTATAAAAATAGCTTATATATAGTTATTATGCTATAAGCTGTTAAATAAACTGTTTAGCCAAACAGGGCCTCATTCTAAGTATCACTCAAAAATCAAGCAAACAAAGCAACAAAACAGACATGCCAACAAAATGTGATAAAAAAAATAAAAAAATAAAAACAAGAATCATTTTTCGCCAATTTCATAACTGAATCGAATTGATAGCTAAAATCCACAAATCAAAACACTCCCCGATTCCATTTCTAAATGAAGTTCCTCCAATCACAAGTAAACTAACACAGACCCACGATTTTTTACGCAAATTGAACGAAATTAAAAGAATCGTTAAAAGAGAATAAGAACCTCCATGCGTGAACCTAGCACCGAGCTTAGCGTAAGAAGACAACTTGACTTCAATGTCACCCTCGACCTTCCTCGCTTCCTTTCGCAGTTCCTCCCAACCCGATTCCTGAAGATCCGGATCCGTCATTCGGATCTTCTATTTGATTCAGTTATTGCGGTTGAAACTTTTACTGATACTTCGTTTGGTCTGGTTTTCACGTGTACCTTCTTCTTCACACAAGTGCTTCGAGAGGAGGGTGAGGATCTCGTGTGGTTAAGTGTACTGTAATAATCGAGTTTCTTGTGACGTGGATTATTTTGATTGGTTTCTAGATAGGTAGGACAACATAATTATCTCTCTCTAATTAAAGAAAATTTATTTGTCCCTGATTATAGCCCCGGTATAAATTATTAAATATATATATATATATGATTATTTTTTGAATCTTTCATTATTAATATTACCAATCTACCTTGAAATATAAAATGTTATATTAAATAATATAAAAAGTCATGAATCAAAAGTAAAATAGAATAATACTATTAAAATAAAAAATTTGATACAGAATAAACATAAATACAATACTATACTTAAATATTTTATGAAAAATAAAATATAACTCAAACTATATTTTATATAATATTGTATTTGTATTTCATTTTATGTCAAATTTTGAAATTTAATAATATTATTAATATATATATATATATATATATATATATATATATATATATATATATATATATATAATAAGTCAACACTAAATACATTTATACACAGTGGTCAATCCAGTAATAGTTATACACAACATAAAGATAAAATAAACATATTAATTACACTACAAGTGACACTTATTAGTACTGTGTTATCTTTTGAATCTTATCGCAAATTTGAGCAGCATGGTACAAAACTTTTTTATTTTTTTGTGGAAAAGGTCAATGCCTATGATATTAAACGTACATGAATATTCTTGCTTGAATGGCTTGCTTGTTAAAATATTCTTTTAATTGGTATCATTACACCTTATGGATGTGAATGTGAGGTTTTGGGCTTTATGTACATTGACAGAAAAGGTCGTTGCTCTAACTGTATGACTGTGTAGACTAAACCACTAAGCCTGACCCATCAGAGAAAATTAAATTTACATAGATCACAAATTTCATTTTATAGTAACCTACAAGATTACGAATGATTGTTTTGAGTGTATTGGTTCTGGGGGTCAAAAGTGTGGGTAAGATTATGATGACAATTAACTTATTTGTATTCGTGGTAATGGTTTGTGTCCATTTTCAGGTACTCTAGCTTTTCTTTTGCTTTAATTTTGGTGTTTGATGATATTCTTAATTCATGTAAAAACTATTGATTTTAAGTATATGATTTTAAATTGCGGTGCAGTTGTATTTGTGGTTGCTTGCAATTTTTATATTGTGAAAAATTGTATAATACAGCCTAAGCGAGTGACAATAATTGCAGTCGTGATGATGTTGTGAAGACCTTTATCATTGTAGTTTTATAGCGAAATTTAAAACCGTAATAGCGAAATTTAAAACCATGGTTCTAAGGATGATTTCTTAGTATTGTTTTGTTCTTAATATATCGTAAATTACTCACTTTTGTAACTTAATTTGCTCTTATCTTAAAGGTACATGTCATTGCTCAACTATTTGATTAAGAATCCAATTCATATATGGAACAATATAGAAGATGAGACTTTCCCACTAGTTTTTTTTTTTCCACCCTTTTTCTATCCTCGTCTAATTCTTTGTTCTGACATAACTTCTTTTTTATTTTTTTTTATGTTGTAGGTAAAAACTCTAACAGTAGCGTTATAATAGGCAACTTCTATTTTTCAAACACATGGATTGAATTTGCTCTTATCTTAAAGTAAGGTTCCGGTTTCTCAAAAATTAATTGTTGTTGTGGAAATAATAAATAAGAGTAGAAAGGCAAGTTGTTTATGTTTCATGTGGATAAGCATGATAAAGTTTTAGTATGATTAAAGTAGTAAATGGATTGAAGAATGGAATTGGAAGCTTCCTAGTAAAGGAACTGTTTTGTTGAATATAAAATAGTAACTTATTAAGTTATTATTATAAATGATTGAAAGTTTAGGAGACAAATGTATAGATTTAAATGATATAGGAATCATTGAGTGGCTTATTGTGGTAGGTCACGTCTTGATATCAATATCAATGAAGGATACATTTCCCCCACTGCATTTTTTTACCATAAAATCAAAGTATAAAAAAGAAGGGATTTGAATTAAGATTTAATTGTAGTTTTAGTCCTTATATTTATATTGATTTATGAAATTAGTCTTCCTCTCAGATTTTTGAACTAAAAAAATGATGATTTAATATATTTTAAATGACATGACATATAATTATATGATAACGAGCAATTTAAATGCATTAATTATTCATATGTCATTAATTAAATTAAAAATATGAAGAAAAAAATTCTAAAGTTGAAATTTAAGTTTTCACGGTATTTTACTTCAATTTTATAGGTGTTAATCACTCCACATCATTGTATCATATATCATGTTATTTAAAACATTTTACGTCATCATTTTTAGTTAAACAAATCAGATTGAGGGGCCAAAACTATCAACTTTTAAAATAGAAGAATCAATTTAATAAATCAGTATAAATAGAGGGAATAAAACTACAATTAAGTCTTGAATTAATTACATAATCATTTCATATTACCGTCACAAGTGGTAAAAGTTAAACAAGTTTGAATATTTAATTGGATTTGTTTTCTAGACAAGGTTAAGAATTAGATATGTTGAGCAAACTCTCTTAGATGCATTAGGCCAAACTCGAGTGTACACTGAAGAATATTCTAAACCGCCTTCTGAAAAATTAGATTCCTTTTGAAGAGGTAAGTTAATCTTTTTGAAATAGAGTGAATTAGTTTAAATGACTCATTCTTGTGATGCTAGGGTGAAATAGTGATACGCGCTTTGATTTATTGTATTCTTTTTTTTCTTTTCCTTTATTTATATTTTAAGTTATATTTATTATATGTTAGTATATATTCTACTTTTCCTTTTTTTTATATTAAAGTTATAATTATTAACTTTTTTTGTGTTATTTCATTCAATTTTTTCAGTTTATCATATTGAATTGAACAGATAAGAGTTGGATATCCTATAACCCTAACAACTCTCTTAATATAGAAAAGTACATTAGAGGAGTTATTAATTTTCTTGATTTTTTATTTGCAAAATCAAATTATGGAAGTTTTTTTTTGTCCTTGCATCAATTGTTTCAATTGCAAGCAGCGCTCTTAGGTGGATATTTATGAGCATCTAGTCCATTTTCAGTTTCTAAAAGATTATGTTACTTCTTCAAAAGCATCTAGTCCATTTTGGGTGGATGTTCCATGGTGACAAAGTTAGTTCGTCTAGTTCTCAAAGTATATCTCAAGTAGAAGGAGAGTTTCACCATGACATAGATATATTGATTCATGATGCCTTTGAAATGCATCCAACTAATGAGAGTGATGGTGCAAATTTAAATGTGGATGACGAGGATCCCAAAGCATTCGTAGATGAATCCAATACTCAACAATCTGAAGAGGATAGTAATTTGGATAAGTTTATAAGTTATTAAATGAGGTAGAACCTATCCTAGTTGCAAGAAGTTCACAAAACTATCATTTATTATCCATTTGTATCACTTAGAGTGTCTAAACGGGTGGACTGACAAAAACTTTTCAATGTTGTTAGAGCTATTAAAGGATGCATTCCCTAAAGAAAATACCTTGTCGAAATCTTTTTACGATACAAAAAAGGTTATTTGTGGATTAGGTCTCTCATATGAAAAAAAACCTGTGTCTGTCCCCAATGATTGCATATTATATTGGAGAGATTTTGCTAATGCTCAAATTTGCTCAAAATATAGTATGTCATGACGAATACTAAACTTTAATGATAATGAAGGTGGAAAAAAATCCCTATAAAGATTCTTCGTTAGTTTCCTCTTAAACCTAGACTACAAAGACTCTTTCTATCATCAAAAATAGCTCCTTTTATGACATGGCATGAGGATGGTAGAACAAAAGATGGACTCATGAGACATGCAGCTGATTCTTTTGCTTAGAAAGATTTTGATCGTTAACATCTAATTTTTCGTGCAACCTTCGTAATGTTCAACTAGGTTTAACTTATGATGGTTTTAACCCTTTCAGAACCATGTCAATTTCTTATAGCACTTGGCCTGTTATTTTGATTCCTTATAAATTTCTTCCAAACATGTGTATGAAGCAACCTAATTTTATACTTTCACTATTTATTCCTGGTCCAAAAGATCTAGGAAATAAACTTGATGTCTATAAGCAACCACTTGTGGATAAACTAAAAGAATTATGGGAAATTGGGGTGAAAACATTTGATGCATGCAAAAAAGAGTCATTTGAAATGTGTGCTGCTATCATATGGACTATCAATGATTTTCTGGCATATGCAAATTTGTCTGGCTAAAGCACTAAAGGTCGATACACTTGTCCATGTTGTGGTTTAGAAATTGCGTCTAAGTGGTTGCGTTATAGTAGAAAGTTTTGCTAAATGTGTCATCGTTGTTGGTTAGAATCTAACAGTAAATGGAGATACAATAGAGGAGAATTTGATGGAACCCAAGAGTTTAGAGCACCATCGGAGCTACCTAATAGTGCAAGTGTCTTGAGACATTTAGAAGATCATGGAATATGGAATGTGTCACCATGGAAAAAGAAAAACATTTTGTTCATGTTGCCTTATTGGCAACATAATATTCTTTGTCATAATCTTGATGTAATGCACATTGAAAAAATGTTTATGATAACCTTATTGGAACATTGTTGCCTTTAGACGGAAAATAAAAGATAACAATAAGGCACATTATGACCTTTTAAACATGAAAATAAGAAGTCAATTACATCCAACGTTGTATCCAAGTAAAGGTAAAAAATATTTGCCTAGAGCACCAAATGACATCCAATGAGAAATAAATATTTTTGAAAGTTCTCAAAAACATAAAAAAAAAAAACCAGATGAATATTTGTCTTATATATCTAGATGTGGGCAAGTAAAGCAACACAAGATATTTGGTCTCAAAAGCTATGATTGTCACCTTTTAAGACAAAAGTTTCTTCCTATAGCTATAAAAGGTTGTTTGCTCGACAAAGTGGGTTTAAATATATATGATCTTTGTGATTTCTTCAAAGAATTGTGTGGCAAGATTCTTAATGAGCATAATTTAGAGTACTCTGAGAATCGAATTGTCAAAATATTGTGCCAGATAGAAAAGATTTTCCCTCCATCTTTTTTCACTATAATGGTACATTTGTTAATTTATTTGGCATATGAGGCAAATGTTGCAGGTCTTGTTCATTATCGATGGATGTATCCCATTGAAATGTATTACACTTTTTTTTTTCTTCAGAAAATTAATTTCATTATTGATTTATTAAGTAAAATTATGTAATCTTATTTGGTGACCTAAAATCTCCTTTTTAGGATCCTCTTTACTCTAAAGTCATTTGTTCATAATCAAGTACATCCAGGGGAATCTATTGCAGACGGTTATTTAGCTCATGAATGCTTGATATTTTGTTCTTGATATCTCTTCACATGGAAACCTATTTTAATCGACCTAGTCGAAATGATGGTTCGAATTTTGTGTAAAATAAAAGTTTTTTAAATATTAGAGGAATACCATGGGAGAACAACTGCAAAGATGGGTTCAATGTGAAGAAAAGAAAAAGAGCTTCTCGGATTTCCCTTGACATAAAACATTATTTCTAGCACATATATGTACTTTTTAATAGCCATAATGTTGACCCCTTTCAAAGTAAGTCAAACCTTGGTATTCAAACACGATAATGGTGTTAGATTGTCTTCAAAAAATTTGGGGTTGTCAAATTCCATGAAGAAGACTTAGCTGGTAGAGTCGGGGTGTATGGTCCTCAAAAATTTGGGGTTGTCAGGTTGTTTGAGAAAATTGGTTTGGGAGGGTCAAATGTTTTTTAATTCAAGTTGTTGAATTAGTGGATTAAATCATTTAAAGTGAACAGATTGGATGTAACCAAGTTAGTGGTGAAACAAGATAAATTACTTGTGTCATTTTATTCCTGCACTCCTTAGTTTTGTTATTGGTTCTGCTCCATAAATCATCAAGTCTGAACCAGTTTAATCAAATAATGAAAAATTTATCAACTTAGTCAAACACAATTCAACCCCTTTCTCGTGTTTGCACCTTCAATTAATATCATAGCTCAGTCTCAAGGTTGAGCACTTTATAGTATTTGAGGAAAGATCCAAGGGTTCAACATGTGTTGGATTCAGTGAAGAAGCTGTTGGAGGAAACATCAATATACCACCTATATTTGATGGAAAACATTTTAGGTACTAGAAAGACAAGCTGAGAAGTTTATTTATTTCACAAGATTCTAAACTTTGGGACTCGGTGGAAGATGATTATACTGCTCCAAAGAATACTAATGGTTTTGCTTCCAAGGTAAGAGATGGATGTTGATCAGAAGAAGATGTACAAGATGCATTATAAGTCTAGAACATTTATAATAAATGCAATCACTTTCAAGAAGTTTGACAAGTGCACGAACAAGGTGACAACAAATAGTATTTGTGATAGTTTGATTCTGACCTATGAAGGACGCAAACAACTTTAAGAAGAAAATTCCAACCTCCTAGTAAAAAATTATGAGTTGTTCAAGATGGAAGAAGATGAAAACGTTGAAAAATATTTTCTAGATTCCAAACTCTAATATCATGATTAAAGATACTTGAGAAAAGTTATACTATTGTTGATCATGTAAAGAAGATACTAAGAAGTTTGTCGAGCAAGTGGAGACCTACAATGACTAACATTCAGGAAGCAAAAAATTTGAATACTCTTAAGTTGGAAAAATTAATCAGCTATCTCATATCACATGAAATTGAACTTGCATAGGATGAGTCCAGGAAGAAGCAAGTAACCTTGGCTTTGAAATCCAAGCAGAAGATAGTTCTGAAGGCAACAACAGAATCAAAGGATGATAATTGAGATGATCAAAATGGAGACTAAGAGGATGAGGAACTAACTTTCATATCTAGAAAAATTCAGAAGATGCGGCACAATAGAAAAAAGAAATTTCCCCAAATATATTCCAAGCAGTCTAGCAGTTGAAAAGATATTCCAATCAGTCTAGCAGTTGAAAAGATATTCCAAGCAGGTCAAATTATTTGTATAGTATAATTGAACTTTTAAAAATTGCATTGATATCCTTAATTTTTTACACTCTAATCACTGTAAAATTTTATATATTTGCATTTTATGTCTAGAATACTCAAACTATAAAATCACTCTCGTAATCCCACTTGATATTTCTCTCTATCTTTTCCTTATTTTCTCCCTTTCTTATCTTTAAACATAGTAATCATACTTCTCTCATCTCCTCCCCACTCAAGTCACCTACTTCTCTCCTCTCCTTTTGTCTTGATGAAAATATATGTGTAGATGAGTGTAAAATAGTTGTCTCAAAAATAAAATTTCGACTATACCTAACATTACATATGTTTATAGACATGTTAATTAATATAGATATTGTAATGTATGTTATTATAATTTTGAATTCTATACAATACTACAATTTTTATTTATCCATTAAAATTTTAAAAATTTAATCATCCAATATTTCACTTCAAACTTCGTCATATTTCTTTAAGTCTAACGGGCTCACTTGCAATTAAACAAACAAACTACGAACCCTTTTAATGCACATAATAGTAGTTCGATTTTGGAGTTATCGTGATTTGCCAACCGATTGTTCAAATTTATTAATGCATGTGTTTTATGATAACTTTCTACTTTTCCGGGGAACAAAGGTCCGTTAGTAACGCCGGATAAGTTCCGTGTCGCACCATGAATCAGCCAACAAGTTCATAAAAAATCTTTTATCAACTCATTCCATTCATACTACGTCAATATGTGTCTCCCTCCTAGGTATGCAATAACCTCTTTTTTCCTCATTACGCTTAGACCGACACTATAATATTTGGTCAATACCTATATGCTTTACCGTAGACCAGCATTAATAAATTACTTCATGCGCCACTAATTAAGCTCATACTATTATATCCTTTTTTGTATTTTTTATTTTATTTTTAATAAATGATACCTAGTTTAAAGACCTTAACATAAATATATTTTAGTGTGGATTAGGGGGTGGCAACTCGCAGTTCTAATATAATTTGATATTAAAAATGGATTTTTATTTTTTTTGCTAACATTAGAGATTATTCTGCTTTGATTTTTGTTAAAATAGCAGCATGTTTATAGTTTATATATAATTGATAGAAGTTCATAATTATCTTCATCTAATTATAATAATAATTCGTCCACATGCAACGTTAATGATCATGTGAATTATTCTTCTGACCGACCATCTTAGTTAAAGTTTATATATTTTGGTTTTTTTTTTTTTT
>JBBPBR010000006.1:34120093-34135028 GCA_037974775.1 Cicer pinnatifidum
TAATCGATGTGTAAGTATGTTTTCTCATGGTAAAAATAATCGACGAAAAGATAAAAAGAATTTACCATAACGCAAAGAAAAACGTTTGAGAGAATATTGAGAATTATATATCCTTTTTTTTGTTTTTATTAATGTTTCTAATAGATAAAAAAATTATTATTAGATTAGAGTGTAAAGTTATTTTATTAAAAGTAAGGTTATATTAATTTCATCTTTTAAAATTTATTTATTATAATTATATAAACATGCATGCATACATAATACATATTTTTAATTATAATATTTTTGCAAGTACTGGTTGCGAGGGCACATAGTCACATTCTTTCTACCCATAAAAATATAATTGCTTAACAAACAGGTTATTTTATTATTTAACTATGTAAAAATAATAAATATTCAGTTACCCCAAACACAAGTTTATTGGTCCAAAAAGACATAACAAGAACAACAAATTTATTATTCCATTATTAACCCATTAAGCCAAATAGACAAGGCTCATAACCTATGATTGTATCAAAATTAAAACAATAGTATTTTTTGTGTTTGTTGCTTAGTTCACCTTTCTTAAATAACTATTGTTAGCTTTTTCTTCTTTTATTGATACTTTAATTTACATTTTATATTAGTATGTTTGAATTTTATTTTTTGTTAGTTAAGTATTTTTCTTTTTATTTGTGAAAAAACAATTTTATTTGTTAATTTTAAAAAATATTTATATTTGATTACTCGATAAATTTTGTTCTAACTTCATCGCTATATATTAGTATGGGTCAAAGTCACATCTCTATTCATTTTTATTGATAGATATGTTATCTCTACTTATTTTTATTGATAGACATGTTTGGTATAACTAAATATTACAATTAAAAAAAAAAAGGTAACCAAGGCTACTCCATGGATACACTAAGCAATAGGTTAAGGAACTTGAAAAATGGATGCAATAGGCTTAAGGTGTGATTTGTTGTATTTCTAAAATTGAATCTATGTATAAACGTGAAAACATAAAAATAAAAAATAAAAAAAAAAATAAAAAAAAGGTGTAATTTTAAAGTTTGTGAGTAGATTTTTCAAAAAGAAAAGGTGAGTAGGTATGGGGTGACCGGTGAGTGGGTCTTAGTGAACCTAGAATTAGAATGTTTTATGGAAGCTTATAAAAAGACTTTCTTGTGGGGGCAAGAGCCCCTATTAGCTATGTATGAAGCTCACATACTCCAAAATTACGGACATACCCGTAACTTGCAAATATATATCTTAAATGTATTGAAATTTTTATTTTAAAAAAAGTAATGAGTATGACATTTTTGAGATATTTTACGGATACATGTGTATATGTATAGTATAAAAAACAAAGGGAATAAAAAAGATGAGACTAAGATTTTTTTGGACACCAATGGAGATGTCCATAATCCACTTTAAGATTGTGTTGGAAGTTATTGAATTAAAAAAATTGTATTTTGATGAACCATACTTAGAAAAATGTTTTTCGTTTATAGACGGTTGTACGAGGTGAAGAGATAATGAAAACTGTTTTGAATTGTTTGTTATTGCATAAACCAAATACTTATTTTAAACTCTTTTAATGGTAATTTTGTTAATATCCTAATACATAAATTAAAATATAACATAAAAATTATAATTATTATATGAATATATTAACGAATAATGATCAATATTTCTTTCTTTATAAATATTTTATATATATTTAATTTTTTTAAGAAATTTTTTTAACGTGTTTAAGTTATATCATATTTTAAATTTTAAAAACTTCACGTATCCGAATATTGATTCATTCAAAATCAATTTTACAAAATCTATTCATTCAAAATCAATTTTAATCACCGTAAAACAAAACATTCCATTTCATCACTACGCCAAAAATGACATTTTATAGCGCGTCTTTTATAGTGCTTATTAAATACAAGCGCTGTTGTATAATATTTTAAAAATAACGGAGGATACAACAGCGCTTTTTTGACAAGCGTTGTAAAAAAAGCGTTGTAAAAGACTTGCGCTTTTACATAATTAAAGGACCTATTAGAGCGCTTTTTGGAAAAGCGATGTAAAAGGCTTTTAAAAAAAAATAAAAAAGTCTTTTACAGCGCTTTTTTGACAAGCGCTGTAAAAAAAGTATTGTAAAAGACTTGCGCTTTCACATAATTAAAGGATCTATTAGAGCGTTTTTTGGAAAAGCGTTGTAAAAGGTTTTTTTAAAAAAATAAGAATATCTTTTACAGCGCTTTTTTGACAAGCGCTGTAAAAAAAGTGTTGTAAAAGACTTGCGTTTTCACATAATTAAAGGACCTATTAGAACGCTTTTTGGAAAAGCGCTGTAAAAAAAGTGATGTAAAAGACTTGCGCTTTCACATAATTAAAGGACCTATTAGAGCGTTTTTTGGAAAAGCACTGTAAAAAGCTTTTAAAAAAAAATAAGAAGGTATTTTACAGCGTTTTTTTGACAAGCGCTGTAAAAAAAGCGCTGTAAAAGACTTGCACTTTCACATAATTAAAGGACCTATTAGAGCGTTTTTTGGAAAAGCGCTGTAAAAGGCTTTTAAAAAAGTGCTGTAAAAAAAGCGCTTAATAGAATTTTATATATAATAGTAAATCGATTCAGTGTCCTCTTTATTACATAAACTTCACTACGTTTCAGTGTCCTTCTCCTCTTCATTATCCTTCTCATTGCGAACCCTACTGTCCCTACGAACAATATTGTTAGCCATCTCCATTGCAAATCATCTCCATATTTGATACTATCCCTACGAACATTATTATGTACTCTTCTCATTGCGAACCCTACTATGTCCTACGAACCGTTCTTATTTCTGTGCATTCTCGTCGTTCCTTCTTAAACGAAACCGTAACTCTATGAACCCTACATATTTCTTTGCACTCTTCAAGTATTGTATTCATTTTTTCATTTATTTCTTACATATATATATAATGTGTTTGTTAATGCTAATAATCACATTTATTTGATAGTGCTTTACAAGTTTTCCGAGCTCAAATGGGTGTTACAGTGTCGAAGCAAAAATCAAATAAATCACATGGATTCCAATAAAGGTTTGAAATATATGCCTTTAAAATTTCATTAACAATCAATGCACAAATATTTATTGACTTATATGTTTTATTTTATAGTGCTCTCGTCAAACTAACAACATGGAATGCGGATACTGTATATTGCGATTTATGAAGGAAATTGTTGATATAATCCCAGAAAGAGATGTAATTGAAATAAAGGAATGCACCTATTACAGCGCTTTTTTTAAAAAGCGCTGTAAAACTAATACAACAAGCAGCGCGTTTTTAGAAGAGATTTACAGCGCTTATTTTATTTTAAAGAGCGCTATTGTATCTTTTTACAGCGTTGGATACTACAGCGCTTAAGTTTTTGAAAAAGCGCTGTAAATGGCTTCAAAAAAGGGCTGTAAGATACCATTTTTCGCGTAGTGCATATAATTAAAAATTAATTTTTGTACTTCATTTAATTTATTGAGGTCATGCACTACATCATCTTCCACCACCACCAACCACTTCACTTTGACACCATTATTTGTTGTTTCAGAAGTTTAAAAAACCTTTTGAAAAATAACAATGCCACCAAAAAATATTATTGGATTGAGTCGCGGATTAGGTCGCCCTCTTTAAGACGTTTCGAGGCACTACCCAAATTGTGTAAGGCAGACTATCAACCACGAAGTCCCCAAGATAAAACAGCTCAGATACTTCGTATCGGAGTTATACTGCATAGTAGAAAACCGTTCTAGAATTACACCCTCAGTATGGCAGTCGAATGAATGGCACTCGTAATATGGCATTCAGACCACTCGTAAGAAATTGAAGAAAAAGTAAGAAGGGGGAGAAGTGAGAAAATCCTTAGATACGAAGAGCTTTTGGTGTGATTTTCCAATTGAGGAGAACTCTCTATTTATAGAGGAAATCTGCAACTGGATCTGACCAATGCCCCAACTGTATTTATGGATTATACGAATAGGATTTTAAACTATACCTTGATAGATTTGTAGTGGTATTCATATATGACATTTTGATATACTCAAAACCCCTGAGGAACGTGTAAAACATATGTAGATAGTGATACAAATACTTAGAGATAGGAAATTGTCTGCCAAACCTATAAATGTTAATTCTAGATGTCAAAAGTAAAAAATTTAAGCCATGTGATCATCAAGGAAGCAGTGGTAGTTGATCCCTCTAAGGTAGAGGTGGTATTGGATGGAAACAACCTAAGAATGTGATTGAAATTAAGAGCTTCTTAGACTTGGTAGGATACTATAGAAGATTCATTAGAAAAATTTCCCAAATTGACTTGCCTCTAACCAGGTTAACCAAGAAAGGTAACTCTTTGTGTGAGATCATGTGTGTGAGAAAAGATTTTAAACACTCAAAACCAAATTGGCCATTGCACCTATGCTGGCTATCCTATATCTAACTTTAGGATTTGAGATATACTATGATGCATCATTAAAAGGTCTACGTTGTGTGCTGATACAAAACAACTCAAATCACATGAGGAGAATTATCCTACCCATGACCTAGAAATGGCTTCCAAAGTGTTTTCCCTAAAGATTTGGAGACATTATCTGTGCGGAGCACATTTTAATGTCTTTAGTAACTATAAAAGTCTAAAGTACCTCTTTGACTAAAGGGAACTTAATATGAGGCAGACGAGATGGATGGAATTCTTGAAAGACTATGGATTTGAGCTAAGATTCCAACTAGGTAAGGCCAATATAGTGGCAGATTACTTGAGTAGAAAGTCACTACATATATCGTATTTGATGATTCAGGAAATAATATTACTAGAAAAATGTAGAGATTTAAATTGAAGGATGACGTCTCTTTAAGGGTGAATTCTTTTGAGCCAGTTGGAAATAACCAATGATCTTATGATTCAAATTAGATAGTCCCAAGAACTAGATGGAAAAGAGATGGGTGGAATTAGGCAGAGGAGATGGGTGGAATTCTTGAAAGACTATGACTTTGAGCTAAGATAACAACTAGACAACGCCAATATAGTGGCAGATTCCTTGAGTAGAAAGTCACTACATATGTCATATTCGATGATTCAATAACTAATATTACTAGAAAACTTTAGAGGTTTAAATGGAAAGATGACGCCTCTTTAAGAGGGAATTCTTTTGAGCTAGTTTGAAATATCCAATGATCTTAGGATTCAAATTAGGCAGTCCCAAGAACTAGATGGAGAGTTACAAACTAAGAAGGATCTAGAGAAATTTTCAAAGACAAAAAAATGGACCATTCTGTTTCAAAACATAACTTGTATACCTAAGGACTAGGAATTAAAGAAAATATTAGAGGAAGCCCATAAGAGCCACTTGATCATTCACCTGGAGCCACCAAGATGTATCAGGATCTTATGAAGAATTATTGTAGGTCGAGCATGAAGAATGATGTGGCTACCTTTGTTTCCCAAAACCTAATTTTTCAAAAGAAAAAAATAGAATGTTAAATGCCAACAAGTCTCTGCAGCCTCTAGACATACTTGAATGGAAATAAGATTATATTTTCATCAACTTAGTAGTGGGACTACCTCATACCTACTCAGGGTATGATTGCATTTGGGTAATTATAGACAGATTGACTAAGTCATCCCACTTCTTAATTGTTAGAACTACCTACAATACCCCTAAGCTAGCCAAATTATTTATAAAGGAGATAATCATATTACATGGGGTACCTCACAACATAATATCATATAGGGACCCCCAATTTACCTCCATATTTTGGAAAGCCTTCCATAAGTCTTTGGAACTGGGTTACACCTTAGTACTACTTATCATCCTTGATGGCCAAATTGAAAGGACCATCCAGATATTGGAAGATATGTTAATGGCTTGCATTTTGGAGGATGGGGGAAGTTGGGACGCTCATTTGTCTCTAGCGGAATTTGCATACAATAAAAACTATCAAGCTAGCATAGGCATGACACCTAATGAGGCATTGTATGGAAGGAAATGTAGAATCCCTCTGTGTTGGTCAAAGGTAAGGGACATGGGGATTCTAGGACCCGAGGTTATCCAAGAAAACATTGAGAAAATTAAGATCATCAAGGACAAGTTAAGGATAGCCAAAAGTAGGCAAAAATGTTATGTTGGCCATAGGATGAGACACTTAGAGTTAAAGGAGGGTGGTCATGTATTTTTAAGAGTTACCCCTACTGTTGGCATTGGAAGAGTGCTAAAAGTTAGCTTAGTCCAAACTTTGTTGGACCTTTCCAAATTACGTAGAGGATAGGTCCTTCTACTTACAAACTAGCCTTGCCACCATATTTGTCAAGTCTCCATGATGTTTTCATGTCTCCCAATTAAAGAAATACCAAATAAAGGGTAGTGAAACTATTAACACATTGATTGAAAAATAAATAATTTAAATTAAAATAGGAATCGACAAAAAGGTAAGACGTCTAAGATGACGGGTTTTTCTCTACGAGAAGACAAAATCATCGTATTGAGCTTTCTTTTGATGACATTAAAACTACCATGTTCGACATTAGGGTATCCCCCTAATATGACGTATATGCCAGTAAATAGTAGCCACTACTTGTGTGACTTTCTGTCATTCCGACTATGACAAGGATTTCTTCCCAACTATAACACATTTTCCCACTAATAGCCATGACCTCGGGCAGGTTTTCCCATTGGCTATAGGTGTTGCCCATGATGGTCATCATAACATGTGGTTATTTGTCTTCTTCGTTCTTGTCCTTGGATCTCGTCCTCAACTATACCTATTTCCTTCATTGGTATATTTTGTTATTTTCTCTCTTTTTTTTTTGTATCAAGCTTACAATGACATCTTTGAGTTGGATGCATTCTTCAGTAGTGTGTCAAGATGAGAATTCGATTATCCGCCCTAGATCTTTCCTTGATTGGCGATGAGAATTCGATGTTTCCATCTTTAATTTTTTGTGTTGAAGCACTCTTTCAAGATGTCTTCCCTCCTAATGGTAAGTAGAGTGTAAGTCTTGTACTAGGGAATGAGACCCCGTTTTTCTTATTTTAATCTCTCATTTTCCAACCATCTATATATTTTCTATTATGGTATGTTTTTGTGTTCAATGGAGTCCAATATGACTTTGTTGGCTTTCAAATGTTCTTTATATTGTATTAGTCAATTGCTCTTTCCACCAAGTTATTGAAATTCTAGGGTACCTTAAGTGTGATCCTCCATTTGCAAAGTCACTCCTCGAATCAGTTCTTGCCTTAGGAATTAAGTTTTGATTTTGTCGTTTTCATCTTTGACGTGGACGACCTATTTCTTCCACCTTTTAATGTAAGCTCGTAAGGACTCTTTTTTTCTTTTATTGGATAACCCCCAAAGTTTTGAATAACATTAGTTGTTTCCAAGAAGCAGCGAAGTGAGTCATGAACTTCCTGCCTAACTCAACCCATGAGTATATGGATCTTGGTTTTAAGCTCTTGAATCAATCCATTGCTAACTTTTTGAAAGTGAGGACATATAGCTTACATTTCACCTGGCCCCCTAGCATTTCATATTCGAGGAGGGTGTTAATCCATTCGAGGAGTGTTGATTTTGTTGGAGAAAACGTTTTGGTGAAGCCCCTCTTCATCAAAGTTGGATAAGTTTGAAGAACACTCACGATAATGACTTCACTACGGCAAACGATCTCTCATGCTTCTCCAGGAGTGGCTGCCCTTTCTGCTCCTACTATGGTGTCGAGCTAGAAATCCTTCTTCTAGTAGTTTTTTGCCCTACATTATCACGAATAGGGAAGAACAAGATTGGCGGTGTTGCACAGTTACCACTTCATTTTTGTTAGGTGTTTCATCTTTGGATGCTTTTGGGATAGAGATCAAAGTTTCCTATACTACCAGACCTATGCTCGGAACTAGATTCTGGTTGTGTTCCACCTTTGCTAATCATTCAAATTTTTCGTCATTAAGGAGGGATTGTCTTCGAACAACAATGAGTAAGGTACAAAGGAGCTTTGTAGCATTGCACCATGCATTAGGATGTGGTTGTTCTGGATCTTCGAGCATTTCCACCAGATCATTGGACGAAGTTTCGTACAATTGTCTATTTGGGTGGCCTGATACTGAGGTTCCATCATTACGTTTGTTATTCTTCTAACAGTCTTCTTTGGGGCCATGGAGCAAGTCGATGAGTTCTAGAAGGTGATGATGAAATGTCGATATAGAGTTCCCACAAATGATGCTTCTACTTAGTATCGAGATCACTGAATAACACAACTTAACTTGGATGGTTGGTGTTTTAGAGGTGGATGAAGACGATTCCTCTATCTATTTCTTGAGTGAGATATGGGGTGTACCTACACAGACTCCAAAAATCAAGTAAGAATTTTTCAGAGTATGAGAGGAAATTATGTTAGAATTTCGTGTACCTTTACAATCTAAGGAGTTCGATTTATATAGAGATCTCCTAATGAAAACATAGGAAATGGATATCAATAAATATTACAAAAATTAAATCTCTAGTTACTAGTAGTTCTACCTCAGTCTCTTATTATAAACATTCTTTGTTTTTTCCACTTATATTAAGAAACGTTGGTAGGATAGTTAATGTGTTTTTATGTGTTAATGTCCCTAAAATAATATTTGTATTTAAATGTGTTAAACTCGATTTTTCATATTTTAAGATAAATTATTAGTATTAATAACGAATGTAACAAAAAAAAAATACATTTAATAAATTAATAAAATATTTTTATCTTAAAACAAAATCTTTTTTAAAGGGCGGTTATAATTAAGTATTGAAATAGTATTTCATAGAAAATGAAAAGACAAACAATCAAACAAGCGATCAATATTCAAGTGTAGATTACAAATCAAAGATCATCATATTTATTTATTTGAAGAAAGATAACCAAAGCAACATGAAGTCAAGTCAAGATACTGAGATTCATGAGGTTAAAGATATTGTGAGGACATTTTTTGGAACATAAAGTATGTTATTGTGTGAATTTAAAAATTTGATGAAGTCCTCCAATGAAAAAAAATATTTTTAGTAAATTTAAGTGGAAATAAACTTGCTTTAAAATTCAAGCCCCACATTGAAAATAAATACTTTTTGTAAATTCAAGTGGAAAGAAACATGTTTTTTAAATTCAAGTCTCGCATTGAAAGCATGTTGTGACTTAAATAAATGCAAAAACGATGAAATTTTATTAAGTTTTGGACCAAAATTCTGTTTGAGGGACCAAAACTGAGGAGAAACAAAATAGGAGGACTACTTTCGTGATTCAGCTAAAATAGGGGGACCAAAACTGTAATTAAGCCTAAATATTAAAGTCCCACATTGAATAGAAAACATATGTGAGTTTGTTTCCATCACTATATAATGAGTTTCAAACTATTGTGAAAAGTACACCAAAGTTGGATGCATTTCTCAATTTTCTATTTTCTCCCTTTTTATTCTGCTCGCCTAACTTTCGAGTCACTTCTCCCCTTTCTTTATGTCCCTTCGTTATTTTAAAGTGGTTTTGTATCGTTGTCCCTTTGATTTTTTAGAGCAGTTGTTATGCCGTAGAGCGGTTGTTATGTCGTAGTTATGAATGGTCATAATACCATATTGATAATGACTTTAATCATCATATTGATAGTGGTTTTAACTGCCATATTGAGGGTGTTATTCTAGAACGATTTTCTTTGGTACAATGGAACTCCAATACAGTGAATCTGGGTTGTTTTATCTTGGAGACTTCATGGTGGATAATCTGTCTTACACAATTTGGGCAATGCCGCAACACGTCTTAAAGAGAGTGACCTAGTCCGCGACTCAACTTAGTAATATCTTCGACGGCATAAATTGGGATTTTTAAATAGTTTTCTGAAACTCGAAAATAACAAATTTAAGATGTTTCTTTCTGCCATGTCAACCAAAGAGATTAATGAATTTGGTTTTGTTGCCTCTGATTTCAATAAATTGTTTCAACTTGAAGCAAACATAAAAGGATAAGAAAGTTGGAGAATTAAACCATGGGAAAATAATAATAAGAATATTCTTAATTGACTTGTTGATGATCTGTATAACTACTACAGTTCCAACAATATTGCTAGAGATGTTTGAGATACTCTAAAATAAGTATGTAATGAGTTGCTACCCAGTGTATCAGATGACCAATGACAGATCTACGGAGGCACACTCCCGTAAAATTTAGAAGATAACTCATGAGATCATCTATTAAGGTACGTCACTCATGGCATATTTAAATTAAATATTGAATTTAATATGTCTCTTTATGTTTGAATGTTTAAAGCAATAAAATGTCTCTTTTTGCATACATGTTGTGTGATTTTAATTTTTAACATGATATACTCTATGATGTGAACACATATGATTTCAAAATTAAGTAACTTGGGTTTAATTCCAAAGTTATTGTCAAATGACTTTGAAAAATGTGATTTTTATAGTCAAGCTAAAATAGCAAAGAGTTTACATAAATTTGTAGTTAAAGAATCTGATTCTTTAGATTTATTACATTTTGATAATGTGAACTTGATGAGACGTTAACAAGAAATGAAAAATAAAAGTGAGATGCTTTACATGTTAAGAATCTTTGTAACTGAAATTGAAAATCAATTTAGTAGAAAGATTAAAAGGTTCCAAGTATGATTCTAGTTTATTTAAATAAGTTTTATAAATTGTTTGGAATTATACATGGAACAACTGCACCATAATTGCTTGAATGGTAAAGTTGAAATGATGTTGACTTCTATGTTGACCTAAATGCAAAAGTGATCATAGAGTCAAATGATGTTGACTTCTATGAAAATAAATTCCCTTTCAAATTGAAAAATAATGGGGGCAACAAATCAAGTCATGTTCTTGTAGCTAGAAGCAGCAAACTAGGCGAAACAAAAACTTGAATAAGTAAGAGAATCAAAGTTGCAAAAAATTATAGACCCCAATATGCGGCCTATACTTTAGAAGAGGATCCTAAATATCTTAAAGAAGCTTTGTCATCTTTGACATTTAGTAGACTTGCATCCTGGTTGTAAACCAATAGATTGTAAATGGATATTGAAAAAGAAACTAAAACTCGATGGAACTGTTGATAAATACAAGACACGCCTTGTAGTCAAAGGCTTTAGACAAAGAGAAAATATAGATTTATTCGACACTTTTCACCAGTCACTAGAATAACATCCTTTAGCGTGCTAATATCACTTGCGGCTATTCATAACTTAGTGATAATATAGATGGATGTTAAAATAGTTTTTTTAATGGTGATCTGCAAGAAGAAATCTATTTAGAACAACCTGAAGATTTTGTAAGTTAGATAAATCATTGTATGATCTACAAATCATTGTATAAACATCCAACTTGATTAATCCAAGTTGGATGCATTTTCTTTCTATAAACATCCAAGTTGGATGCATTTTCTTTCTGTCGCTTAATCCACTGAAGATTTTGTAAGTTAAATAAATCATTGTATAAACAAGCTCCTAAGAAATGACATGAAAAAGTTTGATAACTTGATTATATTGAATGAGTTTATAGTGGATGAAAGTGACAAATGTATTTACTACAAATTTGAAAATGGAATTTTCACTATCATATGTCTCTATGTAGACGACTTACTCATATTTGATTCAAAAATTCATGTTATAAATATTGTGAAATCATTGTTGTGTAACAACTTTGATAGGAAAGACCTCGGAGAAGCGAATGTAATACTTGAAATCAACATTGCTAGGTCAAAAAATGGAATTTATTTAATCAGTCTCGCTATGTTGAAACAATCCTAAAGAAATATATATACATTGACTGTAAACTTGCTTGCACACGATATGATCTAAGTGTGAAATTTTCAAGAACATGGGTGAAGGTGTTAGACAAACTGAATATGCGAACATCACTGAAAACCTCAGATATGTCATTGATTGTACTAGATCCGACATTGCCTACGTCGTGGAACTGTTGTGCAGGTTTACCAGTAGAATTAGTATGGAGCATTGAAACGTTATAGAAAGAGTCATGAGATACCTAAAAAGGACCATGAGTCTCGGATTATATTTTCTAAGATTTCCTACCGTTCTTGAAGGATACAATGATGTTGATTGGAATATTTTATCACATGACTCCAAAGCAACCAGTGGCTATATTTTAGTATAGCTAGTGGTGTTGTATCTTGGAAATCGAAGAACAAACGATATTGGCTCAGTCCATTATGGAGTCTGAAATGATACCACTAGCTATTACTAGTGAAGAAGCGAGCTGGTTGAGATACTTGCTAGTTGAGATCCCTATATGGAAAAATCTATGACATATATGTTGATCCACTGCGATAGTACCGCGGCTATTGCAAAGATTAAGAATCGTTATCACAACGATAAGAGACGAAAAATTCTTCGTAAGCACAACATTGTTAGAGAGTTACTTTCTAAAGGAGTTGTTATAATGAATCATGTATGCACTGATGAGAATTTAGCAGATCATTTGACAAAAGGGTTAACTAGAGAGAAAGTCATAAATACATCCAAAATGATGTGACTAATGCCTATAGAGTCACTCATGATGGTAACAGGACCTAAAATACTAGAGATCCCAAGAATTAGGTGCAGTGGGTAATAACAAGTCGTGAAGTGATATGAGATTGACATGCTATTATAAATCAAAGAAACATAATTCCTGAAGCGATGATATGATTAGGTAATAGAAACACTTAATGAGATTTATACTCTATGTGGAGGGAGTACCTAGCTACATGAGTACTCTTGATAGACTCACCTATGTGAATGTAGAAGTGGGGCCGCTTCTTATGGAATTTTGAGGCAGAATTCCTAGAGCGTTCACTATACTAGGATACACGTGCAGGGCCATTAATGCACGAGCTTTTGAGAATACACTTTATGAAAAGGTTGTGTGTGGGTTTAATGTTAGAGATAGAGTTTAAGACTACGAGTCACTCATGTTAAATCTGAATCTTACTTACTATGCAAAGGTTCATGTCAAGAGACACCCTCGTTTATGCACAATCTTATAGAAGCGTTTGACGCTATTTCAAAAACATTTTTTTTTTTAAATTTAAGTGGGGGATTGTTGGAACATAGAGTATGTAATTGTGTGAATTTAAAAATTTGTTGAAGTCCTACATTGGAAAGAAATATTTTTTTATAAATTTAAGTGGAAATAAACTTGTTTTAAAATTCAAGTCCCACATTGGAAATAAATACTTTTAATAAATTCAAGTGGAAAGAAACATATTTTTTAAATTCAAGTCCCACATTGAAAATATTTTTTTTGAAATCCCATATTGGAAAACACTCATATTTTAAGTAGTTTTCAACTATGTAAATATTAAAGTCCCACATTGGATAGAAAAAATATATGAGTTTGTTTCCATTACTATATAATGAGTTTCAAACTATTGTCAAAAGTACACTAAAGTTGGATGCATTTTCCAACTTTCTCTTTTCTCCTTTTTATATTGTGTTCGCTTAATTTTTGAGTCACTTCTCCCCTTTCTTTCTGTCGCTTTGATATTTTAAAGTGGTTTTGTATTATTGTCCCTTTGGTTTTTTAGAGCGGTTGTTATGTTGTAGTCCTTTCGGTTTTTAGAGCAGTTGTTATGCTGTAGTCCCATAATTTGTTTTAGCGGTTGTTATACCATAAGAGCAATTGTTATGTCGTAGTTATGAATGGTCATAGTACCATATTGAGAGTGACTTTGATCGTCATATTGAAAGTTGTTTTAACTGTCATATTGAGGGTGTAATTCTAGAACGGTTTTCTACGGTGCAGTGGAACTCTGATACAGTGATTCTGGGCTATTTTATCCTAGAGACTTCGTGGTTGATAGTCTGTATTGCATAATTTGGATAGTTCTGCGAAACGTTTTAAAGAGAACGACCTAGTCTGCGACTCAACTCTGTAATATCTTTGGTGGCATAAATTGTAATTTTTAAATAGTTTTATAAAATTCAAAAATAACAATTACAGTTCTATGAGAATCAAATATTGAGTCAAGTTTACAAATACCAAATGTACCAAGAAACAAAGACAACTGGAGAGCACATTCATCACTCAAAAAGTAATCATTCCGTAAGTAAATATGTCAATATCCAAATGTAGGATATCTTGACAGTTAGATATTAAACAAAAGATTCCATCATAACTATAGTCAGGGCAATACCGAACGACAAGCCTCCTCAAAGGAAGACCTTCGATCCAAAAGACGAGAGCAACTGGTTCGAGATACGAAGAAAAAAAATCAACACAAGTCAATTCAACTTCACCGACGAGTCAATGAAATGTGAAGAAACGAAAATTGCATATTCTTTCTCCTTTCAGGAAATATTAGTAAATGATAGATCCCTCAATGTAGGTCTCTAGGATAGAACAAAAACAATACCATCATCAGTTCTTCGACAACAGTTAAACATGCTTGCTTCCTCAAGAAGTTTGCAATACCGTCCCAAAGAACACGAAATCTTACCTCCACCTTAAAATTAAGCTAAAAACGAGCATGAACATTAATAACCCCTTCACAATATGAATACCTTTACTCAAACAATCAACACAATAGATATGTCTAGAGGGACAACAACATTATCAAACTAACTCAAACTTTTTTAATGATGGAAACAATTTGGTTTTATATTTAGAGTTTTGATAATAACAAGTATTTTATGATAACAATATATTTGATTTCACATAGTATGAAAGAAGATTCATATTTTTGAAGAAAATCTAAAATAAGATTTGATTCACATTTATAATTGAACAAAATCTAAAACAAGATTTTATTCAAATTTATAATTGAAGAAAATCGTTGATCAAGTTGAAAAGAAAATATGGTCAAGATTTGAAGAAGATTTGTCTTCAACAAAATATGAACAATATCAATCTGAAAAATTTACAAACTCAATATAAAAAAATACTAACTTTTTCAATCTGAAGAATTTACAAT
>JBBPBR010000006.1:34135462-34161925 GCA_037974775.1 Cicer pinnatifidum
ATAATTGAAGAAAATATTTGACCAAGTTGAAAAGAAGATATGATCAATTGTTTTGAAAAAAATCTAAAAAAAGATTTGATGATTTATGATTGAAGAAAATATTTGACCACATTGAAAAGCAAATATGGTCAAGATTTGAAGAAGATTTGATCAAGATTTATCACAAGAAGATATTAATTATTTACAAGAAGATTTGATCAAGATTTATTTACATCAAAATATGAATAATATTTATCTGAAGAATTTACAAACTCAATTCGAACAAAATACGAACATATTCAATCTAGAAGAACTTTTCAAATTGGATTCAGAAGTAAAGAATTGACTAAAGAACATATTATCAAAAAATATCTCGTTCAAAATTATTTTTGAATAAAATCATTGTTGACCAAGTTAGGAATGAAGATACAATTCATAATTAACAAAGACTAAATTGAAGCTATAATTTTATCTATAAATAGATAGTCAAAGTTGAAGAAAAAGATCATCCAAAAATCAGAAAAGATTAGAAGAACTCAAACTAAAAATTTCAAATTCATCTTAAAATTCAAATAGAGAAATATTTGTCCGAATGAGAAATATTTTATGAGGGTTTTTCTTAGAGTGTGATAGTCATTATTATAATCATCTTGTTAGAAGCAATTACTCAAATTTCAAACCTTTGTATTCAAACCCGATAGTGATGTTAGTGTCTCTTCAACAATCTGGGATTGTTAGAATTTGTGGAGAAGACTTAGCTGGTAGAGTCAATGTGTGTGTTTCTCAAAAGTATGGGGTTGTCAGACTGTTTTAGAAGACTCACTTTGAGGGTCATGTGCTTTGTAATTCAAGTTGTTGAATTAGTGGATTAAATTATTTTGAGTGAAGGGACTGGATGTAGCCAAGTTAGTGGTGACTCATGATAAATTATTTTTGTCACTTTATTTCTGCACTCCTTAATTTTGTTATTTCTTCTACTATAAGTAAATCATCAAGTCTGAACTAGTTTAATCAAATAATGAAAAAGTTATCAACTTTGTCAAATACAATTGAACTCACTTCTCATGTTTGCAACTTCATGTTCCTCTCGACCATTTATCCGACAATAAAATTGTCAAATAGAGGTGGACCTTGTTTGTCGAATCTCTGTCTCATTTCGATGACTATCCTAAAAGGGTGATCTTTGGACCATTTGACAAGGACACTTACTATGATCACCTGTTTCATTGTATTGATAGTTTCTAACCGTTGTTTTGGTGCTATCTGCATATAAACACGGTAATAGAATGGGGTTTTTATTGAACACGTCTTTAAATTCAGTGCACCTTACAAACTACTCAAATTTTGTGTCTGAGATATAGCACTTCCTTATTTCTGTGGCGTTTCATGTTCTCGAAATAATCTTTCCCTCAAAAGTTTCCAAGGTGAATGCAACAATTCCTTGTTTCGAAATGATTTGATGTGGTCCTTTCCAATTTGGCGCTAGTTTGTCTTGTCCCACATTCTTCACACCAACATCGGCTCTCCAAAGTACCTGGTCTCCTACTTCGATGGTGCAAGGCTTTACTTTATTGTTATATTTGACTATCACTCTTTGTTTGATTGATGACTTCGTTTAGGGTCATAAGGCATCTACCTTCATCCAACATATCGAGTTATTCCCTTAGTGCTTCTTTCATGTATACATGTGTCTATATATGCAAACTACTATGTCAACAAGATCTTCATGAATAATCAATGTGTTATTCTCAAGTTACTTTCAACTAGTTTGAAGATATAAGATCATTGAAGTTTCGCACGCAAAGCACCAACTACGTATTCAAGTTGTATCATGCTTCTCAAATTGTCATTGCACTATCTCCTTGACACTAAAGTCACTACATTTGGTCCTCAAACATTCCTTTTGTTGATTCTCTACTCTCATCTTACATCAATATGAGAAAATGAAATTTGATATGAGTGTAACATATATCTTTATCATCTACAGAAGACAAGTAGAAAGGAAGTTTCAATTAAAGAAAAACAAAGAAATTGTCAATACCGATTTTATGGCCTCAAATAAGTTATAAAAGGACATGAATATTTGAATTTTCATTATCAACAATTATGAGAAAACTTACACTGTTAAATTTTTTTTCTAGAGTTTAATTGTAATAACTTAGTAGTTTTAGAACAAATTTTCTTTTGTAAGGAATAATCCGAGTTGAATTTTTTGAATTTATAGAAAGCAAGACACTTTAGCTTGTAACCATTGTTCTTTTGCGATTGAAGGTAAGTATTCCTTAACAAAAACAGGTGGTTGCGATGTTATATGAAGTTGAGTTGTATAGGTTAAGTGATAACAAGAACATACTCTCATGTTTGTATTTAGTGATTGAAAAATGAAAAAATCATTCTAAGAAACGTGTAATTAAAGAGATTATCCACTTAAACATTATCAATTTTTTTTCTAACAAATATTTCAATTAATCACAACCACTTCATCATTCAAAATATTTTTACATACCACTTTTGTGAGAGAAATATATAAACTACAATTCAACCTTCCTTTTTTTTACATGTATTTCTCTCACTTTCAAATTGATTCTCCTACAATGAATGAGAGATTTATCTCTCTTTCTCTCTCTTTGCCTCCACTAAAGTCGTTCTATTAATTATCTTCCCTCAAACGCCTAAATAAATGGAGCCAAGTGAATCTCAGAAGTTTTGTTTGTAAATGGAAATATTAGTTTTATTATTCTTTATGAACATTGACAAGTTGATCTATATATGCCTGACCAAATAAAAAGAAAACGAAAGTATTTATTCACAAGCACAAAAACGAACCATTATCTCACCCATTCATTGTCATAACCAAACCACAAACAAACTAAAACAGAGTTTCACATTTCAATGAAAAATATTGTGTAATCTTCAACTACACAGAAGTCAACAGTGGCGGATCTTCTTAAGAGCGGGCATGTGCCTTTTTAAATTTCTTATATTTATATATATATATATATATATAATAACTAATCGTATATTATCAAAATAATAGTGATAAATTATAAAATATCTTTAAATTATATTGGTTTTGAGTAATTTTCGCCCTTCTCTTCACCTCTCTTATATTTGTTTCTGCTTTCTATTAGAATTTATACTACTAAAATATAATAAAATTATTAGCAACTCAACTATTAGCTATTTATATATGATATAGTGTGATATTTTTTTTTTAATTGTAAATTGTTTTGATTGATATGTGTATTTTTTTAGGAGTGATACGATATTTAAACATTAAAAAAAAATGGATGTATTTTTTTAAAAAAAAAAATTATAAAATAGATATATTTTATTTGATTGAATTGTGTGACTTGTGAAAATTGAAATTCTAATTTTTTTTCAACTTACCTACTATGTGTGAATTGTGTGATACTCTAAAAAACTATATGACTTTTAAAAATTTCAATTATAATATTTAAATTTCAATTATAATATTTACGTTAATACTTGTCGGTCTCCGGCTCCCCCAATTATTTTGGGCAAGATCCGCCACTGGAAGTCAAAGAATCATATTTGCTTTGAGACTCTCTTATTTATAATTTTCTGTTCTTCACTTCCTAGTACTCCTGGCTACCATTCAAGAGTTTATGGATATAGCTTAGCAATATGTTCAAAAAACAATGCAATAGTTGCTAAGCTCACCCATTATCAACTTCTTTATTTTAGCACTTTCATTCAAACTGTTGGGAAAAACAACATAAGTTCAAAAGAATTAAGACACAATCACAATACAAGAATATAACGTGGAAACTTCAAAACCGAAGAAAAACCACGGCCGCTGCCTTAACCGGCAACCAGAGAATTAACACTATGTAAAAATTGTTACAACACATAGACTTCTCTTACTCACACCCAACACCCCAGTACAACCACACTCTTACAAAGCAAATATTTAAACTAAGTCAGACACAAGCTTAAAGTGCTATTGCTGACTGGTGCATTTGAAATCAAAGATCAAAACCCAATATATAGCCTTGGCCTTCTCCTTATTCTCCCACACTAAAGGATGTGGGACTTGCAATCAACCCCAACACAAACTTCATCTTGTACACGGTTTCTCATCATCTGTTTAGGTTGACCCTTATTCTTTTGCCACCCTTCTGTTTATAAATAGATGAATTTCATGAGTAAGTGTAGTTCAACACACACATGCACACACACAGACATATATATATATATATAGATACCATTATTTCAAAATATTAATATAATTAATATATATATACCAGCTTGTCCTGTTGCATCTTCAGGTCAACATAGTGTTTTTGCAGCTTTTCTAGTCTCTCCTTAGCAGTTCCCACCTCTTCCTTTTTGCTCTCAGCAAAAAAAAATACAATATCAATTTTAGAATCTTATAAAAATATTAAATTTTGTGAGAATTGTGATGTATGTGCTTCATATATAATGTGCAAGTGTGCATGGTAGGAAAATGTAAAATTCTAATTATATTCATTGTATTAAAAAAGGCTTAAGTACAACAAGAAAATTGACTTCTTGTGACAGACAGAATTTGTCACTAACGGTAAACAAATGTAGGTAATAATCAATAACACTTCAAGTAACACTCGAATCCACTATCAACTTTAAGGGGGAGTCTTGCTATGCTTTGAAGTCTGTCACTATATGTTTTGAAGACTCGCTACATATTTTGAGGTCTGTCACTACTTATTTTTGATTTCTACCTACCACAGTGATTGTCACTAAAACTAGATTGTATAAATAAAGAATGATCTATTTCTACGGTATGATCTGTCACTAAAACCTAGACAAATATAATAAAGAATTGATCTATTTCCACAGTATTGTCTGTCACTAAAAACTAGACAAATATAATAAAGAATTGATCTATTCCCACAGTATTGTCTGTCACTCTAGATAAATATAAATAAAGAAATGATATATTCCTACGTTATTGTCTGTCACTAAAACCTATTATTATTTATTAAATTAAATTTATTTTATCTCTCTACTAATTGTAATTCTAAATTATTAATACCTATAAATTAAATTTAAATTTCTAATTTATTTTAATTAACTAATTTCATATACAATAAAATGACAATGATTTAGGAATATGGCATGGCGCATTATATGGCAATGAATTGAAAACGAGTGAAGGAATAAACTAGCGCACTATATGCTCAGGTTATGAATTAGGTGTATAACACAAGGCATGCATTGACTCTAGCGAAAATGGCAATGATTCAAATTCTAAAATCTGCATTCAGCAAACATGAAGACAACAATAATTGGCATCAATATAGAGAACGAAAAATCAAATGCTTCTACTTACGGTCAATTCAGGAAAGATAATATCATGTTGTGAGCAGACTCCTAAAACGTTCTATTTCAGTCAATTTCTAATTCCTCCGCTCGTTTTTCAAGCTTATCATTTGCCTCTTTAAGTGCGTTAGTTTCTCTTGCAGTCTAATAGATATCAACTGAGCGTAGAGAGGAACACAAAAATCAGGAATAAGAAAAAATGAGGCTGCTTAAATATTAATTGATGAGTAATATAAAATCAATATCTGAGGTTCCTAATTAAAACACCAACAAATCACAATACAAGAAGAAAAATAGAAAGAAAACCTTGTCATTTTGTTGTAATGTGATTTTATCATTGGTTTTCCTAGAGTTATTGTTTGATTCATCATTAGTGTTGTCCTTATGATGTTTTCTTTGTGCTTTTCATGATCTCATTTACATCACAACCTGCACATTCCAGGAATTCGAATTAAGAGTTGGACTATAAAGAGTAAAGACAAACATGAATGAATCCTACCAAGATGTAATATGCTAGAGAGAACCAAATTACCAATTATGAACAGGAAAGTATGATGGTTTGACTTTCAGAAAGTGAAAAATGAAATGACTAGACATTACCGTTTGTACTAGCCAGATTTTGAAGGCAATCAGAATTTGAAGAGCACTCTTCTGTTCCTTGTTCTGCTATTAGAAACTCTATTGCGGCCCCAACATCTCCATTTATCTGATCTTTGCAACAAAGAATTTATCCTTACATGTAAAGTTAATTTCCAGAAGAAAAAAACAGCAAGCTGCAAGAGTTCTCCTTTAACTGAGATATCATCAATTTTCAAACAAAGAAAAAGACGTCCACTTATTGCACCTGTTCCGCTTTTTCTCTGTTTTCACATCCACTTCCAGCCTATAACCACCACCTTTACGGATCTCGGCTGAAAAGTTTGCCTACCAGCTTGCTCATAGGGTTTGCTAGCTCTATCTTTCGTTTGATGGGATGGCGCTGAAAGATCGGCATCCACCTTTCACAAACTAAAATTAATCAGTAAATAACTACTACTCTTAATTAACTCTTAACATTAATTTGAGAATCAGGAAACAGAATTCCAATAAGAACCTTAATTACAATCGACCTTGCAGGTCCATTACAGGATCATCCTTTAATCGAACACTATTATAATGCTCCCCATCATGATAAGACCTAGAATGACACCATACCCAAATAAAGCTTCAAAATTCATATGCAAAGTCGAGACAATTATTCTGAGCTGGTTTCCCATAGAAGCGATTGATACACACACTTTAAATATTACATATATGCACAAACAAACAGGTCTATTGCACTGAAAACAACATTACTAATACTAGTTACAAACTACTCTAGCCACATACCTATAAGATCTTGTCACGACCTAGAAATTTAATGTCGTGACCGGCGCACAAGCTATACTCCTAGCCTGGTAAGCCTATCAACTAACTTAACAATTTAAACAACTAAATCGCTTTTTAAACATTTAGAAATATATATATATATATATATATATATATATGCTTTTTCTCGAAATTTCGACAGAGTATCCTCTGTAACTTCAACATTTCCAAATTTTTGTAAAATCCCTGTTCAGCTTTCAATCCAGTCATAATTCAGATAACATAATCAAATTTCTTAATAACCTTCCAAAAAAAAAAAAAAACTAAATAGACTTTCTAGACTCCAAAATAGCTGCAATTACATAGACTCCACAATTGTTACAAAAATGGTCCTCGATCAAAGAGGCCTATCAAAACAAAAAAAAGAAGTGTGTTGAGACTTGAATCAAATAATAAATTCCTACTCAGCTGCTTGCGAATCTGAAAAAAATAAGCAACATAACGAGTAAGTCACAAAGACTTAGTGAGGAGACAACAACCACCAGCAATTAGAAGGGAAACACAAAAAGGCACGAATAACTGTTTAATCGCTTGACAGAAATATTAAAAATCCAATGAATAACAAAATGAAATCAAAATGAACAACCTTAAAATCATCATAAAATTAAATAAGTAACAATACAAATTTTTAGAACCAAGAGGCGGCTTTATCTCATTGATAGCCCTTTCCTCCTAAGGGTGATCTTTCCCTTAGGGGCGGCTCCATCTAACGGATGGCCCTCTCCTCTCAATCCCGCAACGATCATCACGTATCAATTAGGGAGCTTACATCTCGTTGATAGCCCTCTCCTCCTACGGATGACCTCTCTTATAGGGGCGGCTCCATCTAACGGTTAACTCTCCCTAATCAACACGTGGTAACTAGGTGCACCTAACGCAGTTAACGATTTAATAATTAAAACACCGATTTTTCAAAACACGTATTAGAAATCATTTCATTGTAATTCATGAAAAACATACTCAATCGCATAACAATTCAAGAGTTAAATGTTGTCGCTCATACGTAAATCGAAATAATAACATATTATATAACAACGACCGTTAAATCAAATAATTGGCAAAATCGAGATAAAATTCAAAGGTTGTGTTTCCCCAAATTTTTCAATAAATACTTTAATATAGAAAACAAGTAAAATAATAATAATAGCAGTATAAAAATATACGACGATGATCGTCGTCAACTCACAGCTATGGAGAATCGTCTAACTTTGCTCTCTAACAACTCTCAGAGTAGCCGGTAGGATCTCAGCGGACAAATCTGAGTATCAAGAATATTTCCAAGACTTTAGAAAAATATATTCTAAAGTTTAACTAACTCTAGGAAACCCTAACAATCATTTAAATCTACTCTGAGCATAAAATAAGATTTTTAAGCAAAACTATATTTTTCTATAAATTCATACTAGGATTAGAGTTGGACAGTTACCTCAATGAGTCTCAATCAACAGCTCAAGAGATGGGTACCCTTTTTCCTTCCTTAGAAAACAAACCCTAACCCAAAAATCCCAACCAAAAGAATTTGTAATTGGGAAATTATGCCTGGGGTTGAGTTGATTTTTATTTATTATTATTATTATTAATTAATTATTATTATTATTATTATTTAAAAATGCAGGACGTAACAGATCTGACTGAATGGATGTTTGCTCATTGATTTCATCAACTTCCCTTCAAAATAACCTTCACTAATTTATGTCGGTCGATACCAACTTTGTATGCAACATTTAATTTTCGTTCACCGCACTTCACATCAGAATAATGAATAGACTATTATTTATCTACTCTTCTAGAAAGTTATAAAGAAATTTTTGCTAGTTCAGTCATAGATTTAGCAAAAAGGGGCAAACGAGAGTCAAGAAAAAGGGCAAAAGTCAATGCCAAAAAAAGCTACTATTTGTTTCAAGAAATGTTGCATTCAGAGTATAAGAGGAATTATTAAAAACAAAAGCATTGAGATGTGAATGATTGAACTGACCTTAGATGGATTGAGTGGCAAAAATTAATATCCTGTAAGAGAAATTAAAAATCAAACAAAGAAGTCATCCCTAATTAAGAATCAAAACAATAATAAGCACTTTATAAGATAAGAGGTGATACATAGGGTCCTAATCTAAAGATCAAAATCAAGTATCTATGTAAATATGTACGAGAGTTCAGGAAAAAAGCCAATAGATCTATGTGATAACCTCTTAAACTACTAACAACTATATTTCTTTTGTCTATGGTCTATTCCTTGTCCTGTTTTTGAACATAGCCAAGTTACAGAATCATATAAATGTTGGGTTTAATATATATGACTCCTACATTTGACTTGATTACACTTTAATGTAATGATTCAAAGGTATTATCAACAATTTAGATGGCTAAAGTAAATATATAAGTTTTTTAAAAGTAATATAAATTGTTCATATACATGATCATAGATCACCTATGGTTTTTTATTTATCACATGTCAATATAAACAAGCTTCATCAAAGAATAAAATTTGTGTTTTGGTTATGAAAAATTATTATTGTACAGTGGTGGAGGACTAGCTGAGTTTGCTGTTGTTAAGGAAAGTATCACTGCTTCAAGACCACCGGAAATCTCAGCATCCGAGTGTGCTGGTTTACCTGTCGCCGGACTGAAAGCTCTCCAAGCACTCTCCCAATCCATAGCGATCAAACTCGACAGTAGCGGCGAGCGAAAAAAAACATGTTGATCACTGCTGCATCAGGTGGTGTAGGACACTATGCAGTTCAAATGGCAAAGCTAGGTAACACTCATGTGATGGCCACGTGCGGTGCTCGCAACATCGAATTCATCAAAAGCTTAGGAGCTGATGAAGTAATTGATTATAAGACACCAGATGGTGCTGCATTGCAGAGTCCATCTGGTAAGAAGTATGATGCAGTTATTCATTGGGCAGTGGAGATTCCATGGTCAATTTTTGAGCCTAACTTGCGCACACATGGAAAGGTTGTAGACATAACTCCAAGTTCTGGTTCAATGATGACATTTGCTTTAAAAAAACTTACCTTCTCCAAAAAACAAATTGTGCCTTTGCTTTTAATTCCAAAGGGTAAGGATCTTTAGTATATTGTTGATTTGGTCAAGCAAAAAAAACTAAAAACTGCAAATATCCTCTAACCAAGGCTGAAGATGGTTGGGCTAAGAGTATTGATGGTCATGCAACTGGGAGGATAATTTGAGTTCTAATTTATGCACTATAGTAGTCTATAATATGTACAAATAAACTATATTATATATGAATTTCTAGGATAATACTGTGCAATTTTACTTTGAGGTGACATGAATCATACATATATATTTTTTGTACTGTAAAACAACTTCATTCAAGGGAAAGATACAACAGAATTTAAAACACCATTGCTTTGATAAATTCCATACAAAGAGATTTTTAAAATTAGTCCTTTGTTTAATATTTGTTTCTTTCAGGTTTTGTTAAATAAGACAATTTAAACATGCGCCTAATATTATTTATTTGAGATGGAAGAACGATTTGAAACTTAATTTTTACGATTTTGTGAGAGGACGAACAAAATTGAACAATAATAATGGATGGATAACCATTAATCAAAACAACCCATTAATCTATTCACAATTCACTGAAAGTTATTAAAAGAAATACAATTCATCCACTATCATATTTTCAATGGATGGATAACCACTGAGTTATTCAGCCCGTTCCCTGCTCCTGTGTAACCCACCCTGGCTCCAATCTGTCCACACTCAACCTGGACCACCTCTTGCGACCCTAAATCGATCTAATCTAATGGAATGCAATGACAAGTAGCTCGCCGAATGTAGTAGATCGCTACATTTTGAGAGCAATGTTCACCACTCATTCATTCCTATCCAAAAAACAACAATGCCAAATATAAAGTATCTTATTCCTTCCTCCCTATTTACATTGCAGTGCACCTAAATCAAACAGAATGAAATCAGTGAATTACCAATTCAATGGCCTCTGTTTCAGCCACTTCTCTTACCTTTCAACCTACCCTCAATTTAATAATATGCTTTATTAGTTCTTCAGTTAAGAATATTCACTGAGCAGAATTGAGATTATGTTTCTTCCCCATAAAAATAACAAAACTAGAACTACAACAATTCCTTGAACAAACTGAACATCTATTTACCAATTTTATGCTCATTTACTTTTTTCCCTAATCCTTATTGTGTACTTAAGAGAAAATAAATTAAAAAGCTGTCAGAAAGTGAGAACAAAAGAAGAGTGTCAAAGAATTATTGAACTGAAATTGAAGCATTGTGATAGGGTTTCAGCAAGTGTACTGAATTGTTGCAAGTAATAATAAAACGGTAGTACCGAGTGTCGAACTCAAGGATTGCGTTTTACTATTGAATTATATTTAATTACTAAAATTGAACAAAAAGTTTCCAGATTGATTGAAATAATATTTAAAATTAACAACTGTAATAAAAAAATAATAGAATTGATCTTTTATAATGAGAAAAATGTTAGGGATGAGTTTCACTTCGAATCCAACCTTGGTGTCTAATTTGATCCTAGTTACTGAATTCCTTTATTGAATTATTACCGAATTCTCTTTATTATTCTTGCCCTAATGTCTTAGTGACATAACCTTTAATTCCAAAGTAACCCCTAATTCCTTAGTAGATTTAAGATTAGAATTAAGCATTACCGTATAGAAATTCTCTTGTAAATTATTGCTTTGCAACTAATTTAATTGGTTTCATGACCTGCATCTATTCCTAGACTACAAATTCATGAATTTCTCATCTCAAACATCCGTAAAGTCCACTTCCGTTTCAAATTACAAATCGTAGAACATTTTAATGTTGATCAAGCAATAAAAAGCATTAAGCACAGAGATGAGAAAAACAATTCAATAAACTCATTCATATAACTAGAAATCAAATCAGAAAAATAAGGGTTTCATCTGGTTACACTCATCCCTAACAAATACGGTTTAGTTACTCATGGCAGAGATACAAAAGATAAGGATTAAAGAAGAATTACAAGAATGATTCATGGATGATTCTTGATAAAACTGCTTCAATGGCGTTAGAAACGGCCATCTTTGAGTTTCTATGCTAGGGCACTAGTCTCCCAAGTTCCCAAGAGTCAAAAAGATCCACAAACAGTAAAAAATTGCGTTTTTAGGATTGCTGATGCGCGTCACGCGCCCCAGGCGCGCTCCAGGCGTGCATTGACAGAACTGAAACATGAGAAATGCGCTCCAGGCGCGCAGGGCGCGCTCCAGGCGCACAGTATCTGTTGTCTGACGTATTTTGCATTTTTCTCATCTTTTGAGTCTGAATTGGGTCCCGGTGTCTTCATAAAAGTTGTAGATATGGATCTTATCTTTCATTAGCACTTGGAGTGACACTAATTGGACATCTAGAACTCCAGATATGGCTTAAATCTCCACATATGTCAAGTTGATTTTTTCACCAAAATTCAGCACTGCACTTAAAACAAAACGCAATGTAAAATTATGAAAAATTCCTACTTAATCACTGAAATACAAGCATAACATATTAATAAATTCAAAGAACAAAAATAAGCCGAATGTATCAAATAAATCCTTAATTTAACTAATGATTGAAGATAAATAAGACTAAAACAGTGGAAAAATATGCATATGATGAAGAGTTATCACAACCCCAAACTTAATCTATTGCTTGTCCCCAAGCAACAATTAATTTCATGTTTGGTGTAGTTAAAAATAACCTTAAACTCAATTTCTCAAATCAAATCAAACTCAATTCTCAGTTTCAGCTACTGCAAACATCCATCATGCTCTATGGTTGCTAAAAAAATTTTAACAAGATTTGTATACATTGGCATTCAGTTATCAAATTCAACTCTCTCTTCACATAGTCTCACCAAAATTTCTCTCAACTATTTAGAAGGGTTATGAATTTATCACTCAAATCCTAGAACATGCATCACGCTACCATAGGCTTGAAAAAATTCTAGTTAGCCATCACAATGCAGCAAATACATACATATTTAGAGGACTTTCGGGTTGTAATGGGGCTTAGGTAAGGGTAGGACATTTTGGGATAGTAGGCTTTATTGCTTGGAGTTAGGTATATATTTCCAAATTATTGTACCATTTTTTTTTTCATTATGGAGATTCTCAAACATTGACAAAAGAACCAAGATTATATTACTTATCAAAGTACACAAACTATTTTTTTTTTTTTGTGAGAATCACCACCCCAAACTTAAAAGGTTGCTATCCCATGAGCAACCCCAAACTTAGAATTTGATCAATACGTAACAAAACTTGTCTACCTAACTCCAAGTAGGGTGATGTAATTGAAGCAGGGTCTTTTTTTTTTGTGATGGGGCTAGTAACCGAAATAAAGGGGCAAGGCTCAAAGGGGCTAGCAAAGGATAACATTTTTATAGGGTAGTTAGAAAGGCTCAAACGACCAAATAAAATTGCCTCAATGTATGCATAAATTACAAGTGATGCAAGTCAGAATTAGTGCAAGTTCTGAAGGGATAATACATGTCTGGATAATCACACAACAAAGAATTTAAGTGTTTAGGCTCAAAAGCTCACAACTAGGATAATAAGAGAGAGTATGAACAATCAACATAATGCCAAACATGCCTTTGAAAAGTTAAAATTGTATTTTTGAAAAACTTGATGGCATATTAGCCTTCTGCAACCATTTAGTAATCAAGCATGTATGCATTAGGAAGGCTTGTCGACTTGAGCAATAACATAATCTAAGAAATAGAGTTTAACTTTCGAAATCCCAAACAGAAATTTTAAGATCAAGTGCAAGTTATTACAACTTTTCATCATCAAACACAGAAAACAAGAAGAAGCAAAGAAAAGCAAATAGACTAGAGTAAAACAAAGAAAAACAAGAAAATAAAAATTCAAAACAGAAGAAAGAAAATTTCTCTAGTTTAGCAATTCAAGGATCCTCGTTGAGATCATATGCTCCTGTTCCGCTATGGTCGCCTGTATACTGGTGAGGTGCAAATAGATCAGCATAAAACATGCCTCCTGGTGTCTGTTGAGAAGAGGCAAATGCTCGATAGAGATTGGTCATCCCCAGTTCTAATCTGGCGTGTCTATCTCGCTGATCAATCATCACTCGTTCTATCATAGTTTCCAATCTACCTATTTTGTCTTCGTTAGAGAGTTGGGCTGGGTGTGGAGGGTGGTGTTGTGGTTCCTGTGGTTCAGTATTTTCCTCTGCTGGTGGGGCAACAGGATAGTCTGTTGGGATCATAGAGTGTTTTGTTATCCACCTGGCAATGATTGGAGTAGCTGGTTTCAACATTTCTTCGCCTTGTTTTGGTACCACTCTCACCAACTCACATAATTTGCCTATCAGGGAGGCGTGATGGAAGTAACCTGTCGGGGGATCAAGAATGACTGTGTTCCGAATATCATTGGCTATTAACATGCCCACATTAATTTTGTCACCTCTTAAGATAGCAAGTAGTAGACTTGCTCTTTGAAATGTTATATCAGACACATTCGAACATGGCATTAGTGTATGATGGACAAAAGTACTCCATGCTTTGGCAATCGGGGTGAGGTCCACTGAGCGTAATTTCCAAACTGAGCCATCTCTATTTCGTATCCAATTTGTGCCTGGTCTGCATAACTTGCATAGGATTTCCTGACTGCTTACTCTTATAAGTTGTTTTTCCATAGCTAGAAAGCGGCAATCATTATAGTTCGCCAGGCCAAAAATTTCATTGATGACTTGAGGTGTGAATGGTACCCTTTTTCCCTTCACATAACTCACAAATTGGTCCAGTGGGAATGGTTGGTCCGACTTCAGATCGGAGGCATTAGAGTAGAATTCCACAGCTAATGATTTGCTCGCTGTGGTGGCGAATGTAGTCAGTTTCTCCCATCCTCTGGAAGCAATCATAGCCTGGATGTCAACAAATTCATCGTCTTCCAACTGAAATTTTTTTTCACTTACGAACTTGTGGGTTGCTGGGAGTTTGGCATGGTATTCCTGTGTTGCCCTGGTCTTGAATAAGAATGCATCGTGCTATGGGGCGGAAGATGTAGTTGCAACCTTAGTTCGTTTTGCTTTTTGTTGGGTGGCCATTAAGTCCTGAAAAACAAGTAATCACCCCCAAAGTTCAGAATATTCCAAATTAGAGCTAATTAATTTAGGCATGGTCAACTTTGGAAAAATAACGTCATATATGGCTATGAGTTTGTCCACTATCATTCTAAGTGATAATAATGCATTTGCATTGGTTGTGTCATTTTAACAAACAGTTGGAATGCAAGCATAATGATGGTTGTGACATTTTATCAAACAGTTGGAATGCAGACATAATAATGGTTGTGACATTTTATCAAACAGTTGGAATGCAGGTATAATAATGGTTGTGACATTTTATCAAACAGTTGGAATGCAGACATAATAATGAATGAACAACACCCAATCTCGCAACCATTAACCCCATTCGATCTTATTAAACAACATGCATGCATGCATAATGTATAAAATTCAGCATAGATTCACATTTAAAAGAGAAAAACCCACATGCATCAGTAAACAAGAATGAGTTGATACTAGAAGTTTGGGGAAACTTACTTGAGGAGGGGATGATGTTGGATAGGAGAGGGAAACTTACTTGGAGATGAGACAATTTTCGAGATTGTGTGAGGAGAGGGAGCTTGACCTTCAATGATAATGATGTTTGTGAAAGAGGGAGAGTTTTTGTGAAAGAGGGAAGGTTTACTTACTTGGAATGTTTTAAAGCCTAGCACTGCGCTTCAAGCGCATGGGACACGCTTCAGGCGCGCTTAAATCAGTGGTGAATTCTGTTAAATGCGCTTCAGGCGCTCCAGGACGCGCTCCAGGCGCGTGTTGGCAGAGGCCAATCCTGGGAAATGCGCTTCAAGCGCTCCAGGCGCGCTCTAGGCGCGCGTTGGCAGAGGCCAAACCTGGGAAATGCGCTTCAAGCGCTCCAGGCGCACGTTCATAGAGCTGAATTTCCTGGAATGCGCTTTAGGCGCACGGCCTGCGCTTCAGGCGCGTTTTTGCTCCCTCTCAACTGAAAAAACAATCCCCAACACATTTTTATGATTTCTTGCTTATACTAAACATCAAGAATGAATAAAATTAGTAATTAAAAACTAAAATTGCAAGTAAATGAAGTGACATCAAACTAAAATGAAAAGGATATGAAGTTGGGTTGCCTCCCAATAAGCGCTTGTTTAGTGTCCTGAGCTTGACAATTCACTCTTCAAGTGGTGACCAGATGGATGGACTCCATCGAAAGTTTTGACTCTTCCCCGAAATACGATTTGAGTCTTTGTCCATTGACCTTGAAGTTCCGATTGGAGTGTATATCTTTCAACTCTACGGCACCGTGTGGGAATACCTTGATTACCTTGAAAGGGCCCGACCATCTTGACTTTAGTTTTCCGGGAAACAACTTCAATCTTGAGTTGAATAGGAGAACTAGTTCCCCTTCTTGAAACTCCTTGAATCTGATTTTTTTGTCATGCCATTTCTTGATTTTTTCTTTATATATCTTGGCATTCTCATAAGCAAAATTCCGGAATTCCTCCAACTCGTGAAGTTGAAGAATTCTCACCTCGCCTGCCTTGCCCTAGTCAAAGTTCAAGTACTTCGTCGCCCAAAATGCTCGATGCTCAAGTTCGAGAGGTAAATGACAAGCTTTACCATATACAATTTGATACGGTGACATACCCAGGGAGGTCTTAAAAGCTGTTCGGTAGGTCCAAAGTGCATCATCAAGTTTCGTTGACCAATCTTTTCATGAGGCAGTTACTGTCTTTTCTAGGATTTGTTTAAGCTGCCTGTTGGAGACTTCAACTTGCCCACTAGTTTGTGGATGATATGGGGTTGCCACCCTATGATGCACATTATATTTCTTTAGAAAGTATTCCATTTTCCGGTTTAGAAAATGGGTGCCTTCGTCACTAATCAAAGCTCGAGGCACGCCGAAATGAGCGAATATATTCTTCTTGAGAAAGGTGATAACCTGTTTCGAATCATTAGTTGGAGTAGCTATTGCTTCAACCTATTTTGAGACATAATCCACCGCCACCAAAATATAAACTTTGTTATATGACGATGGGAATGGACCCATGAAATCAATACCCCACACATCGAACACTTCTACTTCTAATACAGGATTTTGCAGCATCTCATCCCGTTTTGAAATGTTATCGGTGCGCTGGCATCGATCGCATTTCTTCACATAGTTGAATGCATCTTTGAATAATGAAGGCCAAAACAACCCTGATTGTAGAACTCTTGCTGCAGTTCGGTCACCACTGAAATGACCCCCATACTTGGAGTCGTGGCAGTGCCACATTACCTTTTCTTGTTCCTCCTCGGGCACACATCTTCGCAACAGCCCATCCACTCCTCTCTTGTACAAAAAGGGTTCATCCCATACATAGAATTTGGCATCGTGGGTAAACTTCCTTCGTTGTTGGTAAGTGAACTCAGATGGGATTGTACCCCCCACCTTGAAATTAGCAAAGTCGGCGAACCAAGGTACCGTGGTAATGGCAAAGATGTGCTCATCAGCAAATTGATCTTGAATCGGTCTAATGTCCTCATTCTCCTCAACCTTCTCTAATCGAGATAGGTGGTCAGCTACAGTGTTCTCTGACCCCTTTTTATCCCGGATCTCAATGTCAAATTCTTGTAGTAATAGAATCCATCTAAGCAACCTAGGTTTTGATTCCAGCTTAGTAAACAAATACCTCAAGGCAGCATGATCAGTGTAAACAATAACTTTCAATCCTAGTAAATAAGACCGAAATTTATCAAAAGCATAAACTACAACTAATAATTCTTTTTCAGTTCTAGCATAATTGTGTTGTGCCTGATTTAAAACATAACTAGCATAGTTGATCACATGCAACATCTTGTCTTTTCTTTGTCCTAGAACTGCCCCAATAGCACTGTCACTTGCATCACACATGATTTCAAAAGGTAGTGACCAGTCAGGTGCAGTGATAATGGGGGCAGTTATCAGCTGGTTTTTCAAATTGTTAAAAGCATGCAAACAATCCTCATTGAATTTGAAAGGTGTGTCTTTCGCAAGTAGGTTTGTAAGTGGTTTTGCAATTTTTGAAAAATCTTTTATAAACCTTCTATAAAATCCAGCATGGCCTAAAAAGCTTCTAATGTCTTTCTCGTTGGTAGGAGGGGGAAGTTTTTCAATAACTTCAACTTTGGCCTTGTCTACCTCAATCCCCTTGCGGGAGATTCGGTGGCCTAAAACAATTCCCTCTCTTACCATAAAATGACATTTCTCCCAATTTAGGACCAAGTTAGATTTTTCACACCTTTCTAATACAAGAGATAGATTAATCAAACAATTATCAAAGGATGAGCCAAATACAGAAAAGTCGTCCATGAACACCTCAATATGTTTCTCAATTATATCAGAAAATATGGACATCATGCACCTTTGAAATGTGGTCGGCGCATTACACAGTCCGAATGGCATTCTTCGATAAGAAAATACCCCATACGGACATGTAAATGCAGTTTTCTCTTGATCCTTGGGTGCTACAGCTATCTGATTATACCCTGAATAGCCGTCTAGGAAGCAGTAATACTCATGTCCAGCTAACCGCTCAAGCATCTGATCAATGAAAGGGAGCGGGAAATGATCCTTCCTCGTAGCACTGTTCAATCTCCTATAATCAATACACACTCTCCAGCCTGTAACCGTTCGAGTAGGAATTAACTCGTTCTTTTCATTTGTGATGACAGTCGTTCCCCCCTTTTTTGGTACAAATTGGGTATATGAGGCTGGCTTCTAGTAGCTTTACCACCTCTTTCCTGATCACTTCTTTCATTACCGGATTCAATCTTCTTTGGGGTTGTACTACCGGTTTGTGATTGTCCTCCATGAGGATTTTGTGCATACATAAAGTAGGACTTATTCCCTTCAAGTCATCAATGGACCAACCGATAGCACCCTTGTGCTTCCGCAGAATTCTCAACAGCTTTTCTTCTTGTAACTCGCTTAAGCTTGCACTGATTATGGCTGGATTTTTTTCTTCTTCACCCAAGAATACATATTTCAAATGAAGAGGCAGCTGCTTGAGTTCAATCAGTGGTGTCTTTTTCTCCGCGGACTTGTCTTCATTCCCTTTCAACTCCTCCCACCTAGTAGGGAAACGGGGGGAGTAGGATGGTGATGCTTCTAACATGGCCAACACCTCTTTCATCTTTGGATCTTCACTTTCTTTAACGACATCTTGGGGTAGACATAAAACTCTTTCTAATGGAAGGCTGGGTGTTTGATGCTTTATTTCTTCATTGACTATCTCATCTAAAACCTCGATTCGATTGCACCATTCTCTTTCTTTTGAGTGTTCCATGTCTTTTAGAATGTTAAAAGTGACGGTTTCCTCATTTACTTTCAAGGTTAAGGTGCCATCTGCTACATCAATCATAGCTCTCCATGTTGCTAAGAACAGTCTCCCCAAAATCAAAGGAATGTCGTTGTCTTCCTCCATATCTAGTACCACAAAATCTACTGGAAAAATGAACTTGTCCACTTTAACCAACACATCTCCACCACTCCATAGGGGTGTTTCATTGAGCGGTCCGCAAACTGTAACATCAGTTGTGTGTCCTTGACTTTTCCAATGCCCAATTTTTTGTATATTGAAAGGGGCATAAGACTCACACTAGCCCCAAGATCACACAAGGCCTTCCCAAAAGTTCTATTTCCAATAGCGCACGGGATTGAGAAGCTTCCAGGGTCCTTGAGCTTCGGTGGCAACTTCCTTTGTAGTATAGCACTACATTCTTCAGTAAGCATAACTGTTTCCCCTCTGATTTTTCTTTTTTTCGACAGAATCTCTTTCATGAACTTGGCATATGTTGGCATCTGCTCTAGTGCATCTGCTGTCTGACGTATTTTGCATTTTCCTCATCTTTTGAGTCTGAATTGGGTCCCGGTGTCTTCATGAAAGTTGTAGATATGGATCGTATCTTTCATTAGCACTTGGAGTGACACTAATTGGACATCTAGAACTCCAGATATGGCTTAAATCTCCACATATGTCATGTTGATTTTTTCACCAAAATTCAGCACTGCACTTAAAACAAAACGCAATGTAAAATTACGAAAAATTCCTACTTAATCACTGAAATACAAGCATAACATATTAATAAATTCAAAGAACAAAAATAATCCGAATGTATCAAATAAATTCTTAATTTAACTAATGATTGAAGATAAATAAGACGAAAACAGTGGAAAAATATGCATATGATGAAGAGTTATCACATTGCAAATTGAAATTTTAGATTTGCACTCATATCAGCTCAAAAACAGAACAAATTGCAAACCGACAACATCATTCAGCAAATCGTGAAAAAATGACACTTAACAAGCAAGATTACCAAAATAAAAATTGAAATCGCAAACTAGAATGACTTGGAAAGAGAATAGAACTTACTTGCTACTGCAAATCGGGAAGTGAAATGAGAAAGATAAATTTAGGATTGTTCGAAATTGAATTTAGGATTTTTGAGATTAGGTTCGTTGAAGATAGTAGAGAGAAAAGAGTTTGAGAAATGAAAAAAAAAAAAAAAAGAAAGAAAAGTTTCTCAGTGTTTGTGGAAGTAAGTGTAGTTGCATTTTCATGGCACAAGACCAAAGGGGCTTACATTTTTGTGCATTTAATTTTTCTTATAAAAGAGTATAATATTTTTAGAGCCAGTGACACTCTAACTATAGAAAAAGTAGTTTTAGTGATAAATAAAAAATCATCACAAAATTCGAGTGTCACATTAGATACTTTTCTTTGCAGTAGTAAATTATTGATACAATACCTTGTGATCTCAAGAGGACCAGCAGCCGAGGTAGGAGCAGCTTCAAGTGCAATTCTAAATTTTCATAGTGCATTAAAAAACTTATGAGATATTTGAGTATTTATTAAGTATACACTTCAAATAAACAGGACACGATTTCATTCTAGGTAATCTTAACAAGTAAGCCACCAAATTTGTTCTAATTTTGTATGACACTCTCAAATATATTCATGAGAATATGAATATTTTTAAAATGTGTTTGACTTTGTCAAACATTACTTATATTAGTTTGTTGAAGTAAATATTATGAATTAACTGATAAATAATATTATGATCAATTAGATAACAAGTAGTTAAATCTAACAACCTAATTAATAACAAGTGGTTAATATAAAGATGAAATTGATAGTTTAACTATGCACATGATAGATAAATTGAAGTAACATTTAATATAGTCAATGATATTGTTTTTGAAATAATATTTATGATTTCATACACCTTGAGTGATCTACAAAAATTTGATAGTTTATACCGATCAAAAGAAATCAAGAAATGTCACAAAATAGTACACATCCTCATCATATATGGTCTTTGTATTTGACCTTTTGAGAAACACATATGGAACATTGAGTCCTTCAATTTTCTAAATCAGCACATTGCATTCGTTAGATAAATTAACTAAGTTGACTATATTTCAATACAAATCTACCTTCCTTAGCCCAATCATTTCTCTTGCAATTTTACTCATATGAACTGATTTTTCCTTCATGTGTTTCTTTCTTTGATTTGACTTGTTTTTTCATTTGAAATCATATTGAATCTAAATTCATCTCCATGATGTTCCACTTTTATCTTTTGCATCGGTTGTGAAATAAAAGATTAAAAAATAAAGTTCAATAAAATCAACTAAAAAGCAAAGTGTGGTTTGCTGTGATAAACAGATAGACAAATTAAAACAAGATATCAAGATAAATAAAATTAATTAGAAAGAGAAATGCGTTTTGTATTAATAAAAATTAAATTAAATTAAAACAATAAATCAAGATCAATAGCATAAATTAGAAAGAGAAATGTGATTTGTAGTAATCAACAGATAATATAATTAAAACAAAAAATAAAGATAACACAAATTAATTAGAAAAGAACAATGTGCTTTTAGTGATGAACAGAGAATACAAAACAAGAAAGCAAGAACAATAAAATTAATTAGAAAGAGAAGTGTGATTGTAGTGATGAACAAATAGTAGGTTAAAACAAGAACAAACATACAGTATAATTAATTAGAAACGGAAATGTGATTGTAGTGATGAACTAAGAGTATGAGTAAAACAATAACATAATAAACTAAAAATAGAAGTGTGGTTGTAGTGATGAACAAATATTAGATTAAAACGTCAATAGTAGATTAAATAAGAAAGATAAATGTGATTGTAGTGATGGACAAAAAGTATGAGTAAAACAAGAACACAAGAACTATAAGAGAAGTGTGGTTGTAGTGATGAACAGAGAAGTGTGATTAAAATAAGAATACATGAACATTATAATATATTAGAAACATAAGTGCAATTGTAGTGATGAACAACTAGTATGATCAAAACAAGAATACGAATATTAGAATAAATTAGAAAGATACGGGTGATTGCAGTGATGAACAAAAGAGTACTAAAACAAGAAATCAAAATATGTACAATTAATTAATTAGAGAGATGTCTAGTTTAAACAAACTCTACTTGATGAAGCCATTAAATTTGATGAATGAAGAATGAAATGTGCGGTGTGTGATAAAGGAAGAATTAACAAAAACAAATTCTCTGTCATTGAATTGAACTTTTAGCATAACTAACTTTTAAAATAACATACTATCTAAACTGGTTTAAACTAACTAACAAGTTGAATCAACTATCAAATACAACTAGGTCCATGAGCTTATGACTTCAGGCCCAAGAAACCCCTAACATATTCTCCCTTAAACTGAGCTTCAGTTGAAATCAATTTACCAACTCCATTGGCAAGTCTTCATAAGCTCACAAGCTTCATCAACTAACTCACAAACTCCATAAGCTTCATCAGTCAATTCCATAAGCTTCAACTCCATAAATTGATCAGTCAGCTCACAGTCTTCATAAGCTCCATCAGTTAGTTCCATCTCTCAATCAGTGAGTTCATCACCTCCCAATCAATCCTTATGAGCTTTGTCAGTTAGCTAATCAGCCAGTTTTCTCATCCTGCATAGACCCAAGTTTTCAAATATCTTCAAAAAAAGTATTTTTCTTCAATGCTTTAGTCATGATGTTTGTAACTAGATCCTCAGTGCCACAATGCTCTCAAGTACTTAGTGTTTCTTTTTAAAGGCTTTGCATTTGCTACAGCATTGCCATTTATGTAAACTGAAATAATATACATATCAACAATATAGCCTTAATAGGAAAAAGAGCTGAATTTCTCAATTCAAATGGCTTCTAACTAATTTAGTTTCAACTGCAAGCTAAACATTGAAGGAGTAATAGGCACAAGAAAGGAAACTCATGCAGCTTGAAAATGGAGTTAACTTCAACATTCTGTTAAATTAAACCACACAATTGGAGCATCCAATGAAATTAACACCAAACTACTTTTGATCATTATCATGCAAAGGACAATTATTAAGCATATTAGTTAGTTATACAAGTTACGTACAATAGTTAGTTAGTTAAACTACTTATTTGATGTACTTGAACAATTCTCCTATTATTCAATATACTTTTTTTACTTTTTTTTCTCATTTTATGATTTTTAGCATCATCTTTGTTTCTATTGAATTCTATCATTCTATGGTTATGTAACAAAATTAGGATACAAAGAAAATTTATTTGCAGAAGTTAATCATTACATTAATTAATATTTTAAAGACAAATAATGCATTAATGATTTCAAAATTACAGAGTGAAACTCAAATCCGGTTCCTACACAAGACCACTAACTGGTGATGTTTCATTGTTTCCACTGCTCTTTCTCCTAGGCTTTCCCTCTCCAAGCATCATTATAACATCTTTCATGGTTGGTCTGTCCTTAGGAAGCTTAGCACTGACTAAAATCATCCCTTCTATAGCATGTCTGCAGACTCCTACACTTGGATCTAATCTTCTTTCTAACACAGTCTACAATGTCTACACTCTCTCCAAATTCATGATATAAAGGCCTCTTTCCTGTGAGAAGCTCCAATAAAACTACTCCATAACTATAAACATCAATCTTTTGCCAATTCATAAACAATTCAAATGTTATCAATGTAATAAATCCAAGAAAGAACAAATATCTCTTAACAAATTCCTTATATAAGAAATGTATTTTAACAAATTCAATCTACAAGCTGTCTAACTGCTGGCTTACTATGCAAGACATCTCCAACATTTAATTCTGCAGAATTTCATACACTATCATCACATCAATGACATAGTGAAGAAATCCAAATAGTCTAACAATGTTTTTGTGATACTGTTAAGATGAAACTTCAAAGTAACGGTACGTAATGATAAGAACAACTTCCAACACTATTAGAGATGCAAAGAAAACGAAGAAGAAAGACACACTAGAGGGTTTTAGCCATATAAATATGTTAATTTAACAAAAGGGAATGTTTCACTGTTACAAGGCGAAAGAAACTTGAAAATAAAACAGTTCTACCACAAATCGTTTAAAACTAAAAAGAATTGAGAGTTGAAATTAATAAATACTAGCAAATAAGACATTCATGGATAGTTTTGTCCCTGACACGAAAACCAAACGGAGTTGTTATCTTTCTCAGTGATGGCCTTGATATTACAATTGAGGCAACATCATTAGCATCAGTATGCACTTTATAACAACCCTTCAAATTCATCTCTCTCAGTTTGGTGCAATTTTCTACCACATGCTTCACTCCCTTCTCTGTGACCTCACAGCAAGATTCCACTAATAGTTGCAACAACCCACTACAACACTTCGAGATGACATAAAGTGTTTCATCATCAACACTTGTATGTGACAAGTTCAACACCTCGAGTTGGGGAACTTCAAAGTTCATACCAACAAGTTGGTTCACTCCTGAACAGTAGGTTAAATTCAATTGCCTAATCTTCGAAGATCTCCTTAAAACTTGACCAATACCTTGTTCAGATATGCCATTGCAGGAGCTCAAATCAAGCAGCTGCAAATTGGGGAAAAGGGAAGCAAACATTGTAATGCTTTCATCGCTTAACCATGGATTGTGACCCAAATGGAGAGACTTTAATCGACGGCTTACAGCACGGTCTATCATCAAAGAATTAGAATTCTTTCCTATACGTGTCTCTTGCATTCTGATCTCAATAAGTGAAGGACAGTTCCTAACGAGTGCAAACAAGGACAATTCTGTGAGCTTCCATAATTTAGTGAAGTTGACCGATACCAAATCACCAAGAAACAAAGACAACTGGAGAACACGTTCATCATTCAAAAAGTAACCATGCCGTCCCTCAATATGTCGAATAGCCAAATGTTGGATATGTTGACACTTAGATATCAAACTATAGATTCCATCATAACTATAGCCGGGGCAATATTGGAGGACAAGTCTCCTCAAAGGAAGACCTTCCATCGCAATAGATGACAGCAACTGATTCGAGATTCGAACATCCGAAAGTTCAAGACAAGTTAAGTCCTTCAAAGTCACCAACGAATCAATGAAATGTGAAGTAGCAAAAGTTGCACATTGTTTTCCCATTTGAGCAATATTTGTAAAGGATAGAGATTTCAATGTTGGTCTCTGGAGGAGAACAGAAGCAATACAAGCATCAGTTATGTTAGAACAGTGAAACATGGTCGCTTCCTCAAGAAGCTTACAGTTTTTGAATAAGTGGGAAATAATTTTGTCGTCGATGTAGTGATGATGAGAGACATTAAGTTTGCGGAGTTTTGAAAAGGCCGATGAAAGAGATTGCAGTTTTCCTGTATCGTAGAAGCAATCGGAGCCGCAAATTATGGGATCACCGAAATCGAGTTCTTCGAGTAAAGGAAAACAATCTGCTATAAAGAAGAGATCAAGACAATCGATACGACCAATATTGGAACAAATAAGAGTGGTTAAAGTTGTAATACTTTTGGAGAAAGCTCGTAAGCCCTTAACAGGAATTTTGGATTGGTTGGAGAGATTGAGTGATGTGATTGTCTTGAATGGGAAGTCAGAGATTTGGCAGAGAAGTTTGTTAGTGTTACCGATGAAGGAGGAGAGATCGAGGGAGGTAAGGTTGTTGAATCTATGGAAGAGACGGTTGAGAGAAGGACGGGTTGGATAACAGATAGTGAGAGAGGATTTGAGAGGGTTGGTCATAGAGAGGAGATTTTTGGAGACGAGGGAGAGAGATTCTAAACCGCGATTGTCGTCTTTGAGAAAATTGACGATAGATTCCAAAATTTCATCAGGTAAATAAAAATCAGTAGTAGCAACATCAGTTCTTGTTCTTTTGCTGTTTGGTTCCAGACTTCTTAACAACACCATTGTTTTTCCGTTCTTCATGGATGCCGTGATGAAGAAGAAGATAAAGGCAGATTAACTGAGGGTTTGGTTGGTTTAGGTTGAGTGACAATATATAGGGGAACAATATAAGATACTATTTTAATTAAAGATACACTTTTAAAAAAGAAAGAGTGTTATCTATTTTCAGCTTAAATAAAAGTGACATTATAGATAGGAGAAGAATATATGATATCTTGTTAATTAAAGATATATTTATAAAAAAAAAATAGTGTTATCTATTTTCAGTTTAAATAAAAGTGACATTATATATAAGGGAAGAATATATGATATCTTGTTAATTAAAGATACGTTTTTAAAAAAGAAATAGTGTTATCTATTTTCAGCTTAAATAAAAGTGACATTATACACAAGGGAAGAATATATGATATCTTGTTAATTAAAGATATGTTTTAAAAAAAAAA
>JBBPBR010000006.1:34190552-34212460 GCA_037974775.1 Cicer pinnatifidum
TTTTCCCCTTCTCTTCTTCATTCTCATTTCCCTGCCTTCTCTGTTTCGTTTTTTTTTTTTTTTAAATAAAAAGCAAAAGAAAAGAAACCAAACTTGTATTACGAAAGGCAACATTCTATCCTTCAGTTTTAGGGGGTTCCTCCTTCCTTCACTCCATATTCCTTTCTTTCTTAGCAAAAGCAAACTAGTGTTGGTGTTTTAAAAAAAAATTAAATAAATACAAACCCTCATTTATCTTCTAGATCTAAGCTTCGTTTCGAGAAGTGACAGAAGAGAAAGTTGCTCATTGTCACGCTGCGGTGCTAGTGAGCTAGTTTTCGACGCGACGTCACAAACTTAAATTTTACCGGAATTAATTACGGTACTGTAATTGCGTGTTAGAGCTATCGTTAAGGTAAGGGCTACTTCCAAACTTTTAGTTTGCATTTAGGACATTATTTGTGATTTTGTAGAAAAGAAATTTGATGTATTTGAGGTGTGATTTTGTGAAAAATTAATTTAATGTGATTATGTGTAATTTAGTGGAATTTAAATTTGAGGTGTGGTTTGTGGTGATTCAAGTTTGGTGTGATTTATATGTTCATAATTATTATTATGAATTTTTGAGATGTGATTTATTTGTGGATTTTGTAGAAAATGAATTGATGAAATTTGGTGGTTTATGTGTAAAAATGTGGAGTTTTGAAATTGGGTGAATTATGTTTGAATTGTTGAAATTTAATTGAGGTGTTATATGTGTGTTGTGGAATTGAATTGATTGTTGTTGGTGTGAATTGACGATAATTAAATTTGATGAGTTTGAGTTACGTAATGAGTTATTTTCAAATAAACGAGTTTGAACTGAAATTGAAATTTTACAAAAAAAATTAGCGTTGTTAAAGTTGTGAAAAAGTTCAAATTTTAAATAAGTTAAAGAGTTTGAGCAAAAAGATAGATTGAAATTAAAAATGGTCGGAGTTTAAAATGTTACTCTTTTAATTACTCTTTGTTTTAGTTTAAATAGAAAAAAAGTTTAGAGTATTTTATTAACTCAAAAATTTCAGTGCTTTAATAGTCGAGTGTGTGTATAGAATATTTTGGCGATATTTGTTTTATTTAGTTTTAAGTAAATAATATAGATTATTTGGTTTTAAAACTTTGGTGTGTGAGAAAGATTTAATTTTGGGAATTTTGTTGTGTTTGGATTAGTTTTATTGTGAACAAGTTGTTATAAATATTAATGTTTATGTAGTTAGCTCCTTGAGTCTCGAAAAGGAATCGAGACTGTTGGCACTGAGTTAGCGGTGGGGAGAACTCTGATATATTAATGTTGTTGTGGTGATTTATGGTTGAAAATTTTAGAGATTGAATATGGTGATTAATGTTTGGAAATTTTGGTGATCTATGTTAGGTGAAATTGATGTGTTCATAATTAATATTATGAATTTTTGAGATGAAATTTATGTGTGACTTGGTGGAAAATGAATTTAATTCAATTTAGGTGTGAATGGAATTTGGAGATGTGATTTATGTGTGGTTGTGGAAATTGAAATTGGTGTGAATAAATATGTTTGAGTATGCTTTGTGTTGTATATGAAAAATCATTAGTGTTAAATGAGTATTAATAATGGAGAATCTTTTAATAGCTGCATTTACTTAATGATTGTGGTGAAAAGAGTTAGAGTATGCTCATGCATTTCATAGTACATGGTGACCGTGATGGGGCCATGGTGATAGTGGTGACCGTGATGGGCCACGGGATGATGCCATGTGAATTGTTGGTTCATCTTATCCTTGCGGGGATTGTCGGGTCGTGCTGATCTGTGAGAGATTGCACTCTAGAATATGCTGATATGTGAGCGATTGCACTCTAGAAAATTGTGTCGATCTGTGATTGTATGTCGTGCTGGTCTGTGAGAGACTGCACGTTAGTAAATCATGCTGAACCTTGAGAGATTGCACCTCGGTAATTAGTATTGGTCTGTGAGAGGCTGTACAATTATGATTTACGCCCCTCGAGGAGGGTTTTGGTTTGGAATTCCGGAATCATGCATTTTGACATATACGCATTGCATTAGGGTGCTTGGCACGCAAGTCATGTTTGTTATACTTTGATGATTGTATATACATATTTGGTTGTTGTTGTGATTTGTCGTAATTGTTTTGAGGTATGAAGTTGGGTTGATTAAGTTTGGATGATTAAGTTTGGATGTATTTATGTGTTCATAATTGATTTAATGAATATTCGATGTGTGATTGAGGTGTGAATTTGTGGAGATTAATTTGGTGTTAATTATGTGTTCATAATTGATAATATTAATGTTTGAAGTGTTGATTTATTCAGAGCCATTTTAGAATTGAAAATATACATTTTCTCAATTGTATTCGGCTACGACAATGCAGTTTGTCAAAACTTCATTTTTCAACATTGTTTATGCATCTTTGGACATTTGAAAACCCTTTTGAGGAGTATGCTAAGACGAAAGGTTCTTTTGAGCATTTGAAAATATAAGAATTTTGTTATGTGATGTTTGTTAATTTCGGTTGGTGACCTTTACAATTATTGTGGAAATCTGGGCTTTGCCCTTAGATAAGAACCAGGATCATCATACCGGTTAGTACCCTAGAGATGGGAAAGTAGTTAGTCATGCTTGACCAAAGCTGTGTTAGGAGGATCTTGCGGGGCGCGTGGAGATCACCAGGGTGGTGTAGTTTTGTGGCATGATCAGATTAGGTGGTTGTATAAGGACTATATGTCTTTCTCTTGGGATTGTATTTATTTCATTTTGGAAGATTGTATCTATGCTTAAACTGTCTGATGACTTTTCTTTTAATGGGTCCATGTTCCACATTTTGATGTGACGTGGGGAAAGTAGAGATTCTTGGGGCAGTGCTTTTATGCAGGTGTCTGCGGAGAATACTCCAAGGGTATGAGCTATGTCTGATAAGTCTCATAGCCCCTCGTTGTATTTTTCTATTTAAATACTTTGGATTTTGTTTCAAAAACTATTTCCGCTGTTTGTAAATATTATTGACTTTTGTCGTTGTGTTACGACTTAAATATTTGTCCAAAAGTATTTTCTTTGTTTGTTTCTTTATTTTATTTCTTTGTTTAAAAATAAAAATACACTCGCGTTGTTAAAAATTGGAGTGTTACATACGACTTCTTGAACAAGAATGACAAATTGTCTTTAAAATTGAAAACACTTAGAAAAGAAAATGAAAACCTAACTAAAGAAATTAATGGTTTAAACAACCAAATTGTTAAAGTTAAAATAGAAAATGGAACTCTGAAAACTTAGATTGCTAAACTTAAAGGCTAAAAATGGAATTCTGATAAGCATGAAGAAGTATTTCAATATTTTTTTGCTAATGGTATGGAAAGATATGATTTATGGAATTTGTAGAAATGGTAAAAGAGATCTAGGATTTGAAGAAACTTTATTAGAACCTAAACCTAGTCCCTCTTATATCTTGTGTATTGTTTACTTTAAGATAGGTCACTCAAAATTATCTTGTCCCCTGCAAGGCAATTAGTCAAAAGGATGGACCAATACTCTTTACAAGTTAAAGGAAAAATAACATTTATAAGATAAATCTGTTTAGTTAGGATAAACAAGAGGTTAGGTGTCTTATGTCAGTAAATGAAGAGAAACTAATTTGGTACAAAATATTAGATCATAAAAAATTAGATTAATTTAAAAACTAAATAAACTTCAACTAGTCAGAGGTCTACCTAAGCTTAGTTACAAAACTAAAATTGTTTATTGAGCTTGTCAAAAAGGCAAACAACCAAATAACTCTGTTACCCCTAATAACTTAGTCTCTACCTCAAAGCTTCTTGAACTCTTACATATAAATCTTTTTGGGCTAGGGAAAACAACCTCTCTAAGTGGATAGAAATATGACTTTTTTTATAGTAGATGATTACACTAGGTCGACTTGGGGTAAAATTCTTAAGAAAAAGATGAATGCCATAAGTGGTTATTTCATTATACAAACAAGTAATGAATGGAAAGATTCTTAAGATTGTAAAATCAGAAATGATCATGGAGGAGAAGTCTATGTTAAACTAAACTATAAAATAAAGTCATTAATTCAAATTTATTGTTATCATAAAATACTTTTGATAACATCAAAATTATAAGTGGAAAACCGACTTGGCTCCAACGATCTTCTCCTGACTTAATACTTGACTCTCCCTGACTTATGGTTTCCCTAAGACCAAATAATTTTTTCAATATCTTCCCATATTATTGTTCTAAAAAATCTTTTTCTCCCTTTTGTCATTAGACAAAAAGACTTGAAAGTGAAATTTTTGTTTGATGTATTTGCCTTTTTTTTTGTTGATAGAATGAACAAAACATTAAACATAGCTTAATATGAACAAAACACAAAACTTATCATAGTATGAATCTAAACTACCTTAACTAGAATCCCTAACACCCTCTACCGAATATTCCAACTTAGTTGCACTTTTCTCTAACCTTGCACCTAAAACACTCTCACGCTAATTCTGAACTCAAACTTAGACACATCATATGAAATGTTTGAGGCAACCTTGGCTAAACACTTTGCTACCCTAAAAAATAAATAACATAATTTCTCTCTCAAGACCCACACTCCAAACCAGATACCATCAAGTACTCTACTACCTTCGCAAACACCTACCAACTCTAGCGTTCAACAAATACCTACCTTTTCCACTCCTAAAGCTAACCTTACCTCACCAAGACTTGTGAATCTCTCTCACCATGCAACTAAGATAGTAGCTAAAGTCATCATTGACTTAGTCTTTGATACCTCATCAAAAGACTCCTCATCGAGGGACGACTCATCTCCCTTTATTGGTGTTCATCTGGAACTCCCAATGGTTTCTCCATCATCACCATTGCAATTCCCTATGATCATTCCACAAATTGAGATACCCTCCTTGGATGCTTCTACTATTGATACTTTAGGATCTTCATAATCTACCTTCGGAAGTCACTTTTCCACTCTATATGGCCTCGTGCTTGATCTTTACCAGTATGTCAAGAAGTAAGACGTTGCTCACGTGAAAGCTAAACTGTGGCATTCATGGAGCAAACAACTAAGAATTAGGAGAACATTCAAACTACCCTAAGTTTATTCTTAGCTAGGCTAACAAACCCAAATCTTTAGTTCCCTGTATTGTTTATTTTTCACTTTTGATGACAAAAAGGGGAAAATATGTTTTGAGAATATTTTTTAAAATGAAAATTTCAAGTTCTTTTTTAATTTCATTTACTAACGCTCATTGTAACACCCCGATTTTTAACAGCGAAGAGTGTATTTTTTTTTAAAAAATAAATTAAAACAAACAGAGAAATAAATGAGGAAAATACCTTTGGATAAATATTTAAGTCATAACACAATTTACAAGCAGCGGAATAGTTTTTGAAATATGAATCCAAAGTATTTACACATCAAAAAGTGGTACATGGAACCCATCGAAAATAAAATGTCATGCTGACACTATTAGTATAAGTACAATGTTCCAATTTAAAATAAACACAATCCAAAAGAAAGACATCTAGTCCCTATACGTCAACCTAATCTGATCATTCCACAAAAACTATACATCCTAAGTGATCTTCACGCGCCCCGTAAGATCCTCCTGACGTAACTCCAGTCAAGCATTCCCATCTACATCCCATCCACAGGGTGTGAACCAGTAGGATAGTCCTAGCTCTCATCTGAGGGCAAAGCCCAGATTTCCACAATAGTTGTAAAAGGTCACCAACCAAAATTAACAATTAACAAATAAAATTTAAGATTTTAAATGCACAAAATAACATTTCAACTTAGCATACACCTTAAAAGGGTTTCTATATGCCAAACATGCATAAACAAAGTTGAAAAATGAAGTTTTTAACAAAACAACACTGCTGTATTCGAATACAAGGCTATTTCAGCATTCAGCAGCAAAACAACATGTCTGTATTCGACTACAACAGACTGTATTCGACTACACAGTAAGTCAGTGGCCAAACAACATGTCTGTATTCGACTACAACAGTCTGTATTTGACTACACAGTAATTCAGTGGCAAAATAGCATGTTTGTATTCGAATACAACTTGCTGTATTCGAATACACATCAGACAACAACAGAAAAACAGCAAAATTCAGCATTTTTCAGCTTTTCAAAGGGTTTCGAAATCAATCAACACTTACCCACAAATCCAAACAATCAAACTTAGCAATTATAGCGCAATCACCACGACATCTTGAGTTTTGAAACAATTTTGCAATCAATCACACTTACACACAACTCCTAAACAAAACACTTAGCGATTATAACACAATTACCACGACATCTTAAGTTTCGAAATGGTTTTGCAGTCAAACACGCGATCACACAATTCCCAAACATCCACACTTGGCAATTATAACACAATCACCACAACAACTTTAGTTTCGAAATGGTTTTGCAATCAATCACACTTACACACAATTTCAAAACATAACACTTAGCACTTATAACACAATCACAACAACATCATGAGTTTCGAAATAGTTTTGCAACCAAACACACTATCACACAATTGCAAAACATAACACTTAGCAAATAAAACCCGATTACCACGACAACTTAAGTTCAAACACTCAATCATAAACTTAAATCAAACATGACTCGCGTGCCAAGCACCCTAATGCAATGCGTATATGCAAAAATGCATGGACTCGGAATTCCAAACCAAAACCCTCCTCGAAGGGCCGTAAATCATAATTATACCGCCTATCGCAGGCCAAAGTACCAATTACCGAGGTGCCACCTATCACGGGTCTGCAAGATTTACTAAAAAGCGTAAACCATAAACGTAATGCCTATCACGGGCCCTTATCGTTTACCAAGGTGCCACCTATCACGGGTCTGTACAGTTTACTAAAAAGAACGTAAATTGTAAATGTACCGCCTATCACAGGCCAAAGTACTCATTACCAAGGTGCCACCTATCACGGGTCTGCACAATTTACAAAAAACCGTAAATCGTAAATGTACCACCTATCACGGGCCAAAGTACTATTTACCAAGGTGCCACCTATCACGGGTCTGCACAATTTACAAAAACGTAAATCATAAATGTACCGACTATCACAGGTCAAAGTACTATTTATCAACGTGCCACCTATCATGGGTCTGCACGATTTACAAAAAGCATGAAAATGCATGAGTATATACTGACTCCATCCACAACAATCGTTAAGCAAATGCAAATATTAAAAGATTCCCCATTTTTAATACTCATTTAACTTAAACGATTTTCACAACAAACTTTAAGTAAACAAGACATTAAGAGATTCCCCATTCTTAATTCTCATTTATCTTAAACGATTTTCCAAAACAACATTATGTAAACAAGATATTAAGAGATTCCCCATTCTTAATTCTCATTTAACTTAAACGATTTTCCAAAACACACATTAAGTAAACAAGACATTAAGAGATTCCCCACTCTTAATACTCGTTTAACTCTAATGGTTTTCACGACAATATTAAGTAAATAAGTCATTAAGAGATTCCCCATTCTTAATACTCATTTAACTTAAACGATTTTCACAAACTCGCGTTAAGTAAACATAAATATTAAGAGATTCCCCATTCTTAATACTCGTTTAACTCTAATAGTTTTCAAATTCCACACCAAACAAACTCAAACATAATATCCAATTCAATCCACGAGTCACACCAAATCACATCAATCAACAAACATCAAGTATGAACACGCCAAGTACGATGAACACAAATCAACGCAATCATAACACTCAAATACATCAAATTTCATTTACTCAAAATTATACATAAATGAGTTAAATTCATTTTCCCCAATTTAATACACCAACCCTAATCAAATTATTTTCCACACAACCACAAATAAGTCCCTAATGCAAACTAGAAGTTTGGAAGGAGCCCTTACCTTCGCGTTAGCTTTAACGTGCGATTACGGTACCGCGAGTAAATCCGGTAAAATCTCCGCTCGCAACGTCGCTTCCAAAGTTGGTTCCCTAGCACCGTAGCGTGGTAGTGAGAAACTTTCCATTCTATCTCTTCGCGAAACGAAGCTTAGATCTAGATGAAATGGGGAGGTTTGTATTTGAATCCCTAATACCGTTTTTCTTCGTTTTCGAAACAACGAGGAAGTATGAAGCTGAGAAAACCTTGCTCCCTTACCCACTAATCCTTGGGTTTCTATTCTTGAAGTCAAAGAAAGAAAAAGGAAGCAAAATCAACGAAGAAGAAAAAGGGAGGAGGAGATGGTTTTCGCGAGGCAGAGGAAGAAGAAGGAGTTTCTCTGTTTTTTTTCCTTTGCTTTTCCTTTCTTTCTTTTTCCTTCTTTCCTTTCTATCTTCTTTCTTTTTCCCTCCACACAAATATATATATATATATATATATATATATATATATATATATATATATATTAATTATAACTTAACAAATATCTAGATATTTATTAAAATTACCATTTTATCCATAACCTCTCCAATCCACTTTTGTCCAAAAATATCTACCCTAGTCGCAACTTAAGTGACAGATGCAATTCTTAGAAGCCCAAGATATTTTTAACGTAACTCTCTAGAATTAAATTCTTCGTAAAAGATCCACCGCAGTTAATTTAATTTATTGATCGACGATTAATTTTAATCGAGCATCAATATAACTTTTTGGTCCTTTAAACTCCCAAAATATTAATAACTTTGGCTAAAAAGCCTTCGAGTTCAATACCGAAATGCACTAAAATACATAAAATATGCTTAAAAATTATGGGTCTTACACTCATCAACTATCTTGTCAGAATATCTCTCTTCTTAAAATTAAACATGCATTCTTTAAGGGGGAGTTTGTTGTGATATTTTATGTTAATTATGTTTACTATGTTAAATTTTATTCACAAAAAATGGATGTTTATCATCATCACAAATGGGGAGATTGTTCAAACCGAGTTAGTTTGAAGAACTATGACTCATACTTGTTTTGATTATAAAAAAATTATTTTGTGTAAATAATTTAAACACTACAAGAAAGTATTCATATGCCCACGAATCTGAGTTCGTGAGTAAATAATTTTTTGTCTACGAAAAAGTCATGAGTAAATTTATTTTAAAATAAATTTATTTTATTTTAATTATTTCCATAGTTAGTTTGTGAGTAAAGTTAAGAAAAACGCAAATTTGCGTAAATTATTTTTTGTTTACCACAATTTCTCTATAGGTAAAATAAGAGAATAGTTATAATGTGTAGATTGATTATCTGGGGGTACTTGATTTTTATTATTTTTTTTTTTAAAGAAGCTTTTTATTTTTATTTTTTTTAATATAAACATTTATATGTTGACAAAAAAAAAAGAGAAATATTTAGTGACTTAATTACACTAACGACTTAAACCTTCTTCAAAATACCCTCCATAAGAATATCCTCCTTCAAAATACCCCCTTCAACCTTTGTCTGTAAAAATCCATTTGAATTCTAAACGAAAAAACCACCTTCAACCAAGGTATGGATAGAACTCTCCAGCCTCGACTTCAATGTGTGCTAAACTCTTCACCCTGTCTTTCTTTATATTTTGTTCCATTTTTTATGGTTATTTTTTTGTATAAGAAGGAAGAATGGTTGATTAATTTATTTGGTTACCTTGTTTTCATTTCGCATATTTGACTAGAACCCTAAAACTTCATATCTAAATTCTCAAAGACATTCTTCATTACAAGGTAAGAACTTGAATCCTTCCATAGAAGTTTGGATTTGTTGATGTGGTGGGATGCGAGTGGGATAAGATATGTAGGGATGGGTGTTTTATATTTTGGATTACGAGATGGAAGTTTGGATTTGTTTATAATGGCCTGGAAGAACATATATCTAATAAACAATTGATAATTTTAGTTTCAAGATCAACATAAAAAAAAATGTAATAATTTGTTTTCTCAATTTTGCTTTGAAATTAGAAAGAGAATTTGTTCACTCCCAAAAATCTTGTTGAACCGAAAATAATACGTAACATAATATAATTTCTTAAATCAATTGTATGTGTTACATAAATCTGACAAATTTGGTATAAAAACTACTTCCAATATTTATATTGTTTTCAATCCGTCTAATTAGGTATTTTTTGTGAAGGTTCAAACACAATAAATGAGTTTGAATTGTGTTTAACTAAGTTAGACTCTTTTGCTAATTTATTTAAAACTAATTTAGATTTGGTGACTTACTTAGAATAAAAGTAGTAGCAATCGGGTTAAGTGATCAAAGTTAGAAGGAAACAAGAATTACAGAACTAAAGTGACACAAGAGTTTATCATGGTTCACCGCCAACTTGATAGCTACGTCTAGTCCCCTCACTTAGAAGGATTTTTTATTTACTAATTCAAAACTTGAATTACATAGCACTTGACCCTACAAGTCCATCATCTTAAACCAACCTGAAATCTATAGACTTTTTGAGGAACACAACACATTGACTCTACAAGCCCAATCTTCTCAACACAACCCGGAAACTTACAGATTGCTTGAGGAACATGAAAGCCACTATCGGAATGGGTTACAAGAGTTTGAAATAAATTGTTTTGCTTCTAACAAGTTGATTGTAACAATGGCTCTCACACTAGAGAACACTTTGAAAATATTTCTTTTGACTAAGTGTTTCTCTAGACCTTAACCTTATGAACTCTAATGACTTACCAAATTTCATGCTTGTGAGTTCTCTTATGTTCTTCTTCAACCTTGAGTATCTATTTATAGAATAGGTTAGAGTTTCTCCTTCATCTTTGCAAAATTTGAATCATATCTTTGAAAATAATAAATGTATTTTCTTGTGAGTGTTTTTTCTTGTAAACAATTTTTGATCCCATCCTCTTGTAAATAATTCATATCTTGTGGATAAATCTTGATCAAATCTTCTTGTAAATAATTTAATTCATGTGATAAATCTTATAAATAATTCATATCTTCGTGTAGATAAATCTTGATCAAATCTTCTTGTAAATAATTTGTATATGCTTGTGATAAATCTTGATCAAATCTTCTTATAAATAATTCTTATTTTCTTGTGATAAATCTTGATCAAATATTCTTGTAAATAATCCATATTTTCTTGTTGATAAGATCTTGATCATATCTTCTTCAAATCTTGAGCATATCTTCTTTTCAACATGGTCAATGATTTTCTTCAATTATAAATCTGAATCAAATCTTATTTTAGATTTTCATCAAAAACATAAATCTTCTTTCATAGTCGTGCTTGATTTGAGTTTGAATGGATTTGGGTTATTCTTGGACCGTCACAAGTTTTTGATTCGGCTAAGTCTTATGTTCATACTTAATTCTTTCAATTTCAATTGGTGACTTTACATCATAGGCATTGACTTCTATAACACCCCGATTTTCAAAGCGAGTGTGTATTTTTTTTTCAAAAGAAAGTAAAATAAAACAGAGAAATAAAGAAAGAAAATACCTTTGGATAAACGTTTAAGTCATAACGCAACGACATTTAAGTCAATTATAATTTACAAGCAGCGGAATAGTTTTTGAAATATGAATCCAAAGTATTTACACATCAAAAAGTGGTACATGGAACCCATCGAAAATAAAATGTCATGCTGACAATATTAGTATAAGTACAATGTTCCAATTTAAAATAAACACAATCCATAAGAAAGACATCTAGTCCCTATACGTAAACCTAATCTCATCATTCCACAAAAACTATACATCATGAGTGATCTTCACGCGCCTCGCAAGATCCTCCTAACATAGCTCCAGTCAGGTGTTCCCAACTACATTTCCATCCATAGGGTACGAACCGGTAGGATGGTCCTGGTTCTCATCTGAGGGCAAAGCCCAGATTTCCATAATAGTTGTAAAGGGTCACCAACCGAAATTAACAATTAACACATAACATTTAAGTTTTTAAATGCATAAAATAACCTTTCAACTTAGCATACACCTTAAAAGGGTTTTCATATGCTAAAAATTCGTAAACAAGGTTGAAAAATGAAGTTTTTAACAAAACAACACTGCTGTATTCGAATACAGCATCTCTGTATTCGAATACAAGGTTGTTTCAGCATTCAGCAGCAAAACAACATGTCTGTATTCGACTACAACAGTATGTATTCGACTACACAGTAAGTCAGTGGCAAAAATAACATGTCTGTATTCGAATACAGCTTGCTGTATTCGAATACACATCAGACAGCAGCATAAAAACAGCAAAATTCAACATTTTTCAGCTTTTCAAAGGGTGTCGAAATCAATCAACACTTACCCACAAATCCATACAATCACACTTAGCAATTATAGCGCAATCACCACGACATCTTGAGTTTCGAAATAGTTTTGCAATCAATCACACTTACACATAATTCCAAAATATAACACTTAGCACTTATAACGCAATCACCAAGACATTATGAGTTTCGAAATAGTTTAGCAAATCAAACACACTATCACACGATTCCAAAACATCCACACTTGACAATTATAACCCAATTACCACGACAACTTAAGTTCGAAATAGTTTTGCAATCAACCACACTTACACACAATTTCAAAACATAACACTTAGTAATATCATCACAGTCACAATGACATCTCAAGTTCAAACATTCAATCATACACTTGAATCAAACACGACTCGTGTGTCCAGCACCCTAATGCAATGCGTATATGCCAAAATGCATGGACTCGGAATTCCAAACCAAAACCCTCCTCGAAGGGGCATAAATCATAATTGTATTGCCTATCGCAGGCCAAAGTACCAATTACTGAGGTGCCACCTATCACGGGTCTGCACAATTTATTAAAAGCGTAAACCATAAACGTACTGCCTATCACGGGCCCGTACCGTTTACCAAGGTGCCACATATCACGGGTCTGCACGGTTTACTAAAAAGAACGTAAATTGTAAATGTACCGCCTATCACAGGCCAAAGTACTCTTTACCAAGGTGCAACCTATCACGGGTCTGCACAATTTACAAAAAACCGTAAATCTTAAATGTACCGCCTATCACGGGCTAAAGTACTATTTACCAAGGTGCCACCTATCACGGGTCTGTACAATTTACAAAAACGTAAATCATAAATGTACCGCCTATCACAGGCCAAAGTACTATTTATCAAGGTGCCACCTATCACGGGTCTGCACGATTTACAAAAAGCATGAAAGTGCATGAGCATATATTGACTCCATCCACAACAATCGTTAAGCAAATGCAGATATTAAAAGATTCCCCATTTTTAATACTCATTTAACTTAAACGATTTTCACAACAAACATTAAGCAAACAGAAATATTAAGAGATTCCCCATTCTTAATACTCTTTTAACTTAAACGATTTTCACAACAAACATTAAGCAAACAGAAATATTAAGAGATTCCCCATTCTTAATACTCTTTTAACTTAAACGATTTTCACTACAAACATTAAGCAAACAGAAATATTAAGAGATTCCCCATTCTTAATACTCTTTTAACTTAAACGATTTTCAAAACAAACATTAAGTAAACAAGACATTAAGAGATTCCCCATTCTTAATACTCATTTTACTTAAGCGATTTTCCAAAACAAACATTAAGTAAACAAGACATTAAGAGATTCCCCATTCTTAATACTCATTTAACTTAAACGATTTTCCAAAACAAACATTAAGTAAATAAGACATTAAGAGATTCCCCATTCTTAATACTCATTTAACTTAACCGATTTTCACAAACACACATTAAGTAAACAAGACATTAAGAGATTCCTCATTCTTAATACTCATTTATCTTAAACGATTTTCCAAAACAAACATTAAGTAAACAAGACATTAAGAGATTCCTCATTCTTAATACCCATTTAACTTAACTGATTTTCACAAACACACATTAAGTAAACAAGACATTAAGAGATTCCCCATTCTTAATACTCTTTTAACGTAATGGTTTTCAAATCCCACACAAAACAAACTCAAAAATATTATCAAATTCAATCCACGATTCACAACAAAACACATCGATTCATTTCTCCATAAAGTCCAACCATACACATATCAAATTTCATCAGTATTAATTAAGAACGCGTCAAATACGACGAACACAGATCAACACAACATACCACTCAAACACATCAAATTTCATTTACTCAAAACATACTCAAATGAGTTAAATTCATTTTCCCCAAATCAATACTTTAACCCTAACAAAATTCTTTTCCATACAACCACAGATAAGTCCCTAAATGCAAACTAAAAGTTTGGAAGGAGCCCTTACCTTCATGTTAGCTGTAACGTGCGATTACAGTACCGCGAGTAAATCCGGTAAAATCTCCGCCCGCAACGTCGCTTTCAAAGTTGGTTCCCTAGCACCGTAGCGTGGTAGTGAGCAACTTTCCCTTTTATCTCTTTGCGAAACGAAGCTTAGATCTAGATGAAACGGGGAGGTTTGTGTTTGACGGTTTTGAAATCCCTAATACCGTTTTTCTTCGTTTTCGAAACAACGAGGAAGTATGAAGCTGAGAAAACCTTGCTCTCTTACCCACTAATCCTTGGGTTTCTATTCTTGAAGCCAAAGAACGAAAAAGGAAGAAAAAGGGAGAAGGAGAAGTGAGCGCGGGCAGAGGAAGAAGAAGGGAAATGTTTTATTCTCTCTCCTTTGTCTTTCTTTCCTTTGTTTTTCTTTTCTTTCTTTTTCCTTCTTTCCTTTCTATCTCCTTTTCTTTTCTCCCCAAACAAATATATATATATATATATATATATATATATTAATTACTCTTAACAAATATCTCAAAATACCTAGATATTTGTTAAATTACCATTTCACCCATAACGCATTAAATTATTCGTAAAAGATTCACCGTAGTTAATTTAATTTATTCATCGAGGTGTAATTCTAATCGGGCATCAAAATATCTTTTTGGTCATTTAAACTCCCAAAATATTAATAACTTGGCTAAAAAGCCCCTGAGTTCAATACCAAAATCCACTAAAATACATAAAGTATAATTTAAAATTATGGGTCTTACAACTTCGTTGTTGGAATGAGATGTTGTGTTTCTTGAATAATAATAGTTAGAGACAGAATTGCATTTCTTATAATTAGAGGCATTAGGCAAATCGCCTTATTGAAACTTCAGAGTCAGTGCAACATTAAAGGTTGCATATCAAAGGTTCCAACATTAAAGGTTGCACTATTTTGATCTACGAATTGCGAGCTTTGAATTTATGATTTAAACAATCTTTTTAGAGTTAATCATACCTTGATATGAACTCTTCAGAGGCATGTTGAGTTTGTGCACATTAGAGACGTGCAAGGGCTTTAGAGACATGGTTCAAATTCAATCTTTAGAGGCAGTCTTCAAACTCAGTCTTCAGGCCTAGACTTCAGACCCAAACATTAGAGGCAATCTTCGTAACATTCAGTGGCACGTTACTTTCAGAGGCATATGTTTAGAGGCAGACGCGTATATTTCGTGTTCGTATGATCACTTATTATGGTCACTTCCTCTAGTCGCTTCCTCTGGTACCTTTCTTTGATTTTCTTTTTCCAATAAGGCGATTTGCCCAATGCCTCTAATTATAAAATACTTTTGTTAACATCAAAACTGTTAACATCAAATACTTTTGTTAACATCAAAACTGTAAGTGGAAAATCATCTTGGTTTCAACAGTTTGAAGCTAGAAAATTATGTTTAACCTAACAATATTGACATTTGTCAATTGAATAAAGACTTACAGATACGAGTATATGTCATTTTAAAATAAGGTTCTTCATAGTTAGGTTATCTATTATAACCTATTAAAATAGTTTCCCAAGCTTTGGTCGTGACATCTCAACATTCTATCTGCCAACATAATTTCGACCGAAGCGTAAAAACAAAGTTGTAGAAAGAGAAAAAAAAACAATGTCAAATAATACGAAGTTTGGTAAGGATAAAAGTTAACGTATGCAAAGTGCAATTACTATAACAAATGCTTAATTTCTTTTATAAGAAAAAGGAGCAAATTTTACAAGAAAGACTCGTTAGATTATGACCGACAAATTTCAACCTTTGTCTCACTTTTACAATGGTTGAACTTATGAAATACAATGACAAATCATTTTTGTGTCTATTGAAAAAGTGGTAATCACCACTTAAAACTTACACATATAGTGAGACCTCAAGATTGAATTAGAATATGATATATATTTAATTTAATAGTATTGATATTTGTCAATTGAAAAAATATGTATATATGTTATTTTAAGATAAGGTTCTTTATAATTAGGTTATTTATAATGAAATATGAGTATATGTCAATTAATGAATAAAATAAAATAAGGTTTTTTATAATAATTATTAAATTATGAAAGGAATTGTATTCCGTGATTTCTCATTAATCTCGAAACGTATATATATACAATGATCAAGCATGTCCAATATAGAAATCTATTAACTATACATCAACGGTTTACTTAAAATAGATTAGGAAGGTATTGATTATTCTATGAATAGAAGAGATACACATATAATTACAAGAATATTCTAGCAAATATTGTAGTCTATCACTCCCCCGCAGTGGAAGCGGGAGGTTCTCGTACGCTGAGACTTGCTCGAAATTCATCAAAAAGTATGCGTGGGAGCCCTTAGTAAATATGTCAGCAATCTGATGACAGGATGGGACATGAAGAACCCGAGCTTGACCGCGAGCCACCTTCTCGCGAACAAAGTGAATATCCAGCTCAATGTGCTTGGTGTGTTGGTGTTGAACTGGGTTGCCGGAGAGGTAGATGGCACTGACATTGTCACAGTACACCAATGTTGCTTTTAGGATTGGAAAATTCAGTTCTAGAAGAAGATTTCAAATCCAGCATGACTCGGACACGACGTTGGCTACCCCTCTATACTCTGCTTCAGCACTGGAGCGAGAGAGGGTAGGCTGTCGTTTAGATGACCATGAGATAAGATTATCACCAAGAAAAACACAATAACCAGATGTAGAGCGCCTTGTGTCAGGACAGCCAACCCAATCAGCATCAGTGTAGGAGGTAAGATTGGAGATGGATGAGGGGTACAGATGTAAACCGAAATGCAGAGTGCCTTGGACGTAACGCAGAATGCGTTTTAGAGCGTTCATGTGTTCGGTTTTTGGAGCATGCATGTGGAGGCATATCTGCTGGACAACATATGAAATATCTGGTCGAGTAAATGTGAGATACTGCAAAGCACCTGCGAGGCTCCGATAATGAGTGGGATCCTCAACCGAAACACTTGAAGAGACACTGAGTTTTTGTTTGGTGTCAACAGGTGTAGCAGACGGTTTGCAAGAGGACATGCCGGCCCGATCAATGATTTCTGCTGCATAATTTTTCTGACAAAGAAATAGACCACCTGTATGTCTCGTTATTGTAATGCCTAGAAAATAGCTGAGAGGGCCCAAGTCCTTCATAGAAATTTCGGAAGCAAGCAACATCATGATGGACTTCCGAAGAGCATCAGTGGATGTAATGAGAATGATATCATCTACATATAGAAGAAGGTATGCAATGTTCGTGCCTTTACGGTATATGAATAAGGAATGGTCGGATTTGCTTTGATGGAAGCCTATGGTAGAGACATAGTCAGCAAACCTCTGGTACCACGCTCGAGGAGCCTGTTTGAGGCCATATATTGATTTGTGCAGAAGACAGACATAGTCTGGATGAACAGGATCGCGGAAACCCATGGGCTGATGCATATAGACGGTCTCACGAAGATTGCCGTGTAAAAAGGCATTCTGGACATCTAACTGATGGATGGGCCATGAGTATGATAAGGCAATGCTGAGAACCGTCCGGATAGTTGCTGGTTTCACCACAGGGCTAAATGTTTCATCACAATCCACTCCAGCTTTTTGAGACCTGCCATCACCAACAAGACGAGCCTTATAGCGCTCAAAAGAACCGTCCGATATCTTTTTATGACGAAAAATCCACATAGATCGAATAATATTGACACCACAAGGTCGGGGGACCAAATCCCACGTCTTATTTTTAATAAGAGCATTAAATTCTGCTTGCATGGCAGATTTCCAATGTGGATCGGACAAGGCTAAATATGGAGTTTTCGGAATAGGAGAGGGTAAGATGGCATTAGCTGAGGAAGATAGGTTGAACAGGCGTTTGGGTTTGGTAATTCCATGCATGTTGCGTGTTGTTATGGTCCTAGCGGGTTGGTGAATTGACTGGTCATTTGTTGGAGGTGGGTTGGTTTGGATGATGGTGTGTGGAACATGGTTGTTGTTTGGGGAAGCAGTTTGGGTTGTAGCTGGAGGGTTGGCTGTAATGGGCTGCAAAGTTTGATTTTGCCAGTGATGGATGCAGGAAGGATGTAGAGTATCATCTAGAAAATCATATGCAGCTTTTGTGGGTAAATGTAGCTTAGTAAAAGGAAATTATGTTTCATCAAAGATTACATGCCGCGAAATAATTATTTTTTTGGTTGACAAATCATAACATTTATATCCTCTGTGATTGGATGGGTAGCCCAAGAAAACACATGGGGTAGAGCGAGGTTGTAATTTATGGAGACTGGTAGAATGAAGTAGTGGGTAGCATAGGCAACCAAAAACCCGGAGGTGTGTATAAGTGGGATCCCGGTGATACAAAAGTTGAGTGGGTGACATGTGATTTAGAGATTTATGTGGGAGAATATTTAACAGATAAGTTGCCATTTGTAGAGCATGATGCCAAAAAGAAGTGGGCATTGAAGAGTGGACAAGGAGAGTGCGAATCATGTTATTTATGGTGCGTATTTTTCATTCTGCTTTACCATTCTGAGGAGAAGTGTGCGGGCAAGAGAAACGAAAAATAAGACTGTTAGCATCGCAATATTTTCTGAAAGACTCATTGTCAAATTCGCGTCCATTGTCACATTGAAAACATTTGATGGTTTTATCAAATTGGGTTTTAATAAGAGAACTCAAGGATGAAAAAATAGAGTAGACCTGTGATTTGTTGCTAATAGGGAAAGTCCACAAAAAAATTAGAGTAATCATCCAAGAATAAGACATAATATTTATGCCCAACAGTGCTTAAGTCGCTATGCATAATATCAAAAGGCATTAAAGTATGAGATTGAGAAGCACAAAATGGCAATTTAACATGTTTCCCAAGAACACAAGAGTCACAAACAGAATGTGAAATGAAATTATTATAATCAATTAGCTTATTTTTCGGGTGCCCTAAGCGATTGTGCCATAAACTGGATGTAAGAGATGCAAAAGTGGATGGATGGGAGACTGAATAATGATTGGTGATAGGATAAAGATCCCCAATGCTATCACATCTCATTAGTGGTGTCCCCGTCTGAAAATCATTCACAGAGAATCCAAAAGGGTCAAAAGCAATAGAAACATTATTGTCAGTAGTGAGACGTCGCACAGAAATTAAATTTTTAATTATTTGTGGGGCATGTAGGACATTTTGTAGTTTTAAAGGTTTTGTAAGTGTATAAATGGTTGAATGTCCATAACTACGAATTGGAATTTGTTGTCCACTGCCAACAATAATATGTTGATTTGAATTACTCATATTAGAATAAGACGAGAGATTACCTTGTGATGCCGTCATATGAGAGGTTGCCCCAGTATCCATATACCACTGACCATCTGGAGGATTGAGGGACATGGTGTGCATGGCGGCTTCAATGGATGTGGGTGCTAGAGAAGGTGTGCTGGCTGCATAGGCCTGCGGACGTGGGCCTAATAATCCTTGTTGCTTTGGAGGACCACTGGGGCGAGTCCATTGAGAAGACGGGTATGGGCAAGGAGGGAGTGTCCATGGTGGTGACATCCAACCCCACTGATACTGCTGCCAGGGGGCGGGAGGAGATGGCCACGGTGAGGTGTTGGCTTGCTGGGATGGTTGACCACCCCCACGTCCGCCACCACGATGACCACGCCCATTGTTTCTGCCGTAACTACCGCGGTTTTTATTGGCTGAATTTCGGTTGCTATTCTTCTTGCTGCCGCAGTTATCAGTGGAATAGAAGGCTTTAGTAAGGTCCTTCGGTTGTGCCGCAATCATGGCAGCCTGAGCACCTGTTGCCGCCATCTTAATTAGACCGGCTTCTTCAAGAGTAAGCATAGAGCGGGCCTGATAAAATTGAGGAAGAGGATTGCTTTGCCGAATCAGTGTTCCGACCCCTTTGTATGCATCAGTGAGGCCGGAAACAAGCTGAAGAACGAGTCTCTGATTAGATACAGGGGCTCCAACATTTTTCAATTGGTCATAAATCATTTTGAGCCGCTGACAATAGGCGGAAGCGGTGGGAAAATCCTCCATGCGAATGGAGGAAAACTCCTGCTCGAGAGTGACTGCACGAGCGTTTTTATTATCTTGGAAGATGTTGGTCAATCGATTTCAGGCCTCCATGGCAGTGGAGTCTGGTTCAATGATGGTAGCCAAAAGGTCGCTAGAGATAGTGGAATAGATCCACTGTAGAACTATTGCATCAAGAGTTGTCCACAGTTCTTTCGCATCAGCAGTTGCGGGGGTCGTCGTCTCCATGCTTGGTGCTGGAGGAATGATATGATGGAGGACCTTATGAAACCGAGCATGGATTTTGAAAAGTTCAACCCATGTACCAAATTGAATGTTTTCCAGCTCAAGAACAATGGGGATGTGGTTCTTGATATTGGTTACGGCGAGAGCCGAATGGAAAGGGTTCTTTGGTGAAGAGGAAGAAGAGGGAGGCGGTGTAGGAATAGACTCAGGGGTTGGGATAGACATGATCACTGGGGAGGAAAGAAAGAAAAGAATAGAGGGTGGAGAGACTAAGTGGTGCAACTTGGAGCTCGTGATACCATGAAAGGAATTGTATTCCGTGATTTCTCATTATATATATACAATGATCATGCATGTCCAATATAGGAACCTATTAACTATACATCAATAGTTTACTTAAAATAGATTAGGAAGGTATTGTAGTCTATCAAATTACAAGAATATTCTCTTCTATGAATAGAAGAGATACACATATAATTACAATAATATTCTAGCAAATATTGTAGTCTATCAAATTATTTGTTAAGACTTAAAGTGTTTATTAAATAATAAAAATGAAAAATTATCTTTGTGCCAAAATTGGATATAGTCTTTTTTATTTTTATGAATTTAATTTTTTTTTTTTATAATTTTTTTGTTCTATATGAAATATTTTAATGTTTTATTATATCATTTAGATTCTACGTGAATATATCAAACTTCAACTATATAAGCTACTAATTTTTAGTTATTAATTTTGGTCTTGCCTTTTATAAATCATTTTGTTCCCCAAGCATGTTTGTTAGTGAATTTAATTCATAATATTATTAACAAAAAGAAATACTTACTATATTTATAATATTGATACATTAAAAAACTACACAATATTCTCAAATGATATAATTCACGTCTTTTTATTACGTATCATGATTTTTCTATGAATGCAAAAGGATAAAAAAATAAACAAGGCAATAACGCATGCAACAACCTAGCAGCTCCATGGTACATCTGTACATTTCTTTCTTCATTAAATTTCATGGCTTTCGTCAACCAATTTCTGTTTAAACTAGACATCTCTCTAATTAATTAATTCTGCCAATATATTTGATTTTTTTTGTTTTAGTTATTCTTCATACGTCAAACACACTTCTTTTTCTAATTAATTCTAATTGTTATGTTCTTGTTTTCAACCTATCCATTGTTTATAGCTACAATTAGTAGTGTGTATGTGTGTATGGTTGGTTTTTTAAGAAAATTAGACCATATTTATTTTAAAATTAATATAAGAATTTAGATTTATAATTATTTGATTTAAAAGTGGTTATAGAATAAATTTTAGTAACTGGTTTTGAAAATTTTAATTTTAAAATAAATTTTTTTCAATATTGGTTAAAATTTGATTATTTTTTAATATTTATTTTAAAAAA
>JBBPBR010000006.1:34214191-34262118 GCA_037974775.1 Cicer pinnatifidum
ATTTTTTTTTTGAGAGGCTGTGTGGCATAATAAAGTCGTTGCTTTAACATTAATTTCAAAAGTTTTAATTGAATTAAAATTAGCATTTTTCAGAAAATAAAGAAAACCAAAAATAAATATACTAAATATGAAATTGATTATTCGAATGTCCATTATTAACCTTCCAACAAGACAAGAATAAGATGGATAATTTGTTTTGTCTGTGACAACCAAATGGCTTTAGAATGACATGAAATGAAACGACAACCAAATGGCTTTAGAATGACATGAAATGAAACGACGTATATATCCCAAGCGTCAAGACAAGTACTTCGTGTGCATCTGTCAATTTTTTTTTTATTTTTTTTAATTTCATTTACTTTTGAACATAGAGCTAATAATAGTGAAGAGTGGGTAAAGAGTCTTAAACGTTATGTTTCAATCATATTTTTGTCATGTAAATTAAAAAAAAAAAAAAACAAAATAAAAAATTCTAAAATAGTTTAAAAATACAAAATGGAAATAAAAACTAAAATAACAATGTAATATGATTCATCCGGTTACAAAACAAAACTATTAAGACCACTAAAGAAAAATCAATTGCAAGGAGCAAATAGTACCAAATTAGAAGTCTCTTGTTATCCTACTTTTTATATTTCCTATATTTTTGCCATAGTTTCCCCACACGTTAATATAGGAGAGATGAAGTTATGAGGGCACTTTTTGGTGTATAAAAGTCATTACTAGTAGTTATATATTGTAAACTGATTTTATATTTTTAAAAATAATTTTCATGAAAATTTTATTTAAAAATAAAAAAAAAAATATTTCTGATTCATTTATTGTCGATTACAAAAAAATATTTTTATATTTTTTATTAATAAAATTTACGTGATAAATATAATATCATTTTTGAAAGTATCTCTTAAAAAAAATATTTAATAGCTGTAATAATAGCATAAATAAAATGTGACATATTATCTAACAATAAATTTGTTATTAAAATACGATATACCAACAAGTATTATCTTAATTTCTAGTGTTATGGAAAATTGGACAACCAAATTATGATGGTAATTACCTATTACTACATCTTGGCATGCAATTCAACAACTTTGACAAAAATATCATCATTAAAGTGAAAGAAACGGTGATGATCCATGCATCACCTTATAACTTAACTATTAAGAATTATAGTTAGAATCCAAAAAAAGAGAAAAATTATCTTTAATTATTTCTCTCTTTCTTAACTATGATTTTTAATATGATATCAAAAAAATAATAATTATTCTACTATATTTATTTTTTAAATTTTCTTTATCCTTTCTTCCTCATTTCGAATTCATATTTGTGATTATTCGTTTTTTCTCAACTTGGTTGTATAATATTTGTAGATTGAAGATGCTTTGTGATTTATGATATGATTCTTTTAATGTTTCATTGTTGATTAACTATTCTTCTTTAGTGATATACTTCACTATAATTTCATTCTCTTTATTCATTGTTGGCTTTCTCTTTGTGCTTCTACCACATGGTACTAAAGCAATTATCATTTTCTTTGTTCTTTTACCTATGGTATTAGATATTTCTCATTCTTTTTGTATTTTAATCATATGATGGTTAAGTTTTGTTGACCAAATTTGACATTTGAAGATCCAAGATTGGAATTCTTGATTCTATATTGGAGTGACTGTCGTGGTGACACCGGAAAATTTCGACGAGAGTTATACTTCTCGGCCACTACCATTTTCTACATGAATTTTGTTGTTTAGCCGATGTGATTAAGACTTGTATTATTTTGTTGTAATTTTCTTTCATCCCAAATTGAAAATGTTGTTAAATACTTTCAACTTGTGGGGGACTATTAGAGATAGTTAAAAGATACTTATGGTTATATAAAATTTGTTAGGTTAACTACATTAATAACACTATATAAAAATGCATCATACTCTCATTATATAACAATTATTTAAATAATCATTTCAAATTTTAATCTTCTCTTTAATTATTTGTCTATTTCTTGTATTCAACCATAATTCTAAACAGTAACCTTGCCTTGTATTCATCCTTAGGAATTTGAATAGCCAACACATTTCTTTTAATGCATAGATTCTCCAATTTTGTGAAAGACATATCAAAAGATTTTTGCAAGACTTCTGGAAAAAAAAAAAAAAGGTGACAAGTGTATGATAAGATTAAAATGCTGTTTAGACCAAACTAATTGGTGGCTCAACTAAGCCAAAATTGCAGCTAGAACAAGGACTCAATCGTTTATTTGTCACTAAAATTAGAGTTGTATATGATTGATTTTTATAAAAACTAGACCATATTTATTTTAAAATCAATATATAGATTTATATTATAACCAAATTTATTATTTAGTTTAAAAGCAGTTATAAAACCAATTGTAAAATTAGTTACGGTTAAATAATCGGTTTATAATTAAGCAATAGATTTTGAAAAATTTAATTTTAAAATTGATTTTTTTTAAAATCAGTTAAATTTTGATTATTTTTTTAAAAATCATTTATTCATAGTTTAAAAATCGGTTATTTAAAAAAAATTAATTTTTTCGATAAATTTTTTAAAAAAATTCTCACCAAGTTTTTATTTATTTATTTATTTATTTCTGATATTTTTTCGGAAAAAATAAATTTTAAAATTTTTTCAAGATATAAAATCTCAAAATTAACAAAATATTGGTAGTGAATAAAAACCAAATCTAAATATAAAACATAAGTTGTTATCTAACCGGTTTATAAATAAACCGGATTATAATCATATGATTTTAACAGAATATTTAAAATGGATTTGAATTCGGTTTAAAAATTTGAGCCTCATAACTGGATTTTTTCCCATCCCTACCTTCCACCATAATGAGTCCTTACTGCATCCCACATCACCGCTCTGTATCTCTAAGTATATTTTGAATGTCGAAACTTCCACCATAATGACTCTTTACTGCATGACTCCTCCAACACAATTTCCCTAATTATGGATAATTAAACCCCATCCACCTTCTTAACACCCAACCCACCCTTTGCATGCTCTAAAAAAACCTTAACCTAATTAATCCAATTAATCTTACGTGACTTGCCACTCCTACCCTACAAAAAATATTTGAAAAGGAATTTAAGATGAGAAATAATAAATGAAAGAGCCTTAAGGAAAAAAAGAAAGTAAACCGATAATATAAGACCCCTTTAACCAAATACAATTAAACTTTTTTCTCGTGTTTGCACCTTCAAACTTGACTTGTAGGGTCAATGTGATGTGTGCCTTCAACAATCTGGAGTTGTTAGATTATGTGGAGAAGACTTGGATTGTAGAGTCAAGGAGTTTGTGTTCTTTAAAAAGTCTGAATAGGGTCAAATATTGTGTAATGCATGCATTTGAATTAGTGGATGAAATCCTTCCAAGTGAAGTGATTAGACGTAGCTACGAAGTTGGTGGTGAACCAGAATAAATTTCTTGTGCCACTTTAGTCTTGCATTCCTTAGTTTTGTTACTACTTCTGCTCTAAGCAATCAAACTAGAACTAGTTTTAATCAAAAACAAAAAAAAAGAATCCAAATTTGACAAACACAATTCAACTTCCCCTTCTTATGTTTGCACCTTCAATTGACATCAAAGCTCAGTTCCAAGGTTGAACACTTTTCACTATTTAAGGAAAGATCCAACAATTCAACATGTCTAGATTTAGTGAAGAAGTATCTACAAGAAACATCAACATACCACCTTTGTATGATGGCGGATGTTTTGAGTGCTAGAAAGACAGGTTGATGAGTTTCTTTATTTCACAAGATCCTGAACTTTGGGACTTGGTGTAAGATGGTTATACTACTCCAACAAAATAAGATGGTATTGAAATTCAAAGAAAAATGATGAATGTTGATCAGAAGAAGATGTACAAGATACATCATAAGTCCATTACATTGATGATAAATGCAATCACTTTCAAGGAGTTTGACAAGTGTACCAACAAGAAGACAACAAAGAGAATTTATGATAATCTGATTATGACTTATGAAGGAATCAAACAAGTTCAAGAAGCAAAGGTTGACCTTCTAGTCAGAAAGTATGTGTTGTTCAAGATGGAAGAAGATGAAGACATTGGAACAATTTTTTTCCAAATTCCATACTATGGTCTCAAGATTAAAGGTACTTAAGAAAAGTTATACTACTGTTGATCATGTGAAGTAATATTTTAGGAGTCTGCCAAGTAAGTTGAGACATAAGATTACAATTATAATACTTAGAGCAAATAAAATTATTATTAGAACCAAGTGGGTTTCAGAAACAAGCTAAATGAAAAAGGTGAAATGGTCAGAAACATGGAAAAACTTGTTGCACAAGGCTATAGTAAGAAAGAAGACATTGACTATACCAAGACATTTACTCAAGTGGTCAGGATAGAACATTGACTATACTGAGACATTTACTCTAGTGGTCAGTTTAGAACATCTGAAAACCAAACTTATATGCTAGTTCTGCTGAAGTGTTCAAATTCTATGGATTTCTTTGTTCCTCTAATACTTATATAGCTTTGATTTTTAAGATCAAGCTTCTTGTTATCACAATAAACATAATATCAGACAATAATTAAATTTAAAGAAAGATATAACCTATATGTCAACAGTTTTAGTTTAACTCTGAAAATCCACTTATTTCTTATTTTCTGGTTTTCAAATTCTCAATTTGCTTATTCTCTGATTAGACGATATGCATAAATGGATTTGAATTCCCATCTAGGTTTGTAGTCTTGATGAATTTGACTGGAGCGTTCAAAGAAGTCTCCTAATTGTGATTGTAAATCTAACACTTTTGTTTTTGCTGATGTATCAGATTCCTTTGGTAATTTTGGAATTGATGGTAATTCTAATTCTTCTGGTAGTTTCAATTATGTCAATATGTGTGATTTCTCTGCCAATTTTGATGATGTTGGTACTCCAAATTTTTCTAATATTTTTGGTTCATCATATGGTTCTGCTTGTGATAGGTATTGTGCTGAAAAAACCTTATTCAACCAAATTCAGTTGGCTTCTATTTGTTAAGTCTTGGAACGTAGAGCTTTTTACTTTCATATATTGCAAGCATCCATTGACCAGCCACCATGATTGGTGTTTCAATTTGGTTGTTTAGAACATCAACAACATAAATAATTTTATCCTTTGGTACATAAAACTGGTTGGGTCCTGGTTTGTTAGTTCTAAAAGGTTTCCTATCTTTCCATTTGGTTAGCATAGGACAAGATATTTTAATGTGACATTTCTTATAGCAAATAGTACATAAATAATTAGAGGGAACAAACTTAGGTTCAATTACATTTTCTTGAAATCACATTCCTCTTTTACCATTCCCATTAACACGATAAATCATAGATGCATACTTGCTTCTTTCCATACCATGATCAGCAAAATCTTGGAATGCTTCTTCATGTTTGAACAAGTGTTTCTCTCTTTGAAATCTAAGATGATTTTGTAATTTTGAGCTTGAGTTTTTCTACTCTTTTCTACTTTTCTATGATCTTGTTCTTCAGCCTTGTGTATCTATTTATAGTTAAAATTTGGGCTTCAATTTAGTCTTTGTTTAATTCTGAATTGTATCTTGTTCATATTGAGTTTGTAAATTCTTCATATTGATTTTTTTTCCTATTTTGTTTTCATAGAGTTTGTAAATTCATTTGAACTTTACGAACACATGAAGTACTACTATATGAGGATAAACAACAAAGAAAGGCAAAATAATAGTCTTAAAAGTCTCTCTAAATCTTCAAGAGAACACATCTTCAACACAAGATGAGAGAGAAGACTCATAAGAAACTGGACAAGAAGAAGTTGATGAAGAAGTAGCTCTTCTTACAAGAAAAATTCAAAGAATGATGAGACGAAGATATCAAATCAAAAGAAGTTTTCCAAACAAAAATGAAAACATTAAAACATAAACATATAAGAGTCAAATTACATGTTATGTGTGCAACATACTAGGACATTACAAAACTGAATGTCCTTTAAACAAAAAGACACAAAAAAGGTTTCCAATCAAGAAAAGTCTATGATGGTCACCTGAGATCATTATGAAGAATCGGACAAAAAAGAAAATGAAGAAGCCCAAATGTGTCTAATGGAAAACTCAGAAAATGATGAGGTAATCATTTATGAACTATGTCCTTTATGTGAACAAATGGAAAAATAATTTGATAATTTGTTAAATGACTCAAAATTTCTAGCACAAAAATGTGACTCTTAAAAAGAACAAGTTTGCAAAGAAAAACATATGAAGAATTTGAATGTCAAGAACGTTCTACAACTCAAAAGGAGAATGTTTTGCTCGAAAGAGAAATTGGTATATCTTAAAAATGATTCACCAAATTTTATTAAATCCAATCAAACTTTCCAAAGAATTATTGGATCTTAGGTAGAAATATTTGATAAAGCTGGACTTGATTTTGACAAAACAAAAAAGGAAAAACTTTATGAATTTTTTTTTGTACTAGAAAGAAAAGAAGATAAAGGCAAAACAAAATTTTCTTATTGCAATAAAATTGGACATCTTGGTTATGCATGTTATTTCAAAAATTGGATGAAAATAAAACTCAAGAAAACCTCTCAAAAAGGAATAATGATATGGTATCAGGACATAACCGTCTCCAAAAGCAATAAGAAAAAAAATCTAGTATTAAGGAAAAATATATCTCTCAAGTACCCAAGACCAAATGGGTACCTAAAATTCTAGTCACATCAAATGCGTGTTGGACAATGGTTGTTTGAGTCATATGATAGGAGATAAACATTGTCTTCTTTCCTTTGTTAAGATGGATGGAGGATCTGTAACCTTTGGGAATAATGATCAAACAAATATCAAAGGTAAATGTATTATAGGTAAAGAAAACTCTACAAAAATTGATGATGTTCAATACGTTGAATATTTAAAACACAATCTTATAAGCATTAGTCAATGGTGTGACAATGATTTTGAGGTTATATTTAAGTCAAACATATGCTAAGTCAAGCAGACAACTTCTGGAAAATTCATTTTCTTTGGACCAAGAAAGAAAAATTTGTATTTTTTATATATTGAAGAATTACCTACTAAATCATGCTTTATATCCATATATAAAGATAAATGGATATGATACAAAAGAACTGGACATGTTAAAATGAAAATAATTTCAAAACTTGATTTTATTTGAGGTCTACCAAAAATAAGTTTTGATAAAGATAAAGCATTTGAAGCTGTTGGTTATTATGGCCTCTATTTGTTAAAAAATCATGTGAAATGTCTTTACTAATTTTTCCAAGATTATTAATTATATTAACAATGTCGGGTTACAAAATTTATTCAGGAACAACATTCACAATTGGATTTATTATCAATATAAGAGTACAAGTACAATGCTTATTCAAAAGATTAATCAAGACAGAAATTCACCCATACAAACATTCAAGAATAAGCATTCAAGCAATATCAAAATAAAGAGAAAGGATAAGAAAATCGTGCACCAAGATTTATACTAGTTCGGCTATCAGTTTGATAGCCTACATCCAGTCCTGAAATCTAAACCAGATTTCAGCATTTCCAATAGAATTGACTTGAGTACATTTTACAGATTGTCCAGCTCACTTATGGCCTATCTATCCAACTCACTCGCTTCTATCACAATGCCACCTTATCCCTAGAGTTATTCACCAAACTCACACGAGATCAAGATGAGACTTCTTCTTGATGAACACACACACCAACAAAGATAGTCACCAGTTTACACACTGGATTTTTCAGAACTTTCTTTACAGATTGTTTTTACATAAAAGATAAAAGAGATCTAATGATGATGACTCAATCACAATATGAATTTCACACAAAAAGGAATTTTCCAAATGAGTATTTTGTGTGTGGTTACAATTATTTCTCTCAAAGTGTTTTTCCTTATTTCTCAGTTATGAAAACGTGTAATGAATAATTGTTTTGATTATTGTGATTGATTCAATTTATATATGTTCAGAAAAACATCAGTTAAATCGATTTCTCAATCGATTTTGTAAAAGTTTAAAACCAGCTTAATCGATTGCCCAATCGATTATCGCATTTCTTGTTTTTCTTGAATCTTGAAAATATAAGAATGAATCGATTTGCCAATCGATTCTTTTAATGCACAAATCAGAACCTGAAGCTAAGTTCATATCAGAATCGATTGGATAATCGATTATAAATGTTTTGTTCAAACAACGAGATCAAAACAATCGATTACTCAATCGACTCATATTCATAGTCATAATCGATATGGCAATGGGCTGAATTCTCCCTGTAACTCAAACATTGAGTTCAATCGATTTGCAAATCGATTTGAATGATCACAGTGACTCAGCCATTTTAATTCAATCAATTTGCCAATCGACTTTACTGGTCAGAGTGACTCCACTGTTTTAATCCAATCTATTTGATTGGTTATAGTAGCTCAGCTATTTTAATTGAAATCGATGTGCCAATCGATTATGAAATATGTTTCTGATGAGTGATTAACTAATTCATTCTTTCAATCGATTACCTAATCGATTGCCACAAAACTTGCAGTTTAAGAAATTTAATTCAATTGATTGTCCAATCGATTTGGTTGATCACAGACCCCATTCCTGATGAAAAACTTTTTCCTAATCGATTTGCCAATCGATTACTTTAATAAGAGCTTGGTTCTGTGATTTACAAAATCGATTACTCAATTGATGTTCCAATCGATTGTCCAATTGATTGTTTTTAAACCCAGAACTCAAGTTTCACTGAAAGTCTTTAAGTAATCGATTTCCCAATCGATTTACTTAGTGAAATTTTTTTTTCTGAGTCAGACAATCGATTGCCCAATTGATTCATCAATTGACTTATCAGTTGATTGATTTTACTTTCTTATTTTATGATTTCATTTTTACTTTGGCAAATACTTAAGTATGAAACCATAATGACGAGTCTACTAAATAACTACTATAACCACTATTAACACTAGACAGATTTGCATCTTTCTCAAGCACATCCTCCAATTTTGCTTGATTCCTTGTGTTCCAAGCTTTTGTCCAAGTGTATAGTGTTTTCTTGTTTTTCCTGAAATGTTACTCAGTTCAACTTGTTAGATTTATCAAATGATGCATGTACATTGTATGTTTGTTAATTATGTAAAAATCATGATCAAGAAGACTTATGTCTAACAGAAGCATGTTCTCAAAGAAAACAAGTCAATAGTAGTTTTTATTCAAAAGATTTTGTTTCAACTAAAAAACCTATTGAATTGCTTCACATTGATCTTTTTGGTCCTATCAAAACTACAAGCTTAGGAGGAATGAAATATGGCTTTGTTATTGTTGACGATTTCTCACGTTTACATGGGTATTCTTCTTTAAAAAATGATTATTTTAATGCCTATCAAACCTTTTGTAAGACCGTTCAAAATGAAAAAGACTCTAACATAATCTTTGTAAGAAAGTGATCATGGAAAAGAATTCATAAATAGATCCTTTTAAAGGTTTTTTTTATTTATTTATGAAAATGCCACTTCTCACAATCTCTCTTGTGCAATAACTCATCAACAAAATGGTGTTGTTGAATGAAAGAATAGAACATTACAAGAAATGGTAAGAACAATCTTAGAAAAATCAAATGTTGAGAAATATTTTTGTGCTGAAGCAATCAACACTTCTTATTATATTATAAATTGTGTATCAATAAAAAAACTCATCAACAAAACACCTTATGAATTATAGAAAAATAGAAAACCAAATATCTCAAACTTTCACATTTTTGGCTGCTATAGTTATATTTTAAATATCAAAGACAATCTAGGAAAGTTTGATACTAAATCAAACAAAGCCATTTTCTTGGGTTATTCAAATAATTCCAAAGGTTATTGCATATTTAATCTAAGAAGAAAATATGTTGTGGTAAGTATGCATGTATTGTTTGATGAATTTGATGATCTTGATATACAAAAGAGAAATGATGAAGAAAAAAAAACTGAGCAACAACAGTAGATCATTCCTTAGAATCGTGAGATTGATCATCTATCTCCATTTCATACTCTTCCAAGAAGCTAGAAAATCATAGGAGATCATCTAATAAATCAAATCATAGGAAACAAATCTAATGGCATTAGAACAAGAATGTTATTTAAAGATGTCAACAACAACAACAAAAACATGGAAATGATCTCTCAAATAGAACCAAAGAAGCCATAGTTGATAACACATGGGTTGAAACAATGCAAGAGGAATTTCTCCAATTTGAAAAGAATCAAGTCTGGACTTTTGTCCCAAATCCACAAAATCAACCAATTTAAGGTACAAAATGGGTATTTAGAAACAAACTAGATGAAGAAGGAAGAGTAATAAGGTATAAAGCAAGACTGGTTGCTCAAGGGTATAACCTACAAGAAGGTATTGACTATAATGAAACTTTTGCTCCACTTGCAAGGTTAGAAGCAATTCGAATCCTTCTTGCATATGCCTCTCATAAACTTATTAAACTTTTTTAAATGGATGTTAAAAGTGTCTTTTTAAATGATTTTCTAAATTAACAAGTATACGTTCATCATCATCCTCGTTTTGAAGATCAAAAGAAACCAAACCATGCCTTTAAACTTACTAAAGCTTTGTATGGACTAAAACAAGCCCCTAGAGTCTGGTATGAAAGACTAAGTTCTTTCTTAATCAAAAATGGTTTTTCCAAGAGGCAAAATTGATACTTCATTTTTTAGAAAGGTTGATAAAAACGATTTGCTAATTATTCAAGTATATGTTGACAACATTATCTTTGAATCAACAAATGAAAAGTTGTGTGACGACTTTGCAAATCTCATGCAAAGTGAATTTGAAATGAGCATGGTGGGAGAATTGAGATATTTTCTTGGCTTACAAATCAAACTATATGAAGATGGAATCTTTATATATCAAGAAAAATATATCAAACATCTTTTAAAGAAATACAAAATTGAAGCTAAAACAACGACAACTCCCATGCATCCATCCTCAAGTTTGGACAAATATGAACAAAGAAAATCCAATTTTGATAAGGAATGATAGATTCATTACTATACTTAACTGCAAGTGGGCCATATATTGATTTTGTAGTAGGATTATGCGCTAGATTTCAATCTTTGCCTAAAGAATCTCATTTATCTACTGTAAAAATAATTTTTCGTTATCGTGTTGGAACCATTGATCTTGGCCTTTGGTATAACAAATGAACTCATTTTGATCTTGGTCTTTGGTATAGCAAATGAACTAATTTTAACCTTGTAGCCTACTGCAGTGTTGGGGATAAAATTTAAAACAAAAGCACAAGTGGTGCATGTCAATTTCTTATAGAAGCTCTAAAAAGTTGGTCATATAGAATCCAAAACACATTTGCGTTATCAACAACTGAAGCTGGATATGTCTCAGCTACAAATTGTTGCTCTCAAGTCTTGTGGATCAAAAACTAATTTGAAGATTTCTTTGTAAGTTATACAAATATTCCAATATATTGTGATAATACAAGTGCTATAAATCTATCCAAAAATCTCACTGAACATTCAAGAACAAAACACATTGAAATAAAACATCATTTTAATAGGGGTCATGTTAACAAAAAAGGTAGTTGAATTAATCTTTGATGACACTAAAAATCAACTTGCTGACATCTTTACTAAACCTCTTATTGAAGATAACTTTAATTTTATTAAGGAAAAGATAAAAATGATCAAAAATCCAAACTATCTCATTTGTAAAGTATGACCATATTGTTCAGGCCCTAATGAAGAATGCTCTCCATTCTTTCTTCCTCACATCAATTTTCGTGCCATCACTTGCAAGTTTAAAAGTTTCAAAAAGGAAAAGTAACGACTTTCTTTTTCCTTCATTCAAAAAAACGGTTACCCTAACCTCATCATAAACTACTCTCCTCTTCCCAATACCCCTTGTCACTTCTCAACAACCCACAACTTTATATTATGTGTCACTCTCTCCCTCATCACTTCCCAAAAATAAGCTTCACTTTATTTCCATCGCAACGTTCGTACCTTTATCTTCTGCAATCCTAGTTCGGTTGTTTTTTCTCTCTTTAAAAACATGGCTCGCGCCAAAGCTTCTGCTTGAAATTTTTTGACTCCAAGAACCCTTTCTCCCTGACCATCTCATTCTTGATTGTAGTCTCCACCACCACAACCCACTCCTCAAAAAGTTTATTCATCAGAAAAAACTTTTTCTAACTATCTTTCTTCATCTTCTGAAACAAGTCCACCTCGTATTTCACTCGCCCTTTCTCCATTGTACTCCCTACTCTCTTCCAATGAATTATCCCAAACACCAACCAAGGTCCACCACATCTCAAGAAAAAACCTCAAAATATCCAATTTGATAATTCTCCATCAAAACGGAGATTAATGAGAAAAATTGTTGGAGTTGGTACCTTAAAGAAATCCAAGAGTGTGGACACCACCATTTGTACCATTTTTTATGACGATTCCGGTTCCAAAAGACCACCAAAATCACCACAAAAAACAAAATAAAAAACATCAAGACCTTCTGCTTCAAAATCTTCAAAACCTTTTGCGCCAACGCCAAAACCCTCGAAACCAATGATTCGCTGTCGCACACAAGTCAAATACAATTGATAAAATGTAAATAAAGGTGATAAATCAAATTGTTTGCAAGGACTTCTGATATAATAATAATAATCAAATTGATAATTGAAATTAAAAACGGGATTTTTAGATTTTTGATTTAACATATGAGCAAAATGATTAATCCACTTATTCGAGTTTCAGACCTATCATAAATTCTATCAATGATTTTTAATTTCTAATTTGTGATTCTATTCTTATTTGACTATAGAATTGATCAAATAAGCGTAATCAATCCTATGTGAATTTGGTTTCTTTGATTGGATTAAGCATCATAATAATCAAGATATTATAGTTAACGATCAAGCGTCACACAATTATAATTCAATTAAATTAGAAAGTGAAACTAAATTCTATCAAATAAATTTAATTAATCCTATTGAAATTCAATTTAAGCAATCAAAATATCAATATAATCAAATAAACAAGATTAGAATCATGAATCAAAATTGACAGTGTAACCTGAATCTCAAGGTGTTGATGAAACTCTGAACTCGTGAATTAATCTTATAAAATTAGTCGTCCATGAAATTAAAATAAAAACTATTTATTTCTTGTAGCAACTTGAATCCTAATTTTTTCCATCTTTAGAAAAGAAATAAAACTGTCAATATATAGTACTTGATATTGGGCTTTAGGGTTTAGGGTTTAAAAACAAGTGACCCGCTAATTAAAATTATTACGAAATCTGCAATTTAAGCCCAGTAAAGTTCGGATTTGGTCTTTTCGTTCAACACAAAAGTTGTAGCTCGGATTTTTAGCTTTCCAACGCTTACTCATATGCGCCAATCCGATATCCAGAACTCAAATTATGACCTACAGAGCGAGAAAGAGTCAAAATACAAATAATAAATTTAAATGCAAATAATAAAATTATAATTCAAATTCGACCTAAAGTTTAGAAATAAGTTAAAAATATTAATATAAGATATAAAGAACTTTTAAAATACCAAACTAAAAAGCTAGAAACATGTGCCCAAATGTTATGATCAACCAACCACTTCACCATCAAAACATGTAAAAAGTCTTTTCCCACCTTCAAAAACACCACCTAAAAATCCAAATCCGTTCCTTAAATACCTACAAAGTCACTCTAAAAATCAACAAAATCATCCTCCACTGTAAAAACCATAAAATCTTGCATTGAAAACCAAAAACATAGAACGTTCTCCATCAAAAACTATTTCACCAAAACATTCTCCACCCAGGTTTACTCCACAAGCACAATCTTCATGCAAACATCAAACCAAAAAACAACCTCCAAAGAAAACAATTTCAAAAATTCTTATCCCACCTCTACTCTCAACCAAATAACAGAAAATATTTCAAGACAAGTGGGCTAGAAAGGGGTAGAAATCCGACAATCTTAGTTGAAATTCTGCAATTACCCATTGAACGACCAACAATCTTTCAACATTTAGTCCTTTCCCACCGTGGTAGGCACAAGTATGTCTCTAGCAACAATGCTCTAATCACTTACCACCTCCTCTATTGCCAAAAACTCAACCATCCATATATCATCATCCAAAACACGATCCCCTCCACCAACAGAGATTACTAAAGAAATACAGTTCCATATGGTATGGTTATCACCAAAATATTCAAATATTTTAATGTCTCTCAAAAAAGAAAAATCCATCATCAAAAATTCAAAATTCTCATCCAAAAATATCTCTGACATGAAGAAAGATTCATCAATTCCACCAACTATCTACTTCCCTCAAGAGCAATCACCATTCTCTCTTGGGCCCAACAAAAGAAAGTGTTCTAAAAGGAAAACATCCTTAAACCCAAAAACTCAAAACTTTGGAGTTAACATTCCTCAAGAACGTTCTCCCTTTCAGCAAAATGATATTTCTTTCACTACCACTCTATTTGACTAAACACCACTTACAAATACTTCTACTTTTGGTATTCCAACACCATAATCACTTCAAAATCCGATTCTCCAAAGTCATCTTTGTTCCCAAATTCATTTTGAAATAACTTCTCAACTTGCTATGAGCTCTATCTCCCCACAAAAATTATCATCTTCACTATTTGACATCAACAAAACCTTGTTTTTCCAGATATGGATCTTTATGGTTCCTCTTTTCCACAAGAACATTCCTTGTCCAACATCATTCCTACTATTGGCTCATCTTTTTTCATATTGTCTTCCTTCTACATTACAAATGTTCCCTCTCCATGACAGACTTCTACAGCTTTTCACCATGTGGATGAAGGTCCTTGTTTCTCCAAAATGCTCCAAATTAGATAAGGACACTTCAAAAACACGAAAGGATATTCCTAGGATATTTACAGCCCTTTAAACTATCATCGATAGGAAAATCCATCAAGATAGGGATAATGCAATCCTAATGGATTGCATGGCTACTCAGCTAGCTCCCAAACTAGAACTAGAACCAATGTTTCCTAACCAACCTTCAACCTTCACTGATCTACCCAAGCCCTCCACTTCTTCATCCTTTTATGGGTCTTCTCCATCGTTATCTTTTAAAAGTTGCCTTCTCTTTGGATTTCTCCCAACACTTGAGTTCTTCTACTCTTTTTTGATTTTTGGATGATATTCTTCTTCAGTCTTGAGTATCTATTTATAGATAAAATTATAGCTTTAGTTTAGTCCTTGTTTAATTATGAATTGTGTCTTCATTCCTAGCATGGTCAATAATTATCTTATTCAAAAATAATTCTAATAAAGATGCTTTCTGATAACATGTCCTTTAGCCAAATTTTTATTTTTGAATCCAATCTGATAAGTTTTTCTAGATTGATTATGTTATAATTTTCTTTAGATTGAGTTTGTAAATTCTTCATATTGATATTGTTCGTATTTTTTTGTAGATAAATCTTGATCAAATCTTGAACATATCATTTTTTCAACTTGGTCAAAGATTTTCTTTAATTATAAATATAAATCAAATCTTATTTTAGATTTTCTTCAATTATAAATTTGAATCAAATCTTATTTTAAATTTTCTTCAATTATAAATCTAAATAAATCTTAGTTTAGATTTTCTTCAATTATAAATCGGAATCAAATTTTAATTTAGATTTTCTTCGATTATAAATTTGAATCAAATTTTATTTTAGATTTTCTTCCAAAACACGAATCTTCTTTCACACTTTGTGAAGTCAAATATATTATTCTCATAAAATGCTTTTGTTATCATCAAAACTCTAAGTATAAAACCAAATTGGTACAAACATAACCTTCTTTCATAATTTGATTTGAAAACTCAAGACCATTTCTTAAAGATAGTTTGAGTGTTTTGTAAAAATCATTTTTATGATTAAACGGTATCGTTTAACAATCCTCTATGGACTGAAAGGTATTTGTAAAAATCCTTCCATGGTTGAAAGGTGAATGCTAAAATTGATCAATAGTGGTCAAGAAAAATTGTGCGAAAGCAAAAATGTTCTTTTGTGAAGTACATTAATGGAAAAACTCAAAAATTATGAGGACTAGACGTAGCTCATCTTGGGTGAACTAGGATACACCATTGTGTGATTCTCTTATCCATATCCTTTATTTTTCACTCACTATCACTACACATAGAAATAATTTGTTTCATTTATTTTTTACTAACCAATAACATTCTATAAATTTTTATAAATAACCAAGATTGATCTTGAGTTAGGTTAAATTACAAGTAGGAATTAATATTTTAAAAAGGGAATCACAATTCAATCCCATTTACCTTGTGATTGATATTGTTGACTCAATGGAGACCTAGAATCACTTCCATTCAGGAAGCCAAGGATTTGAATACTCTTAACCTGGAAGAATTAAGATGCTCTCTTAGATCACATGAAATTGAGCTTGAAGAAGATGAGCCAAGAAGAAGAGTATGACTCTAGCTCTGAAATCCAAGTATAAGAAAGCCTTTTTAAGAGAAGCAGAATCAGAGGATAATGATTTATAACATTAGAATGAAGATTTAGAGGAAGAGGAATTTGCTTTCATATCTACAAGAATTTAGAGGAGGTGGTACAACAAGAGGAATTCATTCCTTCATAAAAAATTCCAAGTCATTGAAATGAGGAAATGATGAAAAATGTGATAAGAGAAATATCATTTGCTATGGATGCAATGAACCTGGACATGTCCAATTAGAATTTCCAAGTCTTGAAAAAGGGAAGGGTCAGTGGAAAGGCTCAAATCCAAAGAAGAAGGTTATAATGGCCATTTGGAATGATTTTGATGAATCATCTAATGATGAGGAAAAAGCCAATACGGCTCCTATGGCTGATGCTAATGTTGACTCTAATTTCGAATCTAAAAGTAAATTTATAGATGAAGAAGTTGAGGTACGCTCTGATTTATCTCGTTCTGAATTAATTACAGTTGTAAATGACTTCTGAAATTAGAATCATAAAAACACTCTAAAATTGAAAATTCTTAGGAAAATAAATGCAAATCTAAAAAAAAAAATGATACTCTAAAAATGGATATTGATGAACTTAAGACTGAAAATTTTACTTGGAAAAGTAATCATAGTTGAACATCGACTGAAAATGTGCCATGTAATTCTTAAAAATATGAAGTAGCCTTTGACTATTTTCTTACTAATAGTATAGGAAGGAGCAAGCTTGCTTCTATGATTCATGGTGTTAGTAGAAATGACAAAAGAAGAAAAAGATTTCAAGAAATAGAAATTGAACCTAAGTTTACTCCCAATGATTATTTATGTATTTATTTGCTCTAAGAAAAAATGCTCTAAAACATCTTTTCTTATGCTAGTCACATGGAAAGACGCAAAAGCTTTCAAGGCTAACATTCTAGGATCCAACTAAATATGGGTAACCAAAGATAAATTTGTCTATGTTGCAAATGCTATCATCAACCATGTTGAAACACTAGGGATGGTACCTGGAATGTGGATGCGCGTGGCATGTGATGGGAGAAAGGTATATGTTCTAAGACCTAACCTTGATAAATATAGGTGATAGAATTTCAGCAAGTGTACTGAATCATTGCAACTAATAATTTCAGCAAGAGTGTCGAACTCAATGATTGCATTTTACTATCGAGTTGTATTTAATTACTAAAATTGACCAAAAAGTTGATGAATTGATTAAAATAATATTTAAAATTAACAATGGTAATTGTAAGACCCTTAATTTTAAATCCTAAATTATACAGGGTATTTTGTGTTGAGTTTCTTAGGCTGTTAGCCCAATTTTTGGTATTTAGTGAGTTAAATGCAAAAAATATATCTTTTGGAAATCGGATTAAAATTATTTGCCGGAAAATGATTTATTTACGTTATAAGAATTTAAGACCGGACAATTTTGTTAAAAATATCTCGGGTTGCTGAAAATTGTATCTGTCAATTGAGTTGTGACGAGAGTAGATATTTTTATTAAAATGGTTTGAGAAGTGATGATTTTCATAAATATCTAAATATTTAGGTATTTATTGGTTTAGGTTTAATTATTACATATATATTATATATATTATATATTATTATTATTATTATTAGTAATATATATGTATATATGTATTAGAAAGGGATGAAAGGAACAAAGAAAGAAATAGAAAGGAAGGAAAAATAAAAGAAAGAAAACAGAAGAAAAGGAAAGAAAACGTTTTCCTCTCTCTGCCTCGCGATATCTCACTCTTCCTCCTCGTTACTTCTTCTTCTTTTGCTTTCTTTTACTTCAAGAAAATGAAACCCAAGGCTTGGTGGGTGAGAAGACAAGGATTTCTCAACTTCACTCTCCCTCTTTGATTTGAAAACGAAGAAAAACGGTGTTAGGGATTTTTAAACTGTCAAACGCAAACCCCCACTTTTCTTCTAGATCTAAGCTTCGTTTCGAGAAGAGATAGAAGTGAAAGTTGCTCACCTCCATGCTACGGTGCTAATGAACTAACTTTGGAAGTGACATCACGAGTGGAGATTTTATCGAAATTACTCGCGGTACTGTAATCGCTCATTAAATGAATTTAATGGGTGAAATTTTAGAGTTGGGTTTTGGTGATATTGATGAGTGTTTTGTGGAAAATGAATTTAACTCATTTATATGTGGTTTTGAGGAAAGGAAATTTGATAGGTTTGAGTGGTGGGTTGTGATGATTTGTGGTTGTCGTGTTTGACGTGTTCATAACTAATATTTATAAATTTCGAGATGTGTTTGTGTGGATTTTGTGGAAAAATGAATTGATGTGATTTGGTGTGAATTGTGGATTGAATTTGAGAATATGTCTGAGTATGTTCTGTGTGGAATTTGAAAGTCATTAGAGTTAAACGAGTATTAAAAATGGGGAATCTTTTAATATCTACGTTTACTTAATGTTTGTCGTGAAAATCATTAGAGTTAGACGAGTATTAAAAATGGGGAATCTTTTAATATCTGCTTTTAATTAATGATTGTCGTCCGAATTGTTAGAGTTAAATGGGTATTAAGAATGGGGAATCTTTTAATATCTGCATTTACTTAATGATTGTTATCCGAATTGTTAGAGTTAAATGGGTATTAAAAATGAGGAATCTTCTAATATCTGCATGTCCTTAATGATTGTCGTCCGAATTGTTAGAGTTAAATGTGTATTAAAAATGGGGAATCTTTTAATATATGCATTTACTTAATGATTGTTGTCCGAATTGTTAGAGTTAAATGGGTATTAAAAATGGGGAATCTTTTAATATCTGCATTTACTTAATGATTGTCGTCCGAATTGTTAGAGTTAAACGAGTATTAAAAATGGGGAATCTTTTAATATCTGCATTTACTTAATAATTTCCGTGGATAGAGTCAAAGTACGCTCATGCATTTCATAGTATGTGGTGACCAAATGGGCCACGAGATGATTCCATGTGATTTGCTGGTTCATCTTATCCTTGCGGGGATTGTCGCATCGTGTAAGGTCTGCGATAGACTGCACATGTTTAGTAAATCGTGTTGACTTGTGATAGGTAGCACTTCGGTAATTTAGTACCTCGGTCTGTCTTAGGCAGTACAATTATGATTTACGGCCCTTCGAGGAGGGTTTTGGTTTGGAATTTCGAGTCCATGCATTTTTGCATATACGCATTGCATTAGGGTGCTTGGCACGCGAGTCATGTTTGATTTAAGATTATGATTGTGTGTTTGAACTCAAGTCGTCATGGTGATTGTGTTATAATTGCCAAGTGTGGATGTTTTGGAATTGCGTGTAAGTGTGGTTGATTGCAAAACCTTTTCAAAACTTAAGTTGTCGTGGTGATTGTGTTATAATTGCCAAGTGTGGATGTTTTGGAATTGTTTGTAAGTGTGATTGATTGCAAAACTATTTCGAAACTCAAGATGTTGTGGTGATTGCGCTATAATTGTTAAGTGTGATTGTTTGTGTAAGACCCGTAATTTTAAATTATACTTTATGTATTTTAGTGGATTTTGGTATTGAACTCAGGGGCTTTTTAGCCAAGTTATTAATATTTTGGAGCTTATATGATCAAAAAGATATTGTGATGCCCGATTAGAATTACTCGTTGATAAATAAATTAAATTAACTACGGCGAATCTTTTACGAAGAATTAATGCGTTATGGGTGAAATGGTAATTTAACAAATATCTACATATTTTAAAGATATTTGTTAAAAGTAAATAATATATATTTGTTTGGGGAGAAAAGAAAAGGATATAAAAAGGAAAGAAAGGAAAAACAAGGGAAAGAAAGACAAAGGAGAGAAAATAGCATTTTTCCATCTTCTTCCTCTGCCTCACGCGAGCTAGCTTCCTCCCTCCTCCATTTTCATTCATTTTCGTTTCCTTTGCTCCCTTTTCTTCAAGAATTGAAACCCAAGGATTAGTGGGTAAGAGAGCAAGGTTTTCTCAGCTTCATACTTCCTCGTTGTTTCGAAAACGAAGAAAAACGGTATTAGGGATTCAAACACAAACCTCCCCGTTTCATCTAGATCTAAGCTTCATTTCGCGAAGAGATAAAAGGGAAAGTTGCTCACTACCACGCTACGGTGCTAGGGGACCAACTTTGGAAGCGGCGTTGCGAGCGGAGATTTTACCGGATTTGCTCACGGTACTGTAATCGCACGTTACAGCTAACGTGAAGGTAAGGGCTCCTTCCAAACTTTTAGTTTGCATTTAGGGACTTATCTGTGGTTGTGTGGAAAAGAATTTTGTTAGGGTTGGAGTATTGATTTGGGGAAAATGAATCTAAGGCTTTATGGGTAAAATATTAGAGTTAGGTTTTAGTTATATTGATGAATGTTTCGTGGAAAATGAATTTAAACTCATTTATGTATGATTTTGAGTATAGGAAACTTGTTGTGCTTGAGTGGTGGGTTATGTTGATTTGTGTTCGTCGTATGTGATGTGTTCTTAATTAATACTGATGAAATTTGATATGTGTATGATTGGATTTTGTGGAAAAATGAATCGATGTGTTTTGGTGTGAATCGTGGATTGAATTTGATAATATGTTTGAGTTTGTTTTGTGTGGAATTTGAAAAACATTAAGTTAAACGAGTATTAAGAATGGGGAATCTCTTAATGTCTTGTTTACTAAATGGGTGTTTGTGAAAATCGTTTAAGTTAAATGAGTATTAAGAATGGGGAATCTCTTAATGTCTTGTTTACTCAATGTTTGTTTTGGAAAATCGTTTCAGTAAATGAGTATTAAGAATGGGGAATCTCTTAATGTCTTGTTTACTGAATGTTTTGTTGTGGAAATCATTTAAGTCAAAAGTATATTGAGAATGGGGAATCTCTTAATATGTCTGTTTGCTTAATGTTTTACTTTGAAAATCGTTTTAAGTTAAATGAGAATTAAGAATGGGGAATCTCTTAATGTCTCGTTTACTTAATATTTGTCTTGAAAATCGTTTAAGTTAAATAAGTGTTAAGAATGGGGAATCTCTTAATGACTTATTTACTTAATGTTGTTTTGAAAATCGTTTAAGTTAACTGAGCGTTAAGAATGGGGAATCTCTTAATGCCTTGGTTACTTAATGTTTGTTTTGGAAAATCGTTTAAGTTAAATGAGAATTAAGAATGGGGAATCTCTTAATGTCTCGTTTACTTAATGTTTGTTTTGAAAATCGTTTAAGTTAAATGAGAATTAAGAATGGGGAATCTCTTAATGTCTTGTTTACTTATGTGTGTTTTGGTAAATCGTGCTGACCCGTGATAGGTGGCACCTCGGTAAACAGTACTGACCCGTGATAGGTGGTACGTTTACAATTTACGTTTGGTAAGTTGTGCTGACCCGTGATAGGTGGCACCTCGGTAAACAGTACTGACCCGTGATAGGTGGTATGTTTAGGACTTACGTTTTTGGTAAATTGTGCTGACCCGTGATAGGTGGCACCTCGGTAAACAGTATTGACCCGTGATAGGTGGTACGTTTACGATTTACGTTTGGTAAGTTGTGTTGACCCGTGATAGGTGGCACCTCGGTAAACAGTACTGACCCGTGATAGGTGGTATGTTTACGACTTACGTTTTTGGTAAATTGTGTTTGTCCGTGAGAGACTGCACAGGTGTTTGTCTGTGAGAGACTACACCCTGGTGAATTGTGTTTGTCCGTGAGAGACTGCACAGGTGTTTGTCCGTGAGAGACTACACCCTGGTGAATTGTGTTTGTCCGTGAGAGACTGCACAGGTGTTTGTCTGTGAGAGACTACACCTTGGTAAATTGTGAATTGTTGGTTCGTTTTGTGCGTGTAGTAATTGTATTATAAGTGTTAAGTGTTATGTTTTGGAATTTGGTGATAACATGTTGATTGAAATACCATTTCGAAACTCATGATGTTGTAGTAATTGTATTATAAGTGTTAAGTGTTATGTTTTGGAATTTGGTGATGACATGTTGATTGCAATACTATTTCGAAGCTCAAGTTGTTGTGGTTATTGTGTTATAATTGCCAAGTGTGGATGTTTGGGAATTGTGTGATCGCGTGTTTGACTGCAAAACCATTTCGAAACTTAAGATGTTGTGGTAATTATGTTATAATCGCTAAGTGTTCTGTTTTGGAGTTGGGTGTAAGTGTGATTGATTGCAAAACTGTTTCGAAACTCAAGATGTCGTGGTGATTGCGCTATAATTTCTAAGTTTGATTGTTTGGATTTGTGGGTAGGTGTTGATTGATTTCGAAACCCTTTGAAAAGCTGAAAAATGCTGAATTTTGCTGTTTTTCTATTGCTGTCTGATGTGTATTCGAATACAGCAAGCTGTATTCGAATACAGACATGTTGTTTTGCCACTGACTTACTGTGTAGTCGAATACAGACTGTTGTAGTCGAATACAGACATGCTGTTTTGCCACTGACTTACTGTGTAGTCGAATACAGACATGCTGTTTTGCTGCTGAATGCTGAAATAGCCTTGTATTCGAATACAAAGATGTTGTATTCGAATACAGCAGTGTTGTTTTGTTAAAAACTTCATTTTTCAACTTTGTTTATGCATGTTTGGCATATTGAAACCCTTTTAAGGTGTATGCTAAGTTGAAATGTTATTTTGTGCATTTAAAAACTTAAATGTTATGTGTTAATTGTTAATTTCGGTTGGTGACCCTTTACAACTATTGTGGAAATCTGGGCTTTGCCCTCAGATGATAGCCAGGACTATCCTACCGGTTCATACCCTGTGGATGGGAATGTAGATGGGAATGCTTGACTGGAGCTACGTTAGGAGGATCTCACGGGGCGCGTGGAGATCACACAGGGTGTTTAGTGGTTTTGTAAAATTATCAGGCTAGGTTGACACAGAGGGAACGAATGTCTTTCTTTTGGGTTGTTTTTATTTGTAAACTGGAAGACTGTACCACTTTTGATATGTAAACATTTTGAATTCATATTTTGTGAACTTTTTCCACTGCTTGTAAATTATAATGACTTAATTATTTATCCAAAGGTGTCACCTTATGTATTTCTGTGGTTTATTTTAATTTCTTTTTAAAAAAAAAATACACCCTCGCTTTGAAAAACGGAGTGTTACAATTTGGATTTGTGTGTAAGTGTTGATTGGTTTCGAAACCCTTTAAAAAGCTGAATTTTGCTGTTTTTCTGCTGCTGTCTGATGTGTATTCGAATACAGCAAGCTGTAATCGAATACAGACATGCTGTTTTTGCCACTGACTTACTGTGTAGTCGAATACAGACTGTTGTAGTCGAATACAGACATGCTGTTTTTGCTGCTGAATGTTGAAACCGCCTTGTATTCGAATACAGAGATGCTGTATTCGAATACAGCAGTGCTGTTTTGTTAACAACTTCATTTTTCAACCTTGTTTATGAAAACCCATTTAAGGTGCATGCTAAGTTGAAAGGTTATTTTGTGCATTTAAAAACTTAAATGTTATGTGTTAATTGTTAATTTCGGTTTGTGACCCTTTACAACTATTGTGGAAATCTGGGATTTGCCCTCAGATGAGAACCAGGACAATCCTACCGGTTCGTACCCTGTGGATGGAAATGTAGTTGGGAACACCTGATTGGAGCTATGTTAGGAGGATCTTGCGGGGCGCGTGAAGATCACTCGGGATGTATAGTTTTTGTAGAATGATCAGATTAGGTTGACGTATAGGGACTAGATGTCTTTCTTTTGGGATGTGTTTATTTTAATTTAGAAGACTGTACCTATACCAATATTGTCAGCATGACATTTTATTTTCGGTGGGTTCCATGTACCACTTTTTGATGTGTAAATACTTTGGATTCGTATTTCAAAAACTATTCTGCTGCTTGTAAATTATGTTGACTTAATTGTCGTTGTGTTATGATTTAAATATTTATCCAAAGGTATTTCCTTATTTATTTCTTTGTTTTTATGAATTTGTTTTGAAAAAAAAAATACACTCAGAGATGAGTGTCACTTCGAATCAAACCTTGGTTCCTAATTTGATCATAGTTACTAAATTTATTTATTGAATTATTACTGAATTCTCTTTATTATTCTTGCCCTAATGTCTCAATGACATGTTAGACATATGTTCGTTTTTGATATTATTGACAAACATATATCATTAAATAAATCTGACATTGTGAACTGAGAAAAATTTCAGGAACAACAACTCAACCGTACAAACTTGAGATTATTGATTGGAACTCAAGAAATCAACGAAAGCTTGAAGATCCATAAGCAAATCGATTAGTTAAATCGATTTTGTAATAGGGTTGAATGAAATTATGCAGTTTGGGATTAATCAATCGATTGGCAAAATCGATTTGCATATCTTCTGAAAAATCAAGCAGGCTATCAATCGATTACACAAATCGATTGGTACATTTACTCAGATTAAAATGTGCAAGTTAGTGGCATGCTTTGCAAGCAAATCGATTTGGTCTGGGACATACACAATCGATTAACACAATCCATTAATATACTTCGTTTGAAATAAGTTTGGCATCAATCGACTTGGTAAATCGATTGAATGAACCAACTGATGAAATGGTCTTCAGATTTAAGTTCACAATCGATTAGGCAAATGGATTTGTAAAAATCACTGTGTCCCTAAAACCAGTGAAATCGATTGACTAAAGCGATTGGTACAAAAAGTTTTAGAAACATAGATGACTTAAGGACTTTGTAAATGTTTGAATCAATTGAGTACATTGATTTTTTTGATCTCGTTGTTGGAACAAAACACCCCAAGTCGATTATGCACATCGATTCAAATATGAACATTCATCCAAGTCTGAAGAACTCATTTAAAATAATCGATTAGTTAAATCGATTAGGTTATGCAGTTTCAAGATTCAAGAAAAACAAGATTCGTGAAATCGATTTGATCAATCGATTAGTGTGCTGTATAACTTTAATGAATCGATTGGCCAAATCGATTCATGTGTTGTTTTTCCTAAAACTATATAAACTGCTTTCATTCTCTTCTTCTCATAACTTGATAACACAACTTCATAACATCAATAACAACCAATATTCCACTAACTCTTTCTCAACTGATATTACTTTGATCATCTTTTTCAACCATGAACAATCTACATTTGTGATCAATAAGGATTGAAAAAGACTTAATAGAGAAAGATTGCTTTGAGAAGAAGGAAGATCAAGAACTTTGTAAAATTGATCTGTTTCAATTTCTGTAAATCATTTTCTGTAACCAAACTACTTTGAGAAAATCCAGTTACTACTGGTGGTGTTCTTCGAGGTTGAGGACTGTCAACAAGAAGACACTTGACTGAATTCTTGGTGGAGTTTATGGGATTTAAACTAGAGAATTCAGGGAGGGAAATATAGAACAGGTAGAATAGTTTAAGATTGAGGCGAGGCTCTGTGTAAAATCTGTAAAGTGATTCTAAGAAGTTCTTTTGGAAAGGCTAAGATCAAGTTTGATCTTAGGACTGCATGTAGGCCGTCACGAGGCGGTTGAACCAGTATAAAATTCTGCGTACACTTTTCTTTCCCTTATCTCGTTTAAATTTCTGCAATTATTATGTTTTTGATATTGATTGAATGCATGATAAAGATTCTGTGTTAAGTAACTCTGCATGATTAATTGTCTTAACATGATTGCATGAAAATCATCATCTTGAATAATAATTGTTTCTGATGCATTTCTCCATATATACCATAATTCATATTGTTTGACATTCATTAGGATTGATTATTAGGGACCTTGTTTAATCTTGTGTTTAATAAATTTTGAATTTATTAAACTGCTGCGCATATTGTTAGAATAGGCATTCTTCTGCATATTTTTCTATCAAACAGAGGTCACATATACCATCAATTGACATCAAGAGCCTATTTTTGTTAGAGTAACTCTCATCAAAAATCATGACCTCTGATTTCCTAGGAGAGGGTGCATCATTAGCTAGGCCTCCTGCCTTTAATGGGGCCGCATACATGTATTGGAAACAACGCATGCTAATTTTTCTTGAAGCTAGTGGTATTGACATTTTAGACGCTGTAGAAAATGGACCTTTTGTGCCAACCATAGCAGGTACTGGTGAATCAACAATCCTAAAGCCTAAAAGTTACTGGTCTGAGGATGACAAAAAGAAAGTTGGGTACAACGCCAAAGCCAAGAACATTATAACTGCTGCCTTGAGTCATGATGAAGTCTTCAGAGTCTCAAATTGCAAGACAGCAAAACAAATGTGGGACACACTTCAACAGACGCATGAAGGAACCACAGACGTAAAGAGAGCTCGGATAAATACTCTCATGCACGAGTACGAATTGTTTAGCATGTAGAAAGAAGAATCAGTAAACGACATGCAGACCCGGTTTACGCACATAGTCAACAACCTAAATGCATTAGGCAAGGAGATTGATAATGATCAACAAATTAGCAAGGTGATGAGGTGTTTGACTAGGGAATGGCAGCCAAAAATCACTGCCATTGCAGAATCAAACGATCTAGGAAGCATGACAATAGCTACATTGTTTGGAAAACTGAGGGAGCATGAGATGGAACTACATAGACTCAATGAAGCTGAGCAGGTTGACAGAAAACGAAAAGGATTGTCGTTGAAAGCCCAAACACATCAGTCTAAATCTGAACATGAGACCAGCTCAGATGAATCAAGCAGTGAGGATGATGAGGAACCTGAACTTGGGTTACTTGTCAAGAAATTTAAGAAATTTCTGAAAAAGAAAGACAGTAAATTCAGAAAACAAACCAGTTCGAAGAACAATGACAGTAAAACAATCACATGCTATGAATGTGGAAAACCTGGTCATATAAAGGCTGATTGTTACAAGCTGCAGAACAAAAACAAAAATTCCAAAACTAAAGGCAAGGAACCAGCTCAGAAAAACAGAAAAGCATATATTGCATGGAATGACAATGAAGAATCCTCCACATCTTCCGAAACTGAAGAAGCAAATATGTGCCTCATGGCTAACACGGATTCTGAATCAGAAAGTGAGGTAAGTTCTCAATATAATCCTTCTTTTGATGAACTGCAAGATGCATTTAATGAACTGCATGCTGAATATATTAAATCTGTTAAGCAATTAGTTAGCACTAAGAAAAGGCTTGAACAACAATGTATGTTGCATGATCAAATGAAAACTGATTATAGGAAGATTGAGGACTTATGTGAACAATTAAAAAGGACTCACATGATAAATCTGCCAAATGCATTGAACTTGAGAATTCTGTTGCATTATTGAAGTCTGATTTATTGAAATTCTCTAGTAGCAAGGATAAACTGAATGGTATTCTTAGCAACCAGAGAAATGTCAATATAAAATCTGGACTTGGTTTTAACCAGAATATGCATGCTAATCAGAATAGGACTAAACATGGCATAGGATATGGTAATGTTAAGCATAACCAGAAATTTGTTAAGTCTAGTCACATGCATAATGTCTTTGTCAAACCAAAACAGTATGCATCCTCTGCTGTCACTTGTCATTTCTGTTGTAGAAAAGGACATTTTGTTTACAATTGCAAATTTAAAAGACTTGCCAACAGAGGATGTAAATAGATTTGGAAGATTAAGACACAAGATGTTGAAATTGACCCCCTAGGACCCAATTTGCATTGGGGACCTAAATTTAAATTCTGATCTTATTGCAGGTATGCTTGGGATCCACTAAACACCAATGGTATCTTGATAGTGGATGCTCAAAGCATATGACAGGGGACAAATCTATGTTCCTGTCCCTAAGCCTAAAAGAAGATGGATTTGTCAAATACGGTGACAACAATAAGGGTAAGATCTGTGGAATTGGTGATATAGGCAGTGAATCAACTGTTATCATCATAAACGTCTTATACGTAGAAGAATTGAAACACAATCTTCTAAGTATAAGTCAACTGTGTGATAATGGCTTTCAAGTAAGTTTTTCACCACTTTCCTGCATTATTGAGAACAAACATGATAAAAGTATGAAATTGGTAGGTGATAGAGTTAACAACATTTACATGCTAGACTTAACTGCTATGCCTGCTAATTCTGTTTGTTGCTTATTATCAAATGCTGATGAGACATGGTTATGGCATAAACGTATTGCACACATTCATATAGATCATTTGAATAGACTTGTTAGCAAACAGTTAGTCATAGGTCTTCCCAATAGAAAGTTTTCTAAGGATAGGTTATGTGATTCTTGTGAGAGAAGCAAGCTGGTCAAGTCTACTTTTCCCCCAATAGACATGGTCAAAACCAATAGGGTTTTGCAACTTATCCACATGGATTTGTTTGGACCATCTCAAGTGAGAAGTTTTGGAGGTAACCTGTATGGCTTCGTGTTAATTGATGACTATTCTAGATTCACATGGACGTTCTTTCTGACGCATAAAAGTCACGCGTTTTCCATTTTTAAAAAGTTTGCAAACTTGGTACAAAACGAAACTAGTTAGAAAATAACGTCAATCAAAAGTGATCATGGAGGTGAATTCCAAAATGATTCTTTTGATACCTATTGTGAACAGAATGGTATACATCACATGTACTCAGCTCCTAGGACACCACAACAAAATGGTGTAGTAGAGAGGAAAAACAAGTCTTTAGAGGAGCTAGCTAGGACTATGCTCAAAGACTCAAATATTCCTAAGTATTTCTGGGCTGATGCAATTAACACTGCCACACATGTTGTCAACAGGGTTTTGATTAGGCCAATACTTAGGAAAACTCCTTATGAGTTGTACAAGGGTAGAAAGCCTAATATTTCCTACTTTAGAGTTTTTGGTTGTAAGTGCTTTGTTTTGAACAATGGCAAAGAACACCTAGGTAAGTTTGATCCCAAGGCAGATGAGGGTATCTTTCTAGGTTATTCCCAAACTAGCAAAGCCTATAGAATCTATAACAAGAGAACAAAAACAATAGAAGAGTCAGTTCATGTGAAATTTGATGAACTTTTTAAAGAAAACTTGAACAACACTCCTCCTATTGTTGATGCTTCTTTGTATGAAGTTATAGAATCTGAACCTATAGAACCAAAGGAAACTGCACCTCCAACTAACAGTGAGTGTGTTGAACCTATTAGAGTAGATGAGTTACCTAAGGAGTGGAAGTTCAATAGAAACCATCCCATAGACAACATCATAGGTGACATCTCTAAAGGAGTGGCAACTAGAAGGAACCTTAGTCACTTTTGTAACCTTACAGCCTTTGTATCTCAGATTGAGCCTATGAACATTAAGGAAGCCATACTAGATAGTGAGTGGATACTTGCTATGCAAGAGGAGTTAAACCAATTTGAGAGAAACAAGGTGTGGCAGCTAGTACCTAAACCATAAGATAAGCACATCATAGGAACAAGGTGGGTGTTTAGGAACAAACTAGATGAACATGGTGTCATCACTAGAAACAAAGCTAGATTAGTGGCCAAGGGTTACAACCAAGAGGAGGGAATAGATTTTGATGAAACCTATGCCCCTGTAGCTAGGTTAGAAGCCATTAGAATACTCCTTGCTTATGCGTGTATAATGGACTTTAAGCTTTATCAAATGGATGTGAAAAGTGCCTTTCTCAATGGTGAGATCCAAGAGGAAGTTTTTGTTAGCCAAACACCTGGTTTTGAAAATCCAGATTTTCCTAATCATGTGTACAAGCTAACAAAAGCCCTCTATGGGTTGAAACAAGCTCCTAGAGCTTGGTATGAGAAGCTCAGCAATTTCCTTATTCAACAAATTTTTTTAAGAGGAAATGTTGACAAGACACTTTTCATAAAAACTAATGGAAGTGATATCTTGCTGGTCCAAGTTTATGTTGATGACATAATCTTTGGATCTACAAACAATAAGTTGTGCAAAGATTTTGAAAATTTGATGAAAGGTCAATTTGAAATGTCAATGATGGGTGAACTATCATACTTCTTGGGATTTCAAATTAACCAAAGCAAGCAAGGTATCTTCATTAGTCAAACAAAATATTGCAATGATTTGATAAAGAAATTCTCCTTTGATAACTTCAAGTCCATTGATACTCCAATGAGCCAAGGAAACCTTTTAGATAGAGATGAGATAGGTAAACCAGTGATGTTACAAGGTATAGAGGCATGATAGGATCATTGCTCTATCTTACAGCAAGCAGGCCTGACATTATGTTCAGAGTTTGCATGTGTGCGAGATACCAGTCCAATCCTAAAGAGTCTCACCTTAGTGCAGTTAAGAGGATTTTCAAGTATTTAGTTGGAACTAGGAGTCTCGGATTATGGTATCCTAAGGGATCAACCTGTTCTTTAGTTGGTTATTCGGATTCAGACTTTGCAGGATGCAAACTGGATAGGAAAAGTACCTCTGGTACTTGTCATTTGCTAGGTAATTCCCTTGTATCTTGGTTCAGCAAGAAACAAACCAGCATTGCATTGTCAACAACTAAGGCTGAGTACATTGCAGTTGGAAGTTGTTGTGCTCAGATCATGTCGATGAAACAGCACCTGTTAGATTTTGGTGTGGACTTAGGAACTGTTCCCATCTTGTGCGACAACACAAGTGCGATTAGTATCACTAAGAACCCAGTTATGCAATCCCGGACCAAACATATCGAAATTCGGCATCACTTCATTCGAGATCAGTTTCAGTGTGGAAATATCAAGTTAGAGTATGTCAACACAACTGAACAGTTAGCAGACATTTTCACCAAAGCATTGCCAAAGGACAGCTTCCTTCGCATTAGGATGAAACTAGGCATCATGGATCCTAGTGAGATCTGAGTTATGTCTATTTTCTCAAATTAGACATTCGAAATCGATTTGGTAAGTCGATTCGTCATCCCCAGGAAGCTTCAGATGCCTTTACTTTCCTAGTTCAAATGATTGTGGTATTCGACTGACTTCATGATGTAGTGGTTAAAGAATGGATTTGGACAATCGATTAGTTTGGCCCCAGACTTCAGAGTTGAAGAATTCCTCCTGAATCTACCTCAAAATCGATTTGGAAAATCGATTGTTTTAAATATGGTTGAAATCTTCACTCAAAAGAATCGATTTGGGAAATCGATGCTGATGCAAGTTAGCTTCTGGACTGATATGAAAGATCTATGAACAAACTAGAAATCGATTCGGGTAATCGATTATCTGAACTTGATTGAGATTTTTACTCAAAAGAATCGATTTGGGAAATCGATGCTGAGATGGGTGCCTGTCTGAACTGTTATTTGAAGTTTCTGAAATGATACGAAATCGATTCTAACAATCGATTAGGTAACTATGGAAATCGATTAGGGTAATCGATTGCCTTTATTACCGTTATTTTTTTTCTAGCCGTTACACACCTGGTTTTTCATCTTCCCCAGCAACGGTAACTAAATCAATTGGACCAATCGATTTGCATACCCAGCAGTATAAAATAAACAGTTGCAATCGAACCCTAACATCGATTCCTCTATCATTCCAACATCCAAACCTATGCAAATCTCTGGTTTCTCTCTGTTTTGATCCATACCAACTCCCTTTTTACTGATACTACCTCAGATTCACTCTCTAATCAACCTAAAATGGCAAGAGTAAAGAGAACATCTCTTTCTACTCCATCACCTTCATCTTCTTCAAGTGGAAGAACTCCATCTCCTCCACCCACTCTTTCCAAACGGGTTCCAATTCCTACCCATAAAATTGCAGCAACAGATAAAGGCAAATGTATTGCAATTGAGCAAGGGAAACCTAAGAAGAGGAAAGAGGCCCCAACTGAGAAACTGTTAGCTGATGCGATGAAGGAAATATCGCAAAAGAAGAAGAAAAGAAAGGGTGCTTCTTCGACACCTCAGAAGAAGACAGCACCACTGAAGAAGGCGACACCACAACAGAAAACTCCAGCTCCTCAAAACAAACTAGCTGAGGAATTTAAGCTTCCTCCAACATTCATCAAGAGAAAAATTCACGAAGCTCGTGTACTGGACTTCAACTACTTCGACCGTGATGGTTTTACATTTCAAAACCATCTTCGGTTTCATGGATTGGAGGATTTCCTTTCCTGCTCGCTTGATTCTTATCCCAACTTGATTCGAGCTTTCTACGCTACTTTCAAGATGACAGATACAGGCTTCAAAGCAATGGTAAAAGGGAAGAAAATCTCCATGTCCTTTGAGGAGTTCTCGAACATGTCGGGAATTCCTTACCATGGAAACTCAGTTGATGGCAGCTCCGAAGCCGACGCTGCTGACGAAGGATGGGATGTGTCCCTGGAGAGGCAAACAGCTGTGCAGGACCTAATGGTCGAAGGGTTTGTCGAATCTATTTCACTTCCAATCGGCCAGATGAAGGTTCAACAACGAATGCTGATGTACACGCTCACCCGGATGCTTGTCCCGCGTTCCGGAAATCACGCAGTTGTCCAACGGTTGGACATCGTGCTACTGTGGGGTCTATGCAAAGAGCTCAAGATGAGCTGTGCATGGATCTTCCTTCAACACATGCTGGAAGCAGCTCAAGGAAAGCTGGTGCTTCCGTATCCACAGTTGATCGCACAAATTCTCACACACTTCAAGCTATCATTCAAGGGTGAAGAAATGTCCAAGACCATTCTAACATTTGGTGAATCCATCGTGAACCAAATGCAGCTGTGCAAAGTGAACGGCGTTTGGAGGCGACCTCAAGCTAGTGCTGACCAAACCCAGCAAAATGTTGAACCACCAGCTGCTGAGTCAGTTACAGTAGGGTCTGAAGTGCTTGCCAAGCTGCTTGAATTCATGGCAGCGCAAGCGGCTCACAACGCAAAGATGGAGGCGTCAAATGAGATAATGGAGGCTGCGATGCAGAAGCTTCAATCCGATCTGAACCTGATTGCACAGGATATGGCAGCAATCTAGGAACATCTAGGCATTAAGTTGTCTTTCAGTGATGTTGCTGAGATTGGGAGACAAGCAGCTGAAGAACCAACTCTGACACACTTAGATGATGCTGACACTCATGTTGAGGAGACACCTGCTGAGGATAATACAGCAGTCTCAGCCTCATCCCTAGATAATAATGAGGGCCAGCAAACTCTAAATGTTTAGGATTTCCGTTTACTTAGTTGTTTTGCATTTTGTTCTTCCCTTTCTATGTAACGTTTCAGTTAATATTCTTTTTGATTAATGAATATAAATTGTTGAGTTTATGATCATATTGTCTGTTGCATTTCATTTTGATGATCTTTAGTACGTGCCATAATCTGTCTCTGTTTATTGCTATGATACAATTTTGTTTTACAAACTGCTCCTGTTACTAATCTGTTCCAGTTTCATTGTATAGCAGTTGTCAGTTTTGCTACCAACTCAGGGGGAGCATACTTCTAAGTTTTCTCTCCTTTACCTCTTTTTGACTTAACTGACAAAGGGGGAGAAAAATTTATAACTTGTAACTTGTACTAACTCATATGCTATACTTATGCTCTGATACTTATGCTATGCTTATGCTCTGATACTTATTAAGCTTGATACTTATGCTCTGTTACTCTGATACTAGCAGTGTTTTTTTATGCTTTTTAAGTATGCTCTTACACTCTGATGATACTAGCAGTGCTTTTTGCAAATTACTTTGATATGCAAATTACTTGCAAATTACTCTGATACTAGCAGTGCTTTTTGCAAATTGCTCTTACACTGTGTGTTTTAGCTCTAACCCTTATTTCACTGCATGAAAAGCATGGATACTCATATTTAGGGGGAGCTTCACTAGACTGTCGTTATTACAATGTTTTTTCTTTGAAATGTTTCTCAAGTTAAAATTGCATGTTTTTCACTTAAATCAAAAAGGGGGAGATTGTTAGACATATGTTCGTTTTTGATATTATTTACAAACATACATCATGAAATAAATCTGACATTGTGAACTGAGAAAAAAAAATGGATAAAAAATTAGAGAATAAATAAGGGCTTTTGGGCAGGTACAAAAGGAATTCAAGTACAAATTGCGGGAAAATCCTTTTTTCATTGGACAAAGGTTTTTTTTTATCTTTTTTTATTTATTTATTGGTTTTATTCATTTAATTTTTGGATTTCTCATTTTTTCCAGAATCCCGGTAAATAAAAAATAAAAGTAATCGTTTTCGTATTCCAAAAAATTGATTGATTAAATAATTGACAGATAATAAGGCGATTCGATAAAAAAACTTTTTAATATTTCGAGGCTGTATGTCTTTTTTCAGTCTACTCACGCATTACTGGGAATCCGTTCGTTATTGCCCAATTCTTATTGATCTTTATCCTTTAATTATCTAATTTCCAGATTTATTTTCTAATTTTTATTGTATTTTTATTCTATATTATTATATCTAGGAACAACAACTCAACCCTACAAACTTGAGTAAATTGATTGGAACTCAAGAAGTCAACGAAAGCTGGAAGATCCATAAGCAAATCGATTAGTTAAATCGATTTTGTAATAGGGTTGAATGAAATTATGCAGTCTGGGATTAATCAATCGATTGGCAAAATCGATTTGCACATCTTCTGAAAAATCAAGCAGGCTATCAATCGATTACACAAATCGATTGGTACATTTACTCAGATTAAAATGTGCAAGTCAGTGGCATGCTTTGCAAGCAAATCGATTTGGATAATCGATTGATCCATTATTTTTGTTTGTATACATCGATTGACACAATCGATTTTGAATGTCACAGAGCCAAACCAATGATTAATAAATCGATCAGGAAAATCGATTTATCAAAACGTGTTATAAAATGAAATTGGTCTGAGACATACACAATCGATTAACACAATCCATTAATATACTTCGTTTGAAATAAGTTTGGCATCAATCGACTTGGTAAATCGAATGAACGAACCAACTGAAGAAATGGTCTTCAGACTTAAGTTCACAATCGATTAGGCAAATGGATTTGTAAAAATCACTGTGTCCCTAAAACCAGTGAAATCGATTGACTAAAGCGATTGGTACAAAAAGTTTTAGAAACAGAGATGACTTAAGGACTTTGTAAATGTTTTAATCGATTAAGTACATCGATTGTTTTGATCTTGTTGTTGGAACAAAACACCCCAAGTCGATTATGCACATCGATTCAAATATGAACATTCATCCAAGTCTGAAGAACTCATTTAAAATAATCGATTAGTTAAATCGATTAGGTTATGCAGTTTCAAGATTCAAGAAAAACAAGATTCGCGAAATCGATTTGATCAATCGATTAGTGTGCTGTATAACTTTAATGAATCGATTGGCCAAATCGATTCATGTGTTGTTTTTCCTAAAACTATATAAACTGCTTTCATTCTCTTCTTCTCATAACTTGATAACACAACTTCATAACATCAATAACAACCAATATTCCACTAACTCTTTCTCAACTGATATTACTTTGAACATCTTTTTCAGCCGAGAACAATCTACATTTGTGATAAATAAGGATTGAAAAAGACTGAATAGAGAAAGATTGCTTTGAGAAGAAGAAAGATCAAGAACTTTGTAAAATTGATTTGTTTCAATTTCTGTAAATCATTTTCTGTAACCAAACTACTTTGAGAAAATCCAGTTACTACTGGTGGTGTTCTTCGAGGTTGAGGACTGTGAACAAGAAGACACTTGACTGAATTCTTGGTGGAGTTTATGGGATTTAAACTAGAGAATTCAGGGAGGGAAAGATAGAACAGGTAGAATAGTTTAAGATTGAGGCGAAGCGCTGTGTAAAATCTGTAAACTGATTCTAAGAAGTTCTTTTGGAAAGGCTAAGATCAAGTTTGATCTTAGGACTGGATGTAGGCCGTCATGAGGCGGCTGAACCAGTATAAAAATCTGCGTACACTTTTCTTTCCCTTATCTCGTTTAAATTTCTGCAATTATTATGTTTTTGATATTGATTGAATGCATGATAAAGATTCTGTGTTAAGTAACTCTGCATGATTAATTGTCTTAACATGATTGCATGAAAATCATCATCTTGAATAATAATTATTTCTGATGCATTTCTCCATACATACCATAATTCATATTGTTTGACATTCATTAGGATTGATTAATAGGGACCTTGTTTAATCTTGTGTTTAATAAATTTTGAATTTATTAAACTGCTGCGCATATTGTTAGAATAGGCATTCTTCTGCATATTTTTCTATCAAACAGAGGTCACATATACCATCATGACAGACCCTTTAATTCCAAAGTAACCCCTAACTCCTTAGTGGATTTAAGATTATAATTAAGCTTTACGGTACAAGAATTCTCTTTTTAAACTACCGCCTTTGCATCAAATTTAATTGGTTTCATGACCTCCATCTATCCCTAAACTATAATATCATGAATTTCTCATCTCAAACATTCATAAATTCCATTTTCGTTTCAAAATACGAATCATAGAACATTTCAATGTTGTTCAAGCAATAAAAAGAATTAGTCATAGAGATGAGAAAAATAATTCAATAAACCTATTCATATAACTAGAAATTAAATTAGAAAAATAAGGGTTTCATCTTGTTACACTCATCCCTATCAAATAGAGGTTAGTTACTCGTGACATAGATAGAAAGGATAAAGATTAATGAAAAATAATACAAGAAAGATTCATGAATGATTCTTGATAAAATTGCTCCAATGGTGTTAGAAACCGTTGTCTCTGAGTTTCTCTGTTTTGGATCTTAGCTTTCATTTTCATTTAGTTTAACTCCAATTGGACATCTACAACTCCAAAAAGGTCATGTTGATTTCTCACAAAAATTAAGCACTGCACTAAAACAAATAAACAACACAAAACTAAGAAAAATCTATACTTAATCAAGGAAATAAGAACATAAACATTTCATTAAATCCAAGAACTAGAATCAACAAAATATATCGAATAGCTCCTTAAATTAACTAATGATTGAAGATAAATAATACTAAAAACAATGAAAAATATGCATATGATGAAGAGTCATCAAAGCGTAGTTACTTTTGGAGGAAAGAAAACCACAATTGGTAAAAATTCCTTAACTTCTTAAATAATGTACAATTAGTCAAGGGACTAAAACATAACCTACTTAGCATAATTCAATTAAGTGATAGTGGTTATGGAATAGAGTTATAAGCCAAAATGATGGTTTTAATCTATTTTCTTGTCAGGGGCAAGCGAACCTTTATATAACCAACCTTTTTAACTTAGTAGAACAAAAGGTCAAATGCTTTCTATTTGTGAGCAATGAGAATCTAATTTGGCCCAAGCGATTAGGCCATTCCAATTTGAGATTAATCTCAAAACTAAACAAATTCCAACTTGTTATAGGCTTTCCAAATCTCAAGTTCAAATTAGAAGTTCTTTGTGAGGCATGTCACGCTGGGAAACAAACTAATAGTTCTTTTGCATCGAAGAATATTGTTTCCACAAGCAGACCTTTGGAGCTTTTGCACTTTGACCTTTTTGGTCGAGTTAAAACGACCTCGTTGAATGGTGAAAAGTATAGACTAGTCATTCTTGATGATTACTCCAAACGGACATGGTTTATGTTTCTTAAATACAAGGATGACTCTCATAAGGTGTTCACGGCCTTTTGCAAACAATTGCAAAATGGGAAATAATTCTCTATAGCAATTATATGTAGTGATCATGTATGAAACAAATGTTGCTAAATAATTTTGGGCAGAAGCAATCAATACCTCATGTTGCATTCAGAATAGAGTTTGTATCGGACCTATTTTAAATAAGACTCCTTATGAATTGTGGAAAGGTAAAAAGCCCAACATTTCTTACTTCCATTCGTTTGGTTGTGTATGCTATGTTTTGAATACTAAAGATAATCTTGGCAAGTTTGACCCTTGTTCACAAAAGTGCACCCTCCTTGGATACTCTCAAAGATCCAAATTTTATAGAGTGTTCAACAGGGACACTCACATAGTGGAGGATTCAATACATGTTAAGTTTGATGACAAGCATCTTAACCTGAAAATGTCAAAGCAAGTTGAGGATATTGTAGGTTTATAGGAACCAAAACTAGTCAAGTTAATTCATAAGCTAAAACTGGATGGAAGTACAAATCATCTCAACCAAAGACTCTAGTTATTGGAGATGCAAATGATTCTCTAAAGACCAAATCATCTTTGTTTGGTTTACTCTCCTCAATTGAACCTGCCTCCGTTGATGAAGCATTGACAAATAATGGTTAAATACTTGGAATGCAAGAAAAGCTAAATGAATTTAAAAGATATTATGATTTCGATCAAATACCCAAACCAGAGGATAACAGACCCATTAGAAACAAGTAGGCATTCAAGAACAAATCAAATGAAAAAAGAGAAGTTGTTAGGAATAATGCCAGACTGGTTGCACAAGTATATAGTTGGCAAGACGATATTGATTAAACTAAGACATTTTCTCTAGTGGCCAGGTTAGAGGCAATACATATCCTACACTTTTTTGTTGCTTATAATAATATCACTTTTTTCAAATGGATGTTAAAAATGCATTCTTAAATGGTTACATTCATGAAGAAGTATATGTAAAACAACCCCCAAGGTTTGAATACCTATAGTTTCCTAATCGCGTCTTTAAGCATAAGAAATCACTATATGGTCTAAAACAAGCACCTAGAGCTTGGTATGATAAATTCTTATTTGAAAACAATTTTGTAGAGGTCATAATTACACCACTTTGTTTAGGAAATCAATATAAAATGACAATCTTGTTATTTAGATTTATGTTGATGATAATATTTGGCTCTACTAATAGCACTATTTGTCAACATTTTGCTAGGGAAATGCAACCGAAATTTCAAATGATTATGATGGGAAAACTGAATTTCTTCTTAGGAATTCAATTTCAACAAAGTCGGAATGGGATATACATTCATCATGCCAAGTATACAAAAGAGCTTCCCAAGAAGTTTAAGATGAATGATTACAAACTTATGGCTACACCAATGCATCCCACCTGCTCACTTGATAATGATGAATCAGGAAAGAAAGTTTACCAAAAAACGTACAGAAGAATGATAGGATCACTTCTATATCTTATTGCTTCTAGACTTGATATTTTATTTAGTGTGTATGTGTGCTAGATTTCTGGCTGATCCAAGGGAGTCCCACTTGATTGTTGTTACGAAGATCTTAGATGCCTAAAAGGTACTTCTAACCTTGGTTTGTTCTATAAGTTGTAAACTGAGTATAGGTTAGTAGGATATTATGATGCTGGCTCTGCTGGAGATAAACTTGAAAGGAAAAGCGCTAGTGGAAATTGCACTTTCCTAGGTGAAAATTTAATCTCTTGGTCAAGCAAAAGATAAATCACAATTACAATGTCAACAACATAAGTTGCGTAATTTCAGTAGTAGGATGCAACTCTCAACTATTATGGATGAAACATCAATTGGAGGACTATAAAATGATTTAGAGTAATATTCCTGTATTATGTGATAAAACATCTAATATTTGTCTAACTAAGAATCCAATTCTACATTCTAGGGCTAAACACATATAAATAAAACACCACTTTATTAAGGACTACATTCAAAAAGGTGTGTTACATATCCAATTTGTAGACACTAGACATCGATAGGCTGACATATTCACTAAACCACTAGCTAAAGAAAGATTTGAATTTATTAACAATTTGAACCTAGTATTTATATATGATTAATGTTCTAATCTATATATGCATGATGCTTTGATTGTTATATGCTCGTATGAGTTTAAACTTAAATATATGTGTGTTTTCATACTTAACTTTAATCAACTGAATGGTGTTAACTCATTAGTCAATTTTTATTCAATTTTCTATTCTTTTTGAGTTATGACAAAAGTATTGTTCTGTCGTCATAAAAAAAAGGGACATTTTTGGAATCATGTTGGTCCCTTGAACAACTCCTTTGTGTGGTTTTGATGTTAACAAAAGTAGTTTGTATGAACAATTTATTGCACTAATGATTTCATTAAGAGTGCATCAATTATTATAGGAAAATTGGAGAAAACGACTAGAGGAAGTCACTAGAGGAAGTGATCAGAGGTAGTAACCAAAGGAAACCACCAGAGGAAGTCACTAGAGGAAGTGACCAGAGGAAGTCACTAAAGTAGCAATATCAATCACATGGAAGGGGGATTTGAATTGTGATCCCTTTTTGAAATGTTAATTTTTTTTTATATTTAGATTAAATCAAGATTGATCTCGGTTGCAAAATAAAAATCTAGAACATTTTGGGTAAGTCAAAGATGATTAATGCGAATTATTTCTAAGTGATATATGATATTGAGTGAGAAATAAGTACATATAGGGTTAAGAAGGTCACAAAATGAGGTATCCTGGTTCACCCAAAGTGGGCTACGTCCAATCCTCACAATTTGTGAGTTTTTTCACTTATGTGCTTGGCACAAGAATATTCTTGCCTTCACACAATCTTTCTTGATCAATTACATAATTCATTGTTCAACCTTTAAAGAATTTTTACAGTTACCTTTTAGTCCATAAACAATTTTTACAAATTATCTTTTAATCACTAAACGGATTTTTACAATACGCTCAAACTATCCTAGGAGATAGACTTGTGTTTCAAATGATGTTACGATAAAAGGTTTTAGGATTAGAATTTACAAAACACTTGTTTGAGATAGATTGTCAACAATAACTTAATAAAGATATCCTTGAATATAGTAAAAGAAGTAAGAGAAAGTTGTACTTTTTGCTTGATTGAAGAGTTTTGTTTGATCGAGTATGATCGTTTGTGTAATGAAATGATTGCACTGAAAACTCTTATTATTATCTTTTACCTTGATGTTCCTTTTATATGCACAAAGACTATTAGAAAGGACTCATCATAGCGGTTACTAATCCTAAGAAAAACATTTGTTCAGAGTGAGAGTTTAATAGACATGTGTGTTATTCAATTCAAAATTTTGTTCTTTATAACTAGAACATTCTTGGTTTTGTGTTGAATGGAAAACGTGGATGGAACTTAGTAGTTGTCTAGTGTCGGTCCTTTTTCTCAAAAGCATGCTGAGCTTTCTGCAAAAGATGCAACAATAATGTCCTTTCATATTTGATGTCTTTGTTGTCCTTGCCCATAACTCATCAATCTGGAGATTGATCTGGTCATTGATCTTGAGACTATTTTGCTTCTTCGGGCCTTTATCTAGACTTCTTGGCTTGATTATGGTTTTGAGTAGTCTTGATATTCTTTTATCTTTAGATTTCGAATATGAAAAGTTATTCATTTTACTTATGTCCTTAAAACAAAATAAACAAAATGATCTTGATAAAGCTGAATGATCTTTTAATAAACCAGAATGATCCTTTGATACACCAGAATGATCTTGATTAACCAGAATGATCTTGTAATCAATTTCCAGTTCAATTAAGGCATGAAGTTCTTTGATTCATATCATGGTGAGATCGTTGATTGTTGTTTGAATGTGTTTGATCACCTATCTTTGAGTAAATCACTCAAAAACACAAGTTAAACAGCAGCGCAATCAAAATCATGATTAGAGATCAATTAACTTGTTTGTTTATCTTCGAAACCTTTGATTTGGGATTTTTCCTTACAGTCACTTGAGGAAGTAAAAAGGTCATAGGGAAAAAATCAAATCAACCAACGAGATCCTTAAAATCGGATAAATGCAAGCTTTGGAAAAGTATGTGCATCTACCTCTGATAGCATGTTTCTAGTAGTTAAATGTGACTTTGGCAACTCACTAAATCAGTCCTCTAGAGTATCTATGCCTTTGATCAACAGTAATTGTAGCATGCCTTTGATGAACAGTAACTTTAGCATGCCTCTAATGAACAATAACTGAAGCATGTCTCTGATCATTAACATTTTTAAACATGCCTTTGAAGTCTATTATTTTCAAGTTTGCCTCTAAAGCTCATGTTCCACTAGCTCTAATAATTGCAACATGTCCCAAAATTCTCCCTCCGATAAACAACCTCTATAGTTGCAATGACTCTGATAATGCATCAAAGGTGAAGTTTCCCATGCCACTAATTCTAAGTCACATAGTTTTTCCTTTGATAGAAATATTCAAGTAACACATCATCTAAAAGTCAACAAATCTGATGCAAGGTCAAAGGCTTTGATAGATTGAGAAACATATTGAATTGGACTTAGCTGTATCCTTACTTCTAAAGGTACGAGAACAAGCCCAAAATTTGTTCCCTCCAAATCAAATCAAGTGTATGAAGGAAGAGTTAGTTGAATGAAATTACAAACATTAAAAAAATTATTTAACGGTTATATTCTCATGATCGTATCAATTTGAACTATAATTGGAAGAAATAATTATTGACTAACCTGGAAAGGAGATACAATTCATAACCTTTAAGGTAGAAAAATCAAATCCTACATTTTCCTATATATAACCATCAAGGATGAAGAAGACTGCAAGCACAACAATATACAGAAAGTTTTATGAACACAAATTTCTTGTTCAACTTTATATTATTGAGTGTTTATTGCTTCATTGTAAGTGTGTAATCATTGTAATAAAACTTATGAAAAAGCAAAATAAAAACAATCACACCCCTTTGTAACCCAATCCAATAGTGGTTTTAGTATGCCTATAACAATATGTAGGTTTTATGTTGTGTAGAGAAGACTTGACTTGTAGAGTCACAATGTGGTTTTCCTCAAAAAGTCTATAGGTTCAAATTCTTTTGACAAGATTGACTTGTAGGGTCAGGTGTTGTTGTAATTTAAGTTTTGAATTAGTTGATAAATCCTTCTTTATGAAAGACCTAACGTAGCTACCAAGTTTTTAAAATCTAGTTGTTATATTTTTCTTCTACATTACTTATTTTGTTGTTGCCTTTGATCCTTCAAATCAGTTAGGTCACCAAAACCAAAATTTGTTTAAGAATTCAAAAAACAATTAAATTTAGACAAACACAATTTAACAACCCCCCTTTCTCGTTTTTGGTCACCTTCACAACTTTTAAGAACAAGGGAGACATACAAAACTACACAAATTATGGGGGTTAAAGTTATGAGTCATACCACGAAGTTAGTGGGAAAATTTGACTGAATAGAGACTAAGAAAATAAATTGGAGTTATAGATAATCAATTTAGTTTCATGTATGGGAAGTCGACCATGGGAGCAACCTACAAATTACAATAGGTGATGGAGCGATATTAGATGGACAAAAAAGCCTTGCATTTAGTTTTCATTGATTTTGAATAGACATATTATAAAGTGCTTATAGTGATTTTGTGGAAATCCTCAAAGAAGAAAATGATTAGGATCGCCTACGTTCGTGCGAACTAAGATATATATGAAGAGGTATCTATTAGTGTGAAGATGCAGGATAATTCCATAGAAGATTATTCCACCACAGTCAGACTAAACCAAGTGTCAACTTTCAGCCCTTATATTTTTAAATAGAAGGTTAGAGACTTGGAGACAAGCCTTAGAAGCGTATGGTTTCCGCTTGAGTAGTAGAAGCAAGACACATTATATGGAATACAAGTTTAGCAACAACAGAAACATCTCCAATATAAAGGTGAAAGATGGAGATCATACCATACCACAAGTAACATGGTTTAAGTATCTTTTTTCCATGATACAAAACTTCAAAAAAAGAAGGAGATGTAAATCATAGAATTCAAGATTGATGCTTGAATTGGAGGAATGCCTCAGGTGCTTTATGTGATAAAAAAAGTATCAGTCAAATTGAAGGGGAAATTTTATCGCATAGCTGTAAGGCCGACGATGTTATATGGGACAGAGTGGTGGGTAGTAAAAACCCAACACGAGGATAAAATAAGTGTAGCAGTGATGTGAATGCTGCATTGGATTTATGGAAAGCCTAGATGCGATAGGATTATGATTGACAACATTAGAAAAAACATTGGGGTAGCACCTATAATAGAAAATATGGTAAAAACTAGGCTTAGGTTGTTTGAGCATGTGGAAAGGAGACATGAAGGTGCAAGCACGAGAAATGGGGGTTGAATTGTGTTTGTCTAAGTTAGATTATTTTTTATTATTTTATTAAAACTAGTTCTAGTTTGATGACTTAGAGCAGAAGTAGTAACAAAACTAAGGAATGCAGAAGTAAAGTGAAACAACCAATTTATCCTAGTTCACCACCAACATGGTAGTTACATCCAATTTCCTCTCTTAAAAGGATTTAATCCACTAATTCAACTCCTTGAATTACAAGCATTTGACCCTGCAAGTCAGTCATCTCAAAACAGCCTGACAACCCCATAGTTTTTGAGAAACACAAACACATTGACTCTACAAGCCAAGTCTTCTCTGCATAATTTGAGAACCCCATATTTTTGAAGGCACACAACACCTTGGCCTTACAAGTCAAGTCTTCCCAATACAATCTGACCACCCTAGATTTCTTGAGGAACACTAAAGCCACTATCGGGTTGGGTTACAAGAGTTTGGAACTTAATTGGTTTTCTTCAAACAAGCTGACTTGATACAATTATTTTCCCACACTACAACATTTAGAGGATTTTACATTGAATGAGTGATTTGTTTAAACTTAAAACCTTAAACTCTAACTACTTACAAAAATTGAGCCCTTGATATTTTTCTAAATAACTTTGGTCTTATAGGAATTATGAGTTTATTGTTTTTTTGTTTATACATTCTTCTTTAGCCTTGATCCACTATTTATAAATGAAGTTATGGTTTGTGATTTTTGTCCCTCAAGAATTTTGAATCGAACCTTCATTCCAACTTGATCAAGAAATATTTCTTCTAAATATAATTTTGAAAGATATGTTTTGATAATATAACCCTTAGCTAATTCTTATTTTCAAATCTGATATGAGTAATTCTTCTAGAAAGATATTGTATGTATTTTTTTAGATTACTTTTGCAAGTTGATTCACTTGAGTCTTCTTTGATACGCTTGATTTGATTTTTTGCGGTAATGAGTATGGGCTTGTTCTAGGAACCTTTAGAGGTAAGAATACGACTAAGTCTAATTCAATATTTTTCTCAATCTATTAGAGCTTATGAAATTCCATCAAATTCGTTGACTTTTATCCATCATAATCATTGACTTGATTGTTGGATTCATATGTCGTATTGCTTTAATAATCAAAGTTAGAGGAAGATGAAAAGTTGTGTGGCTTAGAATTAGGGGCCTAGGCAACTTCACGTTTGTTTCATTATCAAAGTCAGTGCAACTTCAGAGTGTGATACGTATTAGAGGCGGTACTTTGAAATGAGTTGCAATCTTTAGAATCAGCAGAATATATGCTTTATATGCAAACTCGAGTAATGGTTTCAGACTTTAGAGACATGTTAAAGTATATTGTTAATCAGAGGCATGTTGAAGTTATTATTCATCAGAGGTATGTTGAAGTTATTATTCTTTAGAGTCATGGAACGGTTACTATTCATTAGAGGCACAAAAACTCCATATGCACATTGAATCTTCAGACGCAAACGTAGAAACACGTTAAACTACTAGAAGCAGACTTCAATCTTCATAGGCAGACGCAAAAACATGTTGTACTTCCAGAAGCACGCTTAAATCTTCATAGGGAGAAGTATAAACACATTGAACTACAAGAAGCACACTTCATTTGTCAAAGGAAGATGTAGAATCACATTGAACTACTAGAGGCATCTATTAGAGGCAGTTTCGTAAACTTTTCCAACGTGTGGATTTGACTGATTTGTTTTTGTTTCCTTCAACCTTTTTACTTCCTCTAGTGACTTCCTCTAGTGATATCCTTCGGTGGTATACTTTGGTGGTATCCTCTGGTAGTTTCCTCTGGTCGTATCATCAAGTGGTTTCCTCCAATTTTCATTTTCTAATTCTTGCATGCTTAATGAAGTCATTAGTGCACTAAATTGTTCACACAAAATATTGTTGTTAACATCAAAACTATAAGTGAAAACCAACTTGGTTGCAAAAAGACATGTAGATTTTGTAGTGAGGAAAATAGATCAAATGGAGGATATTCAAATCTTTTGAGGCAAAGGAAGACTTAGGAAAACAACAAGAGAAACTATTAAGAAAAATCAAGATATTAATAAACTAGAATGAGATATGTTATATGATAAAATGTTATGACATCATATGATATAGAATGAGATAAGGCTTGGTTGTTGTTGTATTGACAATATCCATTATGATTTGTGCTAGAGGAAGATTGTAGGTTGTAGTTGTGGCAGGTTATTACTAGATTATTTTGTGGCTCCCACTCATGTAACTTAATTTCCTTTTAATTCCAGGAAGGACCTCAATGCATGAATTGGAATCTAGAAGCTTTATGATAGGCTTATTCAAATCTCACTACTCATTCCATTTTTTCACTACAACAAAACACTCAATTTTTGGTTAACTTAAAAAAAAAAAATTTGGTCGAAAAAAACCTCATAAATTACTGCTTGAATTGGTTGTTATTGATGGCTAAAAAAACCCTCATAAATGAAATATATTTTTTGTCTGATTATAACATATGTGGCGGCCAAAAACAGTCACAAAATTATTAGAGAGAAAAGTAATTTAAATTTATGGCGGCCATTACCCTCACAACGGACTTGAATGATTGAAAATATCAGCTGAATTTTGTGGCTCATATATCCTCACAAAATCAGAACATTGGAGCATTGTGAGGTATTGACCGCTACAAATGCAACATTTTCTAATTTCCTAGACCGCCACAAAAGGAGTATTACAATTGGCATTTTGTAGACGTTTTGGCCGCTACAGACGCCTTCTTTTCTCTTTAAATATATCACTCTTCCTATCATTTTTCATTTCTATATTTCCTCTAAATTTTCTCTCTACAAATATTTTCCTTCAACTTTTTTTTCTCCAACTTTTCTCTTTATCTTCTCTCTTGAACTTCGATAAGTTTTTCTTTCATGTTTAGTTTTTTAATGTTATTTTTTATTTGAAGTTATTTATTAAATGAATATGATTTAATTTTTATTTTGATAGTAGTGTTATTGTGTTGATTGCGAATAATTGTTATTTGTTTGTAAGCTTCAAGTCGAACACTACCATGCTTGAAGTTAGTATGTAATGCATTTTAAATCTACATTAGATTTACATAATTATTTTGTTAAAAAGTTACATGGTTATAAATTATTGGCTAAATTACATCTGTGGTCCCTTAATTAACTTAATTTCAGGTAACGTTTTAGTCCTTTATCTTTTTTTTTCCCGAGTTGATCCTTTATTTTAATTTTAAGTGATAATTTGATATTTTATGTTTTAAATTTTCAACAATGTTATCCTTTTTTTACAAAAAATCAAAAAAATCATCAAATTTTTCAACCAAAACCCATAAAATTCATTATCATATTCAATAAAATACAAATTTAATCAAATTCATATCTTAAATCTTGAAATAAACTCATATTTTCATTCTTTATTTGATGTTGTTGGAGATGAAAATATGAGTGTATTTGAATATTTGAGTTATGGATTTGATAAAATTTGCATTATATTGAAGATGATTATTAATTTAATGGGTTTTGGTTGAAAATTTTGATGATTTTTTTGAATTTTTGTACAAAAAAGGATAACATTGTCGAAATTTTAAAACATAAAATATGAAATTGTCACT
>JBBPBR010000006.1:34313913-34340310 GCA_037974775.1 Cicer pinnatifidum
TTCCAATATTTTATTGTGTACTTTTTTCTTTAATTCATATATTAGACTTCTTCACTGCGTTATACTCAAGTTTCAATTCTTTATTTTTATTTATTTATTTAATCTTTTATTTAATTTTAAGTAATAATTCGATTATTTATATATTTAAATATCAATAATGTTATAATTTTTTTACATAAATTTTGAAAATTCATCAAAATCTTTAAACAAAATTCATAAAATTCAATACCAATTTCAAGAAAATTCACACATTCATCAGATGTATAACTCAAATATAAAAATAAACTCATATTTCCATCTCCAACAACAAACATCAAATAAAGAATGAGAATATGAGTTTATTTGAAGATTTGAACTATAAATTTGATGATAGTTAATTTTATGGGTTTTGTTTGAAAATTTTGATGAATTTTTTGAATTTTTAAAAAAATAATATTGTTGACATTTAAAAATATAAAAGATCAAATTGTTACTTAAAATTAAATAAAAGACCAAATTGAGAAGAAAAAAAAAAAGATAAAAAATTAAAGTGTTACTTGAAATTAAATTAAGGGACTGCAAGAACAATTATACCCGTTGATAAGATTCTTAAGTAAATTTTCTAAAAAAACTCACTTATATTCTTTCTTGTTCTTGTGAAATCTTGTACAAATTGTATTACTTCTTGCACTCATGTCTATGTTTCCTCCAAATTCTCATATTTCCCCCTCCCATTTTTTGGCCATGGGAGTTTAGTGAAGAGGGTTGTCCTTAATCATCCTCTTCCTCACAAAAATTAACTCAGTCCAAGCAAGGATAAACTATGGTCAGTCTTAAAACCTTTTTCTTCTTTTCTCCCTTGTTTTGACTGTATGTTATCATTGATGTGTTTCTGAAAGTAAAATAACACACAAGATCAATAAATATAAAACAGAAAAATTTGAACCATCAATTACGTCCAACCATTATTACAGTGTTGTGAGCGTCCTACCTTTGGTTCTTCCAAGTGAAGGTGCAAACACAAGACGGGGATTGAATTGTATTTGACTATGTTGATAACTTTTTCATTATTTGATTCAATTGGTTCAAACTTGATGATTTACTTGGAGTAGAAGCGATAACAAAACTAAGGAGTGCATGAATAAAGTGACAAAAGTAATTTATCCTAGGTCACTACTAACTTGACTACATCCAGTTCCTTCATTCAGAATGATTTAATCAACTAACTCAACAACTTGAATTACAAAACACGTGACCCTCCAAGCCAGATTTTCTCAAACAGCTTGACAACCCAAGACCTTTGAGGAACACACACCTTGACTCTACCAATCAAGTATTTTTCACACAATCTAACTCCCCCAAATTGTTGAAGGCACATTAACACCACTATTAGATTTGAATACAAAGGTTTGAAACTTGAGTAGTTCTTCTAACAAGTCGATAATAACAATGGCTATCACACTCTAAGAAAAACGCTTAGAAAATATTTCTCATTCGAATAATTAAACTCTAAGATGAATTTGAAAATTTTGAGCTTGATTTTTTTACTCTTTTTGGATTTTTCGATGATCTTCTTTTTCAACCTTGAGTTTCAATTTATAGATAAAATTAAGGCTTCAATTTAGTTCTTGTTAAATTCTAAATTGTATCTTCATTCCTAGCTTGGTCGATAATGATATTATTCAAAAATAATTATGAACAAGATGTTTTTTTTATGATAATATGTTCTTTAGCCAATTCTTTATTTTTGAATCCAATCTGAGCAATTCTTCTAGATTGATTATGTTCGTATTTTCTTCAGATTGAGTTTGTAAATTCTTCAAATTGATATTGTTCATATTTTGTTAAGATTGAGTTTGTAAATTCTTCACACTGATATTGTTCGTATTTTGTTAAGATTGCTTTCACAATTTCTTCATATGAAACTTCCTTCTTATTGCTTTCTTTGATATGAGCAGAAACATAATGTTGGACCGATTCTTTGTAAACAATTCAGTAAACATACTGAATATGACTAAGTCTAATTCAGTATTTTGTTTTTTTGTCAATTAAGAAGATATGATTGACAAGAAGATGTTAGTGTTTCTTCTTGTAAACAATTCTTGATCATATCTCCTTATAAAAAATTCACATTTTGTTGTGATAAATCTTGATTAAATCTTCTTGTAAATAATTCATATGTTCTTATAGATAAGTCTTGATCAAATCTTCTTGTGATAAATTTTGATAAAATCTTCCTGTAAATAATTCATATCTTCTTGTGATGAATATTGACCAAATCTTCTAGTAAATAATTCATATCTTATTCTTGATAAGATGTTGCTGATATATATTTTGTTCAATTCTTGATCATATCTTCTTTTCAACTTGGTCAAATATTTTCATAAATTATAAATCTAAATCAAATCTTATTTAGATTGTTTTCAAAAATACAAATCTTCTTTCATACTCTGTGAAGTTAAATATATTGTTATAATAAAATACTTATGTTAACATAAAAACTCTAAGTATAAAACCAACTCTAAGACTCCCCCTAAGTCTCAGTATTTTTTTCTCCCCACATTATAAAACATTTTTCTCCTCCTTTTGTCATCACACAAAAAGACTTGAAAGTGAAACTTGCTACTTTTTTATTTACTTTTTTAATTTTCCCTTTCTTTATTTTTTTATTTAATTTTGTTTAATATAATGAAAATAACATAAACATAAAATATAAAATTTATCCTAAGTATAAAACTAAACTACTCTAAGGTTGGCAGTGTAACACCCCAAATTTTATAATAAACAATTTTATCAATGAAATAAGATTTTAAATAATTAATTTGATTTTAAAATTATTTTAGAAATATGTTAATAAATTTTTTGATTAATTTTGGTTGTATGGATGCTTCCTATTATCGTCTATTTTTATACATATTAGACTAAATGAATAATATAAATAACAAATATTATAATTTATTATTTTATATATTTTTCTAAAAATGATAGTATTTTAGTGTATATATTTTAAAGAATAAAATTTTAGGAGATTTTACATGTATACCGTATGTTCGTAACTAATATGATAGTTTCTTATACGTTGGACTAATGTTAAGTGTGCACATATTTATATTTTAATTATTTATAAGTATTTTCTATTATTAGTTATTTATTTTGTAAATAATGATCTTGGGATATTAGTAATACTATGATTGAATTCCTTTGTTTTCATATACTTCATATGGAATGGTGATTTTATACATATTTATTATGATTTAGTAATTAATATAAACTATCAATGTTATATTTATTTATTTTTATCATTTTGACTATTCTATAAAGATGATAGTATTTTTGTGATTATTTCGTAAAATATTATAGTAATAATTGTAGTTATTATTTTGAATATGAAAGTCTTGGTTATTAATATATTTTAAAATATTAATTACTTTTTTTTTAATAAAATTTTAGTTTTGAAATACTATTAATATTTTAATAATGAAATTGTTTTTAAAGAAGTGTTAAAAATATTAATTGTAATGATTATTGAATTTATTTTAAAAAATATAGAAAATTAAATGAGTAAAATGTGTTTTATGGATTAGACCTATAGAGTAAAACCTAATTAAAAAAGTTGATTGAAAATAAGAAGAAGGAATATGAGAACCAGATCGGAGCGGACAACGGGGCATAACAAAAAGTAGCCACACTCAGAGGAAAAAAGGATGAAAATGGGCACCAATGATCGTTTACTATCCCATAAATTTTTTTCTATTTTTATCAAAATTTCAATGTGTTGTTTTGCTCATTTAGCTAGCTAATTAAACGTACTTTATCATATTTTTAACCATTCCAATTTTTGCTAAAATACCATGACTTCTCCATTTATAGAATTCGTTATTTTGTACTGTTCTTCCTCACCGTAAGTCCGATTTGAGTGAAACTAATGCCAAAACGATCGAGTGAAAAATGGCTATATTATCCACTTATTAGTTTTCTAATTTATGATACGTTTCCTTGACCCAATTTCGAAATTGGGTTTTTAGGATGTGTTTTCATAATTTATTATTGACGTTTACCCCTAAATTGTCGAGTTCGATCGATTGAAGGAAAAAAAGTCAAAGAACAAAAGCTTTTTTGCTTGTGGACTCATATTCACACGTGAAAGTGTAGAAATAAGGTAAAGGGTGAAAGAATGTTTAAATTTATGAGTATAATATATTGTGAGATGAAAGGAAAAATTATATTTCCCAAACGGTTCATTCAAGGCTTGCTACGTACAACAGTAGCCATTTGAGAGATAAATTCATTAATGCGAAAATATAAGGATTGTGAGATTAAATTGTGAAATCGAGATGTTTATGAGGTGATTGATTTAATTTTTTATAATTATGTGGTATTTGATATTTGATATTATTGTGATGTTGGAAGTCGAATGAAATTATGTGCATATGTTTGATTAGATGAGTTTAGTTGAGTGATAATAAAAGATGGATGTATTGTATGATTTATGTTTATGTGATGATAATAGTGATGTTTGATTGATGATAGTGATGTTACAAATTTGTGATGAGTTTATATGATGATCATGATGATGTATGATTAATGATAATGATAATGATGTTATAAATTTGTAATGAGAATATTGAATTAACTCCAAATTTGATGAAATAGTGGTGTTTTCCATTTGTGCTTGAGATTACAGTCTTAATGGAGTATCATAGGCCAACGAGGGGAGAAAATAGATATTGAGAATTTTTGAATTGGAGATTATTTTGTCATCGCATAGGTAGGGTCTGACAAGCCTAGTGATTTCAGGGAAGTACAATTGTGTGAGCCTGATTGTGGCGATCTACTTTTAAGCCTTAAGACAAGATTATTAGACATTGAAGGTATTTAGGTGGGAAATTCCTAGGATACTTAGAGATAACACCCCAAATGTTGTGAGCTACCATGCAACACACATTTTGGACTATCGCGTATATGTGTCTCGGGTTAAGTTGATGGGATCTATGAGGACACGGTCAATTTGAATTGTTCATCCACTCGAATAGTGACATAGTATCAAGCCTTCTAACCAAGTACTTCAGAGTTACAATTGTGTGTTCTTCTAACTTATCTTATACTATCAATGTGATTTCGAAATTCACCTCCTTTGTTGTTTGTGTTTGACTGACTTGACCATGCGTTTGCAAAATCGCAATTATTACAAGTTAATGAGTCTTGAAGTTCTGGTTTGGGAGAAACCCCGCTTTGATAGGTGATACCGAAAATAAGATTTGTAATTTGTATGTTAATTTTACATATTTAATTAGAAACGACTTTTTGTATCAAAACCTTGTAAGTACTAGTATGTTTTTGGAATTAAATTAAGAAATTTTAGTTAAATCAAGTCTATGGAGATTACCTTCTTTTATAGAAGGAAAAAAGTTTAAAGTGCTCCTTTTGATTTTTGAGAAACATGATATCCTAAATTAGTTATGAAAGGTTTTATTTTCTTGGAAACAAATTGTCTTTATCCGCTGCCAATTTTGTTCAAGAAATCTAGTATAAATTATTATACATGTTATTTTACGGTTTAGGGTGTCACAAGCACACCATAAGTTAGGTAAAAGAATGAGGTTTATGCTTCTCTTGATAAAGTCAAACCTATCTTTAGCTAGTGGTTTAGTGAATATGTCATCCCATTGATCTTCGGTATCTACAAACTGGATATTAAGCACAGCTTTTTGAACAAAGTCCCTAATGAAATGGTGTTTGATTTCTTTGTGTTTAGCTCTACAATGAAATATAGGGTTTTTGGTTAGGAAAATTGCAGAAATATTGTCACAGTAAATGATTTCTAGGATTTTATAGTCTTCTAGTTGATGTTTCATCCAAAATAGTTGAGAGTTACAACTAGCTGCTAAATTGTACTCAAGTTTTGTTGTTGATATGAAAATTGTGCTTTGTCTCTTACTTGACCAAGTAGTTACGTTGTTGTTGGTATCAAGCTGGTTTTATACTTAGATTTTTTATGATAACAAAGGTATTTTATAAGAACAATATATTTGACTTCACATATTATGAAAGAAGATTCGTGTTTTTGAAGAAAATCAAAAATAAAATTTGATTCATATTTATAATTGAACAATTTTTTTGACCAAGTTAAAAAAAAGATATGGTCAATATTTGTAAAAGATTTGATCAAGATTTATCTACAACAAAATATGAACAATATCCATCTAAAGAATTTATAAACTCAATCTAAACAAAATACAAACATAATCAATCTTGAAGAACTGTTCATATTGGATTCAAAAATAAAGAATTGGCTAAAGAACATATTATCAAAAAACATCTTGTTCAAAATTATTTTTAAATAAGATCATGCTCACCAAGAAAAGAATGAAGATACAATTCAAAACTACACAAGGACTAAATTGAAACCCTAATTTAATCTATAAATAGATACTTAAGGCTGAAGAAGAATATTATCGAAAAATCATAAAAGAGTAGAAGAACTCAAGCTCAAAATTCCAAATTCATCTCAGATGTTTAAAGAGAGAAACACTTGTTCAAATGACAAATATTTTGTAAGTGTTTTTCTTAGAGTGTGATAGTCATTGTTATAATCAGCTTGTTAGAAGCAACTACTCAAGTTTCATACCTTTGTATTCAAACCCAATAGTGGTGTTAGTGTGGTTTCAACAATCTAGGGTGGTAAGGTTGTGCGAATAAGACTTGGCTGATAGAGTTAATGTGTTTGTGTTCCTAAAAAATATTGGGTTGTCAGACTGCTTGAGAAAACTTGGCTTATAGGGTAAATGTGGTTAGTTCCCCAAACGTCTGGGGTTGTCAGGCTATTTGGGAAGACCCGCTTGGAGGGTCAAGTGCTTTGTAATTCAAGGTATTTGAATTAGTGGATTAAAGCATTCTGAATGAAGGGACTACATGTAGCCTAGTTAGTTGTGAACCATGATAAATCTATATGTCCAGTTACTTATATTTTCATTGTTTGCTGCCTCTGAAGATGATTGCTTATTATAAATTAATTCATAAAAACCAAACAACCTTTACCAAATTAGTAAAAAGTTATCATGTTTGGCAAAAACAATTCAACCCTTTGTTCTCCTGTTTGCACCTTCATTTGCCAACTAAAAATATGTAGTTTCCACTTGTGCTTTTTCTCTCAAGTTTATCTCTGGCATTATCAGAATCACAATACTCATTTAGTTTGTACTTACAAGATTTCTTGAAAAACTAATTAATGTTAGTAGTTCCTTTTAGGTATCTAAGGATTCTCGTAACCAAGAGTTGTTTAACATAAACTTCTATATTTAAATAACCATTTAGAAAAGCACTTTTTACATCTTTTTGAAATAATATAATGTTATTATTTGCAACAAAAGAAAGTAGGATACAAGTAGCTTATAACTTGACCATTGGAGTAAATGTCTCAGTGTAATCAATACCCTCTTGCCAAGTGTAGCCTTGTGCGAAAAGTCTTGCCTTGTTTTTGACCACTTCTCCTTTTTCATTTAGCTTGTTTCTGAAACCCACTTGGTTCCAATAATGTTCTTCTTTGGACTATGCACTAGATCCCAAACATTATTCCTCTTAAATTCATATAACTCTTATTGCATTGCGATAATCCATCTAGCATCTACCAATGCTTCATCAACAAAGGTAGGCCCAATTAATGAGAGTAAGTCAAACAAAGTGGTTTCTTTTAGTGATGATCTGATCCTTGAAGGTTAACTTGCACTTCCAATGATTAGAGTTTCAAGACGAGATGACGTGTACTTCATTCCAGATCTTCCTTCTAACTTATCTTGAATGTTTTTGACTTTACCAGATTCATCCTCTAAAGTTTTTTCATTTTCTTCTAATTTACTTGTATCCTCTAATTTTTCAGGTTCTTTTGGTTTGTTTGCATTTGTTTCATTTGGTTTTGATAAACATGCACTATCATCATCTTGGTTTGACTTTTCAAGGTTAAGTTGTTTGTCGTCAAATTTATCATGTATGGATTCTTCTACAACCTGAATATCTATATTAAACACTCTATAAGCTTAGATCTTTCAAGTATCCAATGAAGGTACACTTTTCAGATCTATTACAAATTTACCAAGGTTATCGTTAGTGTTTAACATATAACAAGTACAACCAAATTGTTTAAACTATGAGATGTTAGACTTTTTACATTTCCACAATTCATATGGTGTTTTATTCAATATAGACCAAATTAGGCCTCTATTTTTATTATAACATGCAATGTTAATTGCTTCAGTCCAAAAGTGTTTTACAACATTCATTTAATTTAACATGGTTTTGTCAATTTCTTGGTGTGATTTATTCCTTCTTTCTACAATTCCATTTTATTGGGGTGTCCTAATAGAGGAGAAGTTGTGAAAGATTAAACAAAAATTTCAAAGAACCTGTTTTCAAATTCTCTTCCATGGTTAGTTCTAATTGTTATAATATTAAGACCCTTTTCATTCATTACTTGTGGGATTCATCCCAACTTTTAAGAATTTTACCCATGTCCATCTAGTGTAATCATCTACTCTAGCAATGCCGTATTTCTCACCACTTAGAGACGCTGTTTTCAAAATCCCTAAAAGATCTATATGTAAGAGCTCAAGGGGTTTTGAGGTAGAGATTTGGCTCTTAAGGGTAAAGGAGTTCTTTATTTGTTTTCCCTTTTGACAAGTTTCACACATTATTTTAGTTTTGAAACTAAGATTAGGTAGCCCTTTGTCTTGTTGAAGTTTATTTAGTTTTGAAATTAATCTAAGGTTTGCGTGACCTAATCGTTTGTGCCAAATTATTTTCTTTTCATTTACTGACATAAGACACTTAACCTTTTGTTTCTCTAAACTAAGGAAATATGTCTTATAAATGTTGTTTTGACTCTAACATGTAAAAAATACAGATCCATCCTTCTGACTCATTGCCTTGTATTTTTTTTATTAAATATAATATCATAATTATTATTATTTAATTGACTAATACTAATAAATTATTCTTAAGACCTTTAACAAACAAAACATCTTTAATGAAAGGAGAAGTACCATTATCAACTGTACCTTGACCAATAATATGGCCCTTTTGCTTTCCTCCAAAAGTCACATTGTCTCATTTTCTTAGTGTTAGTTCTCGAAACATGTACTTTTCTCTCTTCATATGTCACGAGCGTCCACTGTCCAAGTACCATGATTAGTCTTTTAAATTGGCTGCCGAGGACATACGCAACTTAGATAATTTTGTTCTTTAGTACCTAAATTTGGTTGTGTCTTTGTTTGTTAGTCTTGAAAAGTTTCTTGTCTTTCCTTGTATTTTACACGGGACAAGATAATCTAGAGTGACCTTACTTATAACAAACAATACGCAAGATATCAGAGATAAGTTTAGGTTCAATTATAGTTTCTTCAAATGCTAAACCTCTTTTACCATTCCTTCATTTGCTTATTTACTTCCAGAGTCATAATCTGTGTTGGATCCAGAGGCAGAGTTGGTATGAACCATCAAAGCCAAATTTGCTTGCTCTTCATTATCAACGGATTCATCAGAATTATCCCATGTAGCCATCAGACTATTCTTTTTAGGTATAAAATCTTCCCTCTGATGTTTCCCTTTCTCCAGATTTGGACATTCTAACTTGAGATATACAGGTTCATTGCATTCATAGCATATGAAGCTTTTCTTTCCAGATTTATAATCATTTCCTCTACTAGACTGAATGTAATATCTTTAGGGAAATTTAATCTTTTTGTTGTGGCACATATTTTGAATTTATCTATATATAAAAGCCAATTCCTATTAACCTCTATTTTGTGCCTCTGAATCGTCTTCCTTTGATTTTGATGTTGCCTTCCTAACTTTTTTCTGTTGGATTTCAAAGCCAAGGTTGGTTTCTTCTTCTTAGACTCATCCTCTTCATGTTCAATTTCATTTGATCTGAGAAAGCTGATTAATGCTTCAAACTTACGAGTATTCAGATTCTTTGCTTCATGAATGATAGTGATCTTAGGTCTCCACTTGCTTGGCAGACATCTAAATATTTTCTTAACATGATCAATAATAGTATAAATCTTCTCAAGTATCTATAGTTCTAATACCAGAGTTTGGAATCTGGAAAACATTGTTTCAATGTCTTCATCTTCTTCCATCTTGAACAACTCATATTTTTTATTAGTAGCTTGACATTTTTTTTTTCTTGAACTTGATTTCTTTCTTCATAGGTCAGAATCAGACTATCATAAATACTCTTTGTTGGTGTATTTATCAAACTCCATGAAAGTGATTGTATTTATCATGAATTTTCTGGACTTATAATGCATCTTATACATCTTCTTTGAACAACATCCAACTTTTTTCCTTAAAATCTCAATACCATTAGTATTATTTGGAGCAATATAACCATCATCCACCAAGTCCCAAAGTTCAGGATCTTGTGAAATAAAGAAACTTCTCAGCCTGTCCTTCAAGTACTCAAAAGGTTATCCATCAAACATAGGTAGTCTGTTGATGTTTCCTCAAACAACTTCATTGAATCCATACATGTTGAATCCTTGGGTCTTTCCACAAATACTCTAAAGTGCTCATTTTGGGTCTAATACCAATTGAAGGTGCAAACACGAGAAGAATGAGTTGAATTGTGTTTGACTAAACTGATAAATTATCAATATTGGATTAAATTGGGTCAGACTTGGTGATTTACTAGGAGTAAAAACAATAACAAAATTAAGGAGTGTAGGAATAAGGTGACACAAGTAATATATCCTAGTTTACGACTACCTTGGCTACATACAGTCCCTTCACTCAGAAGGATTTAATCCATTAATTAAATAACTAGTCAAGTCTTCTCCACACAATCTATAACGCCTAATTATGTGGGTATAACACTTGAAATAATAACGATTAAATTTCATATTTATTTAAGAGAATAAGGTACTATAATAAATAATGAAATGTCCAAAAGAAATATTATTGTAAAATCTTACATTTGAAAATTATTTAATAATCAAATATTATAAGTAGCCATTTAATAACTAATCATGAAATAAAATATGATGTAGACACCATATCTACTTATTCCTGATCTACTAACATAATCTAACGAAGATAATCTTCTCAAAGGAAGAGGAACTTCTCAGTTCTTGACGTTCTAACGATCTCAGCCTCTAAAAACAACAATTTAATGTGATACTAGATTCTAGTGAATAATACACACATTCTTCCAAAAATATTCTTTAGAAATATAAAAAAATTATATAATAATCAATTACTTCCAAAAATCCATATAAACTCATCCACTTAAATTAGCAATAACTCAAATTTGTAATAGTCAAATAACATATTTATTACGCAAAAAATCAATCAATCAATTCAATGACGCTCGTTATATGGATCTTTATTACTTTCGGGAAGTGAATATCATATCATCATGTGGAGCACCAGCTCATCTAGTGTGGGGTACAAAACTCATCAATGTGGAACATCTCAAGTAGAGTTTAAAACTTATCTATATGGAGAACATAGCTTGTGTAAAAAATTATGGGGTACAAGACCCATCCAAATAGAGCATAAGCTCATCTCAAACACATACAATAAAAATAATTCATTTTTAACAATTATCTTCATAAAATCATATTTAGAAAATAATGCTTAATTTAAATATACAATAACAAAAATAATTCAAGAACACATAATAAAATGATCTTTTAAATAATACATATTCAAACAATCATAATAAAATAGCAATTCAACAAACAAAAAAGTAATTAAATCGATTCTTAATCTAAGTTTGTATTTCATAAATTTCCAATTTTAATAGAGTGAAGTTTTAGACAAAATATATTTTTTTATAAAAAAAATACCATTCCAAATATCTAACTCTTTTCCCATCTCAAACTCCCAAAATAAATGTATCATGAAAAAGTTAAAATGTGTGATTACTCACTTGAGTTAATTTATATGCCGCTGCCTAAAGGTATATGCTTCTCTTTTTTAATTTTTACATGAGTTTATGTGCAACTTTGGTGCCTCAGTAATACTATCTCCTATGAATTTTGATCTTAATGGAGATATATGTTTTACTCGATTTTGTTTGACTCCTTAATAGTAAATAATTAGATAGCTAAATATTGTTATAATAGTTTTGTTTGTTATTATCTATTGCACATAAACTTTTAACAAACAAAACAACTTAGTTTTGTTACCTTATTTTAAGCAAAGTGGTCATTGAAAAAACCTTTTACCTGTATATACATTTATAAAATACTTCAAATATTCTTTGTCTTAAAATAATATATTAAAGGACTTTTTCTCATAATAAAATTAAAAACACATCAATAATAATCTATAAATTGTAATATTTTAAAATTTAAAATTTTATATATTTTTAGTCTTTTGATTTTAGGATGTTACATTTTCTCCTCTGCTTAATAAAATTTCGTCCCAAAATTTATGTCAAAAATGGTGGCGTACTCTTAGTCAAGAGATTGGTGGTGTACATGGTCCTTGAGTCTTATTGGTGGTGTACTCTTAATCAAAAGATTACCGATCATCAATTCAGTGCTAATGTATTGAATGTCCACTATTTTATCTTTACCTCTTTCTATTAATGGATAAGTACTTGATGTTAACATGTTTGCTTTGACTTTTGTTGTTCTTAGCTGTATAGAGGACAATTGAATTATCGTAGAAAATTTTCAAATGCATACAAATACAATTTTTGATCTTAAACCTTGAAATAAAACTCTTAAGCCATATACTAAGTGAGTTAACGTCAAAATAAGAGACAAACTCAACTTTCATAATAGAAGAAGCAACCAAGGTTTGTTTAACACTTATCCATGAAATAACTCCATCAGCCATCATAACAATGTCTCCTGATGTCAATTTACGAGAATCAACACAACCTACAAAGTTAGAATATGAATACATGAGAACATCTAGATTGTTCGTTTGCCTATACATAAGCATAAAACACGAGGTTCATTGAAGTTAACACAACACTTTCTCTACAACTTCGTAGTGGTCAATACATGGATTAATATGATCTATTCCTAAGATTCCGACAACAAATGCATTGTTGGGCCTTATGCATACCTGAGTATACATAAGGCTTAAAGCAACAAAAGCATAAGGAATATTTTTCATTTGTTCCCTCTTAAAATAATTCTTAGGGCATTGGTTCAAATCAAATATATCAACCTTAACAATGGGAGTCATACTAGGTGAATAATTTTTCATCTGAAATCTCTCTAGAACCTTGTTGAAATAGGATTTCTATGATAAGGCTAAACTACCTCGAGGTTTTCCTCTGTGGATATTAATATCGATGACATTAGAGGCTTCATTCATATCATTCATATCAAAATTTTTGAAGAGAAATTGTTTCACTTGACGCAGCCAACAATTATGATTTGAAGCAAGTACCATATTATCCACATATAAAACACATAAACAAATTTTACTCCCACTGAACTTTTAGTATATGCATTGGTCCATGAGAATTTTGACAAATCCATATGAATAAATTATTCCATGGAATTTAAGATGCCATTGACAAGAAGCTTTTTTTAAACAATATATGGATTTCTTAAGCTTGCAAAAAAAACTCTCACCATCGTTAGAGGAGAAATCTCAAGGTTTTTTTTATATAAACTTCATCCTCTAAATCACCATTATGAAAGGTTGTTTTCACAACTATTTTATGCAACTCAAAATCAAAATGTGCCATTAATGTCAAGGCTAAACAGATAGAATCTTTCTTACATACATGAGATAATATATTTTTTACTTGATTCCTATTTTCTGAGTAAATCCCTTAGCAATGAATGTAGTTTTGTATATCTTAATATTACTTAATGAATCTTTTTCAGTCTTAAAGACCATTTATGATCAATGGACTTTTTCCTATTAGGTAACTAAACAAGATCCCAAACATCACAAATTTTACTTTTTGCAACTCATGGTTTATGTAAAAATTTTATGATCATTCTTTGCTCAATCATAATAGTTAGATTATTTTAGATACACAATGTAATCATTAGACACAATTGGTTTTATTTGTTTGATAGATCTTGTCAATGTTGGATTAACATTTTCTTGTGCAACATGATGTTCAACTAACTATTCATCACTTTCAGGAATTTGATGACTAATTTGTTTGTTCTACTAGATCATCATCATTTTGTGGAATCTCGATGATTTGTTGATCAACATCTAATTGAACTAGAGGGTTTTTATGAATGACAACCAATATTTAACTTGTAGTAGAAAGTTGTCACTCTATAGTATCAGGCATATAAACTATGTTCATAATTTGATCAATCCTAGTAATAAACTGATTTCTAAGAAACGTTTCATTTATTGATTCTGCAATCCTAGTTGTGAGAGATGGACAATAAAATATGTAACCTTTAGAAAAAAATTGCCATGTTAGAACCAAGTCAGTTTGAAGAAAAATAACCCTTAGTTATTTTGATAATAAAAAAACTTATTTTACAGGAATAACTTATTATGTAAATGTTCAAGTGTGTAGACCCTTTTTCATAATTTTCAAGGCAATGCTCTAAAGAATTTGTTAAAGAAGTGTCTGACTTTGATAATCATGCTCTCAACACGCCTTTGGTGAATCTAATAATACAAGCTTCGTCTGATTATTCAACGCTTGATAAATTTGTCAAACCAGTTGAATGTTTGGACAACATCTCAAATCAATACTCTGACAAAATCAACTTTATTAAGTCATGCATCTAAGATCAAAAATTTGAAGACGTCGACATCTTAACATTCTTTGCTAATCAAATATAGACTTATCCTCTGTCTGAAGAAATACATTGACATCCTTTTGAAATATCATCCTTTGGTTTTACTGTTGCTTCCATCTATATACGCTAAGTTAATTATGAAAACATATTTTCACAAGTTTGTAATGATGATTCAAAATTTATGAAGATTCGATACAAGACATGCTTATTTATGTTGATTTCGTGCAATCACAAAAACGATCAGAAACCCTAATAACTTAGAAGTTTCCATATAGAAGGAATTGTGATCTTTATTACAAAACAACACATACGAGAAACCTATTTCTTTCATATACAACAACTGGTGAAAAACTTTATATCATTCAATTGGTAGTGGGAACAAATTAATGATGTTACTGGGCTGTTACAGAAGGCAGTTTGAATTTGTTCTCAAGTGTTAGAAATTAGAATATTTAGAACTTCAGAATGTTAGCCAAAGTTAGTGTCAAAAGAATAACTAAGGTGATTGAGTGTATGAGCAATGTAAAACCATAGAAGAAGTATAGAGAATAAAAATTATACACACACAATTTTTATACTAGTTCACCCGAAATTAGGCTACGTCCATTTCTTATCCTTGGTGAGATTTTCCACTAAAATGCTTGAGATAACTTCTAAAATTCTCCACATACACAAAATCTGTCAACCCAAACTTTCTTTCTAATATTTTCTTAGCCTTAGCAGGTTTAAAATTCTTCTTCTTTGTCACACTAAACTAAATAACAATAATAGCTGAAACTAGCTAAGTCTCTTTTACAAACTCAAAGATGACTTTATAAAGTTTACAAATAGAATATTTATTTTGCATCAAGTTCTTTATGACTTGACTAAAATGAAATGGATCTTCAAACACTTGTATTCTTTAGATTTGATAATCGATGATGAACTTTGAGTGTGGTTAAACTTTTAATCATGTTATACTCTTTTTATAGTAAGAGTGTTTGAGTTCTTGATGTAAGTTCTTGTGTCTCTAGTTTTGAGCTCTTCTCTATTTATGGAAAAGATGTAGAGCTTCAGTAATGCGCCCACACCTTCATGTGACTGTTGGATTCAAGTCCAAACACATGGTATCCTTTAATAAATTTTTCTTGAATAACTATGAACACTAAGTGGATTTCAAAATGTTTGCACGATACGTTCATGGCTTGTGATGCAGAAGAGAGAAAATGTGGAGTTAGTCAAACTTATCCATGCTGATATTGTTCATTGTTCACTGTAGTGAGTATTATCTTACAAAAGTGTTTTTGAACATTTTCTTTGAAGATTCAATCTTTTTGATGTTCATAAAGTTGTTGTTTTAATTTATTCCTTTAGAGTTGTTTGAACCAAATAGTTTTAAGTTCTTATTTAGTTTTTCTTATAGTTATTGATCATATCATAAAAGTGTTTATCACTTTTCATGATGAATATTACTTTTATCTTAAATGAGATATGAGAGATTGAAAGATTCTTGTAATATCTCAATATTTTTATAAATTTTATATATGTGTTTTTTGTAATTGTCATTATTTATTATATAATTTATAAGTTGTTCTATGCGTAAAGAAAATAAATGAAATTATATCACCTTCTATTTTACTTAAATAATTAGAATATTTATTTTTATTTAATTGTTTTTGTGTGGTAATTATCAGAAAACTATCTCTTGCATGATTATTTTCTAAATGGTTTATTGTCTATTTTATTTATTTGATTAGTTTAGATAATTATAAAAGTGACGTATAAGATGTGTTGGTTTCATTTATCATTTTTATGTGTGACATACAGTGATAATTATTTGTCTTTCTTAATTTTAATTAATAAAATTATTAATTGAATTATTTAATTAAATTATAATTTATAGAAATTATACCATTTATTTGTTTTATTTTAGGCCAAAGAAGTATTTGTTAGCGAGACCCAACCCTCATACACAGTGTTCTTGCATGATTTTTTTTTGGTTTCGTCAATCTTAGTTTAAAAAAAATGTGTTTTGATCCTTCCTTTGAAAGCTCACTCCAAGACGAGGAGTTTATGGCTCTAGAATGTGTTGTCTTGACTTAATGATAGCTTTGATGACTTTGTAAAGAGATAGGATAATGAATATTCCCTCATTATTATGGGTTGGTGCGCCTACCTCTCTCTCTTAATTGGTGTTTGATTATTTTTTTTAGGAGATGGGAGGTTACAAATTTAATTAATGTTTGATTGTTTTTCTTAATGCAATCAAGAGAGGATAAAAGTTCTCTTTCTGTCTTTCAATCTCACGTTTCCCTCTCTAGCAAAATTAATTTTTTTTAATTATAAAAATAATCTTAGACAATGTTTTTGGTCTAAAGTTAATGTAAAAAAGATTGAAAAAAAAAATTGGCCTGCAAATTATTGTCACCCCATTTCCAGCCACACACCAATTTATTCTTTTTGCCTATCTCCACAAACTTTTCATCAAAAAGTAAAGAAAGAAGAAAATTCTAGCCTCACTCCCTTGCTTTTCTCATGCCATCATCATCATATCCAAGTTGAATTCCAATTTTCTTCCAACCGGTGTGGTATCATCTTAAAGTAATTTTCTTCCATGATTTCTTTCACCAAGGAAAGAAAACTAGTACAAGTGCTCAGTAGTAAAACTAGAACGTTTCTTTTATTCTTTGATTCTTGACTCTTAGAACTAGGAAGGAAAACACCTAAGATAAAGGCTTCTTCCTGTGCAAAGTTAGCGATTTAATGAATTTAAATTAGTGGTTTTTAAGATATTGATATATATCTTGATGTCTTAAAAGAAAAATGATGATTTTTATGTTTGTTTTAATGAATTTATCCATAAAATTTTGATTTTATTTTATGAGTAATATGTTTTTTAAATGAAGTTAATTACATAGTTTCAATTTTTATTATTATAACATGAGTAATATGCTTGTTGTGATATATTTTATGTAAAGTTGCGATTTTTGTGTTGTCTAAATATACTTAATTATAAAGTTGTGATTTTTATTATGATATCATGAATAATAGGAATGTTATAGGATATATTTGATTTAATATTTTGATTTCAATGTATTTTAATTACAAATTTTTTTATTTTTATGAACAATAGTCTTGAGAGAATTGACAATGGCGTGTCCAGTTTAAAGTTCGATTTTTATACTTAATTATGAGAATATGAGAAAGTTGATTACAATGGCGTGTCCAGTTTAAAGTTCGATTTTTATACTTAAATGACTAATAATGAGAGAAATTTTATCGTAAAAACAATAAAGTTTGTACTTTTATGTGTTCTTGGTGATTTAAGTTTTAATGTTTATCATTACCAAGTAGCTAATCAAATTTTATGGTTTATAAAATGAAAGTTGTGATTTTGGGATATTTATTAATGTGTGTATACATGTTCTATATTTTGAATATTGAAATTACTGATTCTTGACTTGGAGCATCCATGAGAATATAAATTTGATGTTATATGTGATTAAAATTTAATATTGAATAAGTTATCTTTGTGTTTGACTAAGTGATTTGTGTTTTGAAATTTTTTTCTTTGTGGTTATCTAAGTGGCTGATGATTTGTGTTTGGAACATTTTATCTTTTGGTCGCCTAAGTCACTGGAGAATTGTGTTTTGTACATTTTTTGTCACGTGGTTGGTGATTTGTGTTTTGAGTATTTTATCATTGTGAATGCCTAAGTGAGTGGTGATTTGTGGTTTTAACATTTTTTTTTTCTGTGGAGTTGCCTAAGTGACTGGTGATTTGTGTTTTGAACATTTTGTCTTTGTGGATGCCTAAGTGGCTGGTGACTTGTGTTTGAAAATTTTATCTTTGTGGTTGCTTAAGTGGCATTTGATTTATGTTTTGAATATTTTATCTTTTTGCACTACTAGGAAAATAGGATTTAGCGTCGGCCAAAAGCCGACGCTAATAGGCCAAAAGCCGACGCTAACGGTGATTTAGCGTCGGATTAGCGTCGGTGTCGGTCCCAGGCTAAAACGGTCGAAGCTAATTATTAGCGTCGTCTAAAGACCATCCGACGCTAATATAGCGTCAGTCAGACCGACGCTACACCGACGCTACCTATGAAATTGAAACATCCGACGCTAAAATGTCAATTGCCACGTCAGCTTGGGGGAAAACAGTTGCGTCGGCTGCCGACGCTAAAGGCAACAAACAATAGTCAACAAAATATGTAGCGTCGGTTAACCGACGCTAAAGTCAAAATAAAAGTCTATTTATAATGTAGCGTAGGACTGGCCGACGCTACGATCAAATTTATTTAATTTTTTATTTATAATGTAGCGTAGAATATCCCTCAAGTACACAACAAGTTCCCATACAAAACTAAATGAAAAACATATGTGGTTAAGGAATGTAATTAGTTTTTGATAGCATCAAGAAATTAAATGAAGTTAACCACTATTCTTAATATATGTGCAATTAATTACTTTTGCTTATAATTGAGGTCAGAAGGATTATATGGGACATATATGTGCAATTAATTCTTTCCCCTCTGGTACTGATAAAAATCACGATAGAACACGAAAAAGGCATATAGGTAGTAGTTTGATTAGAAAATCTCTTCATTATTGGTAACCTTTTGAAAAAGGCAGATTGGTATTCAAACAAACACGAAAAAAATTATTGTTTAGGAAAACCAGTGTTAGTATAGGAGGGGTTTTATCAAGGACAAGTCTGCTTCTTGTTTTCACCAAAGATCTAAAGAAAGATTCTAGTGCATGTCACGTGAAGGTTCATAACAATTTCACAGTCAGTGAGTGATTGTTGAAACATGAAATATTCATACAGCTGTATGTAGAAGGATTAAAGTACTAAATGATTGAAATACCAGATTACTTTCAGCAACCAAAGCCTCTATATTCTGTTGATTTAATTCTTCTGGACGAAGTCGTTCCGAATCGTCAATTTTGCCTACAAAAGAAAAGTGCAGGGGTAAAATACTTATTCCCAGATGCCACTTAACCAACTTGGGATTGTAGTTGCTTTCGATGGATATTGCATATGCTTTGTAAACAATTATTAATATTTAATGTCATAAAATTCCTTCAACGTGACCTTAATGTTGATTCTTAATTTCTAATCATAACTAAAACAACAAAAAGAATGAGTAACTCGGGAAATAAAATAAATGTTTAACTATGCATATGCATTATAGCATCTAATAATTATAAATACCATATCTGGGTGGTTTTATGCTCTCTGTTTTGCTTTTTGATTTAAAAGTTTAAATCTTGAGAATTCTAATCCGGTTTACTAATATAGATGTGTAATCAATGTGTAATATTCTATTACCGATTTGCCGGAATCGATGAAAGGCCAACTGGTGCTTAAAACAGATCAAAAGGGAGCACGTCATACTCAAAGTAACAAGGTCAAAGGTAAGTGTGAACAAGATTAAACTGAATTTTTTTAAAAGAAAAAGAAATAAATAGATAAACATGCACAAGAAATGTACTTTGCAACCTAAAAAGTGAAATAAAGATAAAACTATATCAAAATTCAGCAAGAGAACTAATAAAAGATGCCTGCCTTCCATATTGTAACTGATAAATACTGTGTTGTGTTGTTAATATTAAACGAATCGGTAAAGAATGTTAAACAAATATAATTTAAATTACCTCCACCCTTCTCCAATTTTGATGCCTTTGAAAATATAAGAATGTCTTGGGGGTTCGCAACCTAATATAAATATAAGGATATAAGGATGATCAATCAACAATAGAAAACAATCTTCAAGTAAAATCAGCATTAGAACACTTATTTAGGAAGAGTGATAGAACATAGAGGATGACCCCACAGGACCAAACATCCGCTGGAGCACCGTTATAACCTTTATGACTGAGTACCTGAGATCCACAAAGATAAATTTCAAATGCAGAAGTCAGAATATTAGCATAGTGAGTAGCTGAAGTCGACACATTAATAGAGCAGTAAGCCACGCAAGTATTACCTCTGGAGCTACATAATTAGCAGTCCCGCAAGTTGTCCTAAGCATAGTAACCCCCTATGAAAATTTTCACATATTTAACATCTGTCTAGTATTTAATACCATATCATTTCATTTGCACGTATTCAAGTCAAATTTAAGAATTATTTGTTTACAATCTCACTTGTTCTGGCAAAGCACTCAAACCAAAATCTGAAATCTTCATATTTCCAAGTGAATCAAGTAAAAGGTTTTCAGGCTGCACAAGGAAATAAAAAACAGTTAGAAGAAAGCATAAAATGGGTGAAGAAAGTATTCCAGGTTCCGATCAATGCAAACCTTTAAATCTCTATGATAAACTCCCTTACTGTGACAATAATCTACACCATCAATAAGCTGTTGGAAGTATCTCCTAGATTCAGCTTCACTAAGACGCCCATGGTGTACCTGCACCATTATTATCTACATTATATCTTCAACACCAGGAATAAAAATCACGATAGAACTTAACGAAAAATGTCAATACATCTTGAGCTACTCACAATTTTATCAAACAATTCACCACCTGTGATGAACTCCAATATGATATAAATCTTAGTACGGCTTGCCAGAACCTGAAGAAAACCATATTTTAAAACAGAATGAAGCACTTGTTAACAGTAACAACAAACAAGATAGAAACATTTATCAATATTTAGTAATTGGGGGTAGATCTTTGAAAACAAATAAAATACAAGTAAGAGAAAAGGAAAATTCCAAACCAAGTCAAATTCTAAAACCAATTGTCCAACATTGCTTCTCTCTCTGCGCATCTAAAGAACCAACAATTTTAGAATTTTGGTTTTACTTTACTAACCTGAAAAGACTCCTTTAATAAATAAACAAAACCTGAAAAGACTTCTGAAACTTACTAGTTATCCTTATTTCACACTTCACACACTGACTTGGAGAAAAAGTGATTAATTTCAGAACAGAAGCCAAACGATCCCTTAATGAGCTTTAAGAAAGGAGAAAGAAACAAGATATACAGACAATAAAATATCACATACCTCATGCAGGCGAACAACATATGGATGTCTGACTAGCTTCATAATAGAAATCTCTCTCTTGATCTGCATTAAATTAAAACAAATAAGTAAAAGCAAACACAATGAAAATAGAAACCATAACAGAACATTTATTGATGCGGCCATTAAAAATACTTCCAAAATAACAAGAACACCATTAAAAATACTTCCAAAATAACAGCGAACTTACATTGAGAATCGAACAAAGATAAAAGCGCGACGACGAAGGGTTCGAGAGGAGGACGGTGACGGTCACAGGTTCGGCGGCAGTCACGACATTGAGAGGAATGAATCGGTGTAGGGTTCTAAATTTAGGGTTCAACAATGAGAAATAATGAGAGAAGGGTTTGAAATGTAGGAGAAGGCTAGGGTTCAATATGATTGGATTTTCTAATTAAGGGCACAATCTGATTTTACAAATAATATAAAAAAGTTTAAAAATAAATTAGCGTCGGCCCCTCTGACGCTACATATTAAAAAAAATAAAAAAATTAAATGAATAAATGAGTGTCTGATTTATTTTACTTAGCGTCGGCCAGGCCGACGCTAATTGTCAACAAAATTGAAAACATCAATTATTACCTTAGCGTCGGTTATTCCGACGCTACACCGACGCTACTTAACGTCGGAGTCTGAGGCCGACGCTAAAATCTAATTTTCTAGTAGTGTTGGTAGCCTTTAGTGGATGGTGATATGTACCTTGAGCATTATTATCATGACATGACATATGCATCTTTGTGGACATCTTTATGGACGCCTTAGTTGTTGGTTTGACTTTCCCCATTAGTATTGGTTACTTTTGTGTGGACGGCTTCGTGACTGGTTATATATAGATGATATAGTTTTAAGAGCATGCATAACTTACATATATTTTTATTTTTACTTTAATCTAATTATGAGTTTTAGATGGGTTGCTATGTGATTTATCGTCGTACATTTTACAACTCAGTATAAATTTAATCATGACACATTTTTGTGAATTATTCTAAAACCGATTTATTTAAATCTTTTAATACAAAAAGATTTTTTAATTATATTTTATGACTATTAAATTGTTATTTGATTTAATTTTTGTCGTGGGATGAACTTGCCCCTTACACCAACACTTTAAGTATTAATGATCATGAAGACATGCACGATTGAATTATGATTGTTTAATGCACCCGTGTGGTATAAAGTTTTTATTTAAAAATAACGTTTTTGTATTAATAAAACCAACGCGATGCATTTTTAAAAATTATTTACTTTTTGTAGTTAACTTTATTAAAAATGCAGAAGTGGATTTTTTTTTCTGTTAGGAAATAATTACATCGTTATTAACTTTAATCAATCTTATTTACATTTGGAAAGAAAGACTCAACAAATTTTTTTTAAGGATAATAAATATTTATCGCGATAACATATTGCACCTTTCAAAATTAAACAGGAAGGTTATGCAATTTAATCATAGTTCTAGTATAATAATACGAATTTGAATAAGCCAAACGAGGACGGCTTTGGTGTATAGGGGATAAAAGATTAACGACAAAATAAAATTATTCTGCGTATCTTTAGTTTTTCATTCAAATAATTCTATCTCTTTGTGTCTTTTCTAGGTAACCCTTTTTAGGATAAAAGTAACAACTCATTTATTATTAAAAAAAGAAAAGCAAACTTTAACAAAAAAAGTAAAGTCTTGGTCTTCCTTGCTCAACAAGAATGCATTAACATATATTTCACATTTCATTATCTCTTTGGCTCATTAATTCAACCATTTCTCTTAAAAGGACTCCGAATTATCAAGCATAAGAATTATAGGTTCTACCACCACCAAGTAAGCTCATATTTAAATTTAATTTAATGTTTTTTTGAGTTTAATAGATATTTAATTTTACACTTAAATTTACTACTAATTTAACAGATTGAACAAGGTCATCACTCATCATTGCTAATGGCTGCTTTTTATATTGTTGCTCCTGGAAACACAACTGATGATACTGAAAAGGAATATAGCATTGTCCACTTCCAATATCCCAACAAATATGACATAAAAAAAATATCCACTAGTGAAATTTATAGGCAAACACTATTTTCCCGATTCAATTTCCTAAAACCTTATAAAATTAAAACATTGGAGGCAAATATTAATTCCGTAGAGAAATACACAGATGTGTATTTGCTATCAAGAGATGAAATTAGAAGTCATCGAAGTAAATATAATTTTTTACATATTGGGTTGGTACAATTTTCTATAGCTACTAATACTTTATCATCATCCCGTGAAGAAAGACTTGATTTGTCAATAAGTTTGAGAGATTCAAAATACTCCAAATTCGAAGATTCTATTTTGGTAAGTTTTGATTCAGATTTATATAAGGGTGACATAAAGTTTAATTGGTTTCCAAATTTCTCAGCACGTTTGTCCGACCTAGCAAATTCCAATGCCTTGGTTGTGACTATAGATTCCCCATATGCTCAATTTTTAAGAGTTAGGTACAGAGTATGTTATAAATTGTTGGAGAAATCTCTTAAAGTTGATTATCTTTTTGAGAATCCTATGGTTGAGGTGGACACTGAGAAAACAAAGGTTGTTGTCCCAAAATCTAATAATCAAGGTTAAGTGAAATCAACGTTGAATTCTATTTATTATATGGTTGCTGAAAGCTTGAATTTGTGAAGATGGAAAAAGTGAACCTTGAAATATGAAGCTTTATGTTAAGTTTGGCGATTCTTCTCAATAGAGTTGAATTAGCTAATAGTTCATTATCTTGGTGAGTCTCTTTTTTATCTGCTTCTTTTGGTTTATTTATTATATTTATGAGTGGTTTGTAATATATCTAGTAATTATGGCTTGGACTGTGTAAATTTTAATATGTAATTGATCTTCGTATGTTCTTTAGTTTGAAAGTGTTAAATATTTAAATTATATTTAGAATTGGTTGTTTATTTAAATAAAATGAATTCGCTATTATCGATGTCCAGATGATCTTATGTTTCACCATTTTTTTCTTTAGTACTATGGTTGGTAGGGAAAATAATATAGTCTTAATAATTCAAAGTTCCGCTAAAACTTAAAAGATAAGTAAAAAAAATTGTCTGAAATCGTTTATTGAAATCATAAACAACGAAATCAGATTAAGTAATCTCTTCGATTGACATGGTAGAAAGAAACATTTCAAAATTGTTGTGTTTTGTTAAAAACGGTTTTTTTAAATAATTTTCAGCTATCTAAGATATTACTAAGTTGAGTCGCAAACTAGACCGCTCTCTTTAAAAAGTTTCGCGGCATTGCTGAAAATTGTACAAGACATACTATCAATCACGATGTCTCTAAGATAAAAAGAGCCGAGTTAAAACTGTATCAGTATTCTACTCTACGGTAGAATACCGTTTTAAAATTATGCCATCAATATGGTTATAATGGCTACTCTAAAGTATGATACTTAAGAACACTTGTAAATTGAAGGGACAATGATACAAAAACTGTTTTAAAAGGACAAAAACTGTTTTAAAAGGACAGTGGTATTAAGACCACTCAAAAATCAAAAAGACTACACAACATAAAAACCACTCTAATAGGATAGTTATATTAGAACCACTAAAAAATCAAAGGGACTACTGCACAAAAATAGTGGTAAGACCACTCAAAAATCGAAGGATAAAGAAAAGGGAAAAGTGGTTCGGAAATGCATCGAACAAAAGAGGGAAAAAAAGATAAAGTTGAGAATTGCATTCAACTTTAGTATGTTTTTTTACAAGAGTTTGATCTAATCTAACAACTCCTTTAAGAAACAACTTCTATTTTTAATGTACTTACGTCGTCTCTTTCTGTTGCAATAACATTATTAATTTTTATAATAACTACATTATTATCACAGTGAACCAACACAGCTAACATTGATTTTTTCATAAAGAATCTTAACTAACAAACATCTTAACGAGCTTGTTGATAACGTTTAGCGAAGAGAAGAGAAAAACGTCACTGAACACATATGATGGGGTTTAGCACTGAATTTTGAACATATATATCTTGCTACCAAAGATTGCTATAATATTCTCTCTTGCATTTTCTTGGTAGAAAATCTTCCAATTGCAGCAATAGGCAATAAAAGCAATGAACTAAAAAAATTACTTTGAGTAGTTACTTGTTAGTTTAATTGTCAAATATTGATATTATTATATAATATATTGTATCTTAAATTTAAATTCGAGTGTATTTCAGTTTTAAATAGTATTTACCATTTAATTTAGAGTCAAAAATATAATTTGAGTCCCGAATATTTATATAATTTCATTAAGCTGAAAACTAGTTTAGTGTATATATATATATATATATATGTGTGTGTGTGTGAAGATTCATTGACTACATGAGTAATTATATGATGAGTTAGTTTGCATAATAACTCAATATAAATAATGAATTTTAGTAATTCAATTGTCAAATCAAAAAGTTCTTATCTAGTAATGAATTTATGCATTCTAACTCAATGAGAGGCAATTATTTAAAATATCATCAGTATTACTATTGAAATAACTTGTAACTACAAAATATATAGTTTACAATTATCCTCTAATGCACCAAAAATGCAAAGTAAATTACATGTTAAACAAAATACAACAAAATATAGTTTACAATTATCTTCGTGACATAAATCTTGATCAAATCTTTTTTTAAATAAT
>JBBPBR010000006.1:34340686-34361351 GCA_037974775.1 Cicer pinnatifidum
ATATATATATATATATATATATATATATATATATAAAGGTGAGATAAAATCTCAGCAAGTTCAAAAAATAAAGGGAAGGTTAGATTAAAAAAAAGTTTTTTCATAAATACACATAAAAACATGAAATTATGATGCATCTCAGGATGAAGTTTTAACTTCAATTTTTCATATATTTTGATTTTGAAAACTATGTATGACCTCAAATATTTTCCTTGAAACAAAGAAACGTTTCCCAATATCTCACGTGGATCACCAATGTAAGACCCTTAATTTTAAATTCTTATTTATGTATTTTGGGGAATTTTGTGCTGAATTTATGAGGCTTTTTAGCCAATTTTATGGCATTTTGTGAGTTAAATGCCAAAAATATCTTTTAGAGACCCGATTAAAATTATTCGTCGATGAATAATTTTATTTAATTACGTTGAATCTTTTGTCGAAGAAATTTTTTTCTGAGATGCAGCATTTTTCAGAAAAATTCATCTGCCCATCGAATTATGGCGAGAGTAGATATTTTTCTGAAAAAGTGGTTTGTGATATGAGGTGACAGACGTAATGATGATTTTTATAAAAATATCTAGATATTTGTTTAGATATTTATTATTATTATTTTAATATATTATATATATATATATATATATATATATATATATATATATAAGAAAGCAAGGAAAGTTTAGTAAAGTATATATATATATATATATATATAAGAAAGCAAGGAAGCAAGGAAACAGAAAGAAAACAGAAAGTTGAAAATCACGTTCTCTCTCCTGCGCTCGCCATTTCTTTCTTTCTCTGTTTGCATTTTATGTTGGTGATTTCAAAACCCAACAAATACAAATCATCATTTTTCTTCTAGATCTAAGCTCTCTTTTGAGAAGTGACAGAAGAGAAAGTTGCTCATTGCCACGCTGCGGTGCTAGTGAGCTAATTTTCGAAGCGACGTCACGAACTTAAATTTTACCGGAATTAATCGCGGTGCCGTAATCGGTTGTTAAAGCTACAACGGAGTTAAGGGCTCCTTCCAAACTTTTAGTTTGCATTTAGGACATTATTTGTGATTTTATGGAAAAGAAATTTGATGTATTTGAGGTGTGATTTTGTGAAAAATTAATTTAATGTGATTATGTGTAATTTAGTGATATTTAAATATGAGGTGTGGTTTGTGGTGATTCAAGTTTGGTGTGATTTATATGTTCATAATTATTATTATGAATTTTTGAGATGTGATTTCTTTGTGGATTTTGTAGAAAATGAATTGATGAAATTTGATGGTTTATGTGTAAAAATGTGGAATTTTGAAATTGGGTGAGTTATGTTTGAATTGTTGAAATTTAATTGAGGTGCTATATGTGTGTTGTGGAATTGAATTGATTGAATTCGGTGTGAATTGGAGGTAATTAAATTTGATGTGTTTGAGTTACGTAATGAGTTATTTTCAAATAAATGAGTTTGAACTGAAGTTGAAATTTTACGAAAAATTTAGAGTTGTTAAAGTTGTGAAAAAGTTCAAATTTTAACTAAGTTAAAGAGTTTGAGTAAAAAGATAATTTGAAATTAACAATGGTTAGAGTTTAAAATGTTACTCTTTTAATTACTCTTTGACGGAGTTTAACAATAAAAAAAAAAGAGTTTAGAGTATTTTATTAAATCAAAAATTTCGGTGCTTTAATAGTCGAGTATGTGTATGTGAAATTTTGACAATATTTGTTTTATTTAATTTTAAGTAAATAATATAGATTATTTGGTTTTAAAAGTTTGACGTGTCAAAAATATTTAATTTTGAGAATTTCGTTGTGTGTTGGATTAATTTTATTGTGAATAAATTGTTATAAATATTTATGTTTATGTAGTTAGCTCCTTGAGTCTCGAAAAGGAATCGAGACCGTTGGCACCGAGATAGCGGTGGGGAGAACTCTGATATATTAACGTTGTTGTGGTGATTTATGCTTGAAACTTTTGGAGATTGAATATAGTGATTTATGGTTGAAATTTGTGGAGATTAAATTTGGTGATTAATGTTTGAAAATTTTGGAGATTAATATGGGTGATTTATGTTGAATTTGGGGAGATTAAATTTAATTTGATTATGTGTTCATAATTGATATTATGAATATTTGATGTGTGTTTGAGGTGTGGGTTGTGGTGATTTATGGTTGGTGTGATTTTTGTGTTCATAACGATTATTATGAATTTTTGGAGATGTGATTTATGTGTGGTTATGGAAATTTTAATTGGTGTGAATAAATATGTTTGAGTATGCTCTGTGTTGTTTTTGAAAAATCATTAGTGTTAAATGAGTATTAAAAATGGAGAATCTTTTAATAGCTGCATTTACTTAATGATTATGGTGAAAAGAGTCCGAGTATTCTCATGCATTTCATAGTACATGGTGACCGCGATGGGGCCATGGTGATAGTGGTGACCGTGATAGGCCACGTGATAATGCCATGTGAGTTGTTGGTTCATCTTATCCTTGCGGGGATTGTCGCGTCGTGCTGATCTGTGAGAGATTGCACTCTAGAATATGCTGATCTGTGAGCGATTGCACTCTAGAAAATTGTGATGGTCTGTGAGCGACTGAACTCTTGTATATTGTGCTGGTCTGTGAGAGACTGGACGCTAGTAAATCGTGTTGATCCGTGAGAGATTGCACCTCGGTAATTAGTACTGGTCTGTGAGAGGCTGTACAATTATGATTTACGCCCCTCGAGGAGGGTTTTGGTTTGGAATTCCGGAATCATGCATTTTGGCATATACGCATTGCATTAGGGTGCTTGGCACGCGAGTCATGTTTGTTATACTATGATGATTGTATATACATATTCGGTTGTTGTTTTGATTTGCCGTAATTGCTTTGAGGTGTGAAGCTGGGTTGATTAAGTTTTTATGTAATTATGTGTTCATAATTGATTTAATCAATATTCGATGTGTGATTGAGGTGTGAATTTGTGGAGATTAATTTGGTGTTAGTTATGTGTTCATAATTGATAACATTAATGTTTGAAGTGTTGATTGATTCAGAGTCATTTTAGAATTGAAAATCTGTATTTTCTTAGTTGTATTTGGCTATGACAATGCAGTTTGTCAAAACTTCATTTTTCAACATTGTTTATGCATTTTTGAACATATGAAAACCCTTTCGAGGAGTATGCTAAGACGAAAGGTTCTTTTGAGCATTTGAAAATATAAGAATTTTGCTGAGTGTTATTTGTTAATTTCGGTTGGTGAGTCTTTATAATTATTGTGGAAATTTGGGCTTTGCCCTCAAATGAGAACCATGATCTTCCCACCGGTTAGTATCCTGTACATAGGGAGGTAGTTGGACACCTTAACTGGAGCTGTGTCAGGAGGATCTTGTGGGGCGTGTGGAGATCACTCAGGTCGTATAGTTTTTGTAGTATGATCAGATTAGACGGTTGTATAGGGGCTAGAGGTCTTTCTTTTGTGGATGTATTTACTGTATGTTGGAAGATTGTACCTATACTAATATTGTCAGCTTGACTTTTATTTTGATGGGTTCATGTACCACTTTTTGATGTGACGTGAGGGAGGAGTTAAAATTCTTGGGGCAGTGCTTTTGTACAGGTCTGCCGAGAATACCCCAAGGGTATGAGCTATGTATGATAAGCCTTATAGCCCCGATGTATTTTGATGTTTGAATACTTTGGATTTTTATTTCAAAAATTATTCCGCTGCTTGTAAATATTTGTTGACTTTGTCGTTATGTTACGACTAAAATATTTATCCAAAAGTATTTCTTTGTTTGTTTCTTTGTTTTATTTCTTTGAGTTTAAAAAAAAAAAAATACACTCGCGCTGTTAAAAATTGGGGTGTTACAACCAAGATAATTGAGTCCTTATTTGTAAAGGTGGCCTAGCCAAATCCAAACCAACGTCTTGATTGTTCTCCTTTACATGTTGTTCACGCCTGGAACAAACCTGAATGTCCCACCGTCAATATGGCCATGCATGATCTAACTAATGGGAATGTAATGCACTTAAGATGTTATGTATGCAATGTCTTGATAATATTATGTTTGCAATGCATCATTACTCTATAATACTTATAATAACTTCACAATTTATTGAAAATCAAGTAGGAATAAAATCCTAAATGATGGTGCAAACAGGAGAAGGCAAGGTTAAATTGTGTTTGACTAAGTTGATAATTTTTTAATTATTGGATTAAATTGGTTTAGACTTGATGATTTACTTGGAGTAGAAGCAAGAACAAAACTAAGGAGTACATGAATAAAGTGACATTAGTAATTTATCATGGTTCACCACTAACTTGGCTACATCTAGTCGTTTCACTTAGAAGGAATTAAGCCACTAATTACAAAGCACCACTATTGAGGAACACACACACCTTGACTCTACTAGCCCTAACCCTTCAAATACTTCAATTGCAAAGCACCTAACCCTCCAAGTGATTCTTCTCAAATAGCCTAACAACTCCATACTTTTGAGGAACACACACACCTTGACTCTATAAGCCAAGTCTTCTACACACAATCTGACAACTCAAGATTTTTGAATGCACACTAACACCACTATTGGCTTTTAATACAAATGTTTGGAACTTGAGTTATTGCTTCTAACAAGCTAATTATAACAATGACTAACACACTCTAAGAAAAACACTAAGAATATATTTTTCATCTGAACAAGTGTTTCTCTCTTTGAACTCTAAGATGAATTTGGAATCTTGAGCTTGAGTTCTTCTACTTCTTTATGGTTTTCGAAGATCTTTTTCTTCAACCTTGAGTATCTATTTATATGTAAAGTTAGGGCTTTAATTTAGTCCTTGTTTAATTATGAATTGTATCTTCATTCCTAGTTTGTTCAACAATGAACTTATTCAAAAATAATTTTGAACAAGATGTTTTTTGATAATATGTTCTTTAGTCAATTCTTTATTTATGGATCCAATTTGTGCAGTTTCTTTGAGATTGATTATGTTCATATTTTTTTCATATTGAGTTTGAAAATTCTTCAAATTGATTATGCTCGTATTTTGTTCATATTGAGTTTGTTAATTCTTCAGATTGATTGTGTCGTATTTTGTTAAGATTGACTTTGTAAATTCATTATATTAATATTGTTCGTATTTTGACATGTAGGAATATGACTAAGTCTAATTCAGTATTTTGTCCCTTGTGAAAATCTGAAACATATCTTTGCAAATAATACATGTATCTTGTTGTGAATGTTTCTTCTGATAAACCATTCTTGATCATATCTTCTTGTAAATAATTCATATCTTCTTGGGATAAATCTTGATAAAATATTCATGTAAATAATTCATATCTTCATGTGATAAATCAGGATCAAATCTTCTTTTAAATAATCCATATCTTCTTGTAGATAAATCTTGATCAATATACACCTAATTAAGACTTTATTTTGAATATAACATGTAATGTTAACTGCTTCAACCAAAAAGTGTTTTGCAACATTCATTTCATTTAATATGGGTTTGTCCATTTCTTGGAGTGAACTATTCTTTCTTTCTACAACCCCATTTTGTTGGAGCATTCTAGGAGAGAAGCAGTTGTTAGAGATTTCATTTTCATGACAAAAAATTTCAAATAGCTTGTTTTCAAATTCTCCTTCATGTTCACTTCCAATTGTTATAATCTTAAAGTCTTTTTCATTCATTACTTATTTGCAAAATGTGATAAACACTTTGTAGGATTCATCCTTACTTATTAAGAATTTTACCTATGTACACCTAGTGTAATCATCTACTATAACAATGCCATATTTCTTTCTACTTAGAGAGACAATTTTCACAAGCTGAAAGAGATCTATATGTAAAAGCTCAAAGGATTTTGAGGTAAAGACTGAGTTCTTAGGGGTAAAAATATTCTTTGTTTGTTTTGCATGACCTAATATTTTGTGCCAAATTAATTTCTCATCATTTACTGACAGAAGATGCTTAACCTCTTAGTTCTCTCGACTAAAAAGATTTATCTTGTAAACGTTGTTTTGCGTCTAACCTGTAAAGAGTATAAATCCATCATTCTAACTAAGTGTGCCTTGCATATTTTTTAATGAAATATAATATCATAATTATTGTCATTTAACTAACTAATACTTCATAAATTATGCTTAATATCTTTAATGAACAAGACATCTTTAATAGAAGGGGGAATACCATTACCAATTGTACCTTGACCAATGATATGGCCTTTTTGATTTCCTCCATAGGACATTGTATCTCATTTGCACAATTTTAGTTCTTGTAACATAGACTTTTCTTCCGTCGTGTTTTGCGAGCATCCATTATCCATGTACCATGATTGGTGTTTTAACTTGATTGTTGGATACATCTACAACATAGACAATTTTGTTCTTAGGTACCAAAATTTGGTTGGGTCCTGGTTTGTTAGTCTTGAAGGTTTCTTGTCTTTTCTTATATTTAACATGAGATAATTTAATTTGGAGTGGCCTTTCTTAGAGCAAACAATTCATCCGATATCATAGGAATAGGTTGAGGTTTAGTTACAATTTCTTTAAATCCTAGACCTCTTTTACCATTTCTACTAACTCCATAAATCAAGGAAGCATATTTGCTTCTTTCAATACCATTACCAAGAAAATATTAAAATACTTTTTCATGCTTATTAGAGTTACATCTGGTATTTTCAATTGATGTTATACTATGATTAGTTTTCATAGTTAGATTTTCAACCTCAAGTTCAACAATATCAGCATTTAGAGTTGTATTTTTTGTTTTAACTTCAGCACTTTGATTCTTTAAAATATTAATATCTCCAGTAAGGTTTTCATTGTCTTTCTTTCTTGTGATTCTAAGTCATTTATAATAGTAATTAAATCAGATCGAGTTAAGTTAGAAAATACATCAATTTCTTCATCTACTAATTCACTTCCAAAGTCTGAGTCTAAGTTGGATCTAGAGGCAGAATTGGTATGAGCCATCAAAGCCAAATCTACTTACTCTTCATCATCAGAATATTCATCAGAATCATCACATATAGCCATCAAACTCTTCTTCTTGGGTCTGGAATCTTTCCTATGATGTTTCCTTTTTTTAGATTTGGAAATTTTGACTTGATATGTTCAGGTTCATTTCATCCATAGCAGATGATGTTTTTCTAGTCAGATTTATCACTTTTTCCTCTACTGGACTGCCTAAAATATCTTTGTGAAAATTTATTCAATCTACTATACCACATCTTCTGAATTTGTTTGGATACGAAAGCCAGTTTGTCTCCCTTTAAGTCTTTATTCTGATCATTTGAATCATCCTCCTCTAATTTTGTTGTTGCCTTCAAAACTTTCTTTTGCTTGGATTTCAAAGCCAAGGTTGATTGATTCTTCTTCGGCTCATTCTCTATAAGTTTAATTTCTTGTGATGTGAGAGTGCTGATTAATTCTTCCAACTTAGAAGTATTCAGATCCTTTGCATCCTAAACAACATTGATCTCAGGTCTCCACTTGCTTGGAAGACTTCTTAGTATCCTCTTCACATGATCAACATTTGTATAACTCTTCTCAAGTATCTTTAATCCTAAGATCTGAGTCTAGAATTTGGAAAATATTGTTTTCCTGTACTCATCTTCTTCCATCTTGAATAACTCATACTTTTTACTAGGAGGTTGACATTTCCTTCTTGAACTTCCTTGCTTCCTTCATAGGTCAGAATCAAACTATAATAAATGATATTTGTTTTTACCTTGTTGGTAAATTTTTCAAACTCCTTGAAGGTGATTGCATTTATCATGAATGTTCTAAACTTATGATGCATCTTGTACAATCAATATTCTATGGAGTTGTATAACCAACCGTCTTCCACTAAGTCCCAAAGTTTAGGATCTTGTGTAATAAACAAACTTCTCAACCTTTCCTACCTTTACTCCAAACGTTCTCCATCAAATACAGGTGGTATATTGATGTTTCAGTCAGCAGCTTGTTCCAACACTGTAAAGTGCTAAACCTTGAGACCCGACTCTAATGTCAATTGAAGGTGCACACACGAGAAGGGTGGTGAATTGTTCTAACTAAGTTGATAACTTTTCATTATCTAATTAAACTGGTTCAAACATAATGATTTACTTGGAGTAGAAACAATAACAAAACTAAGGAGTGCATGAATAAGTTGACATAAGTAATTTATTATGGTTCACCATTAACTTGGCTACATCAAGTGATTTCACTCAGAATGATGTAATCCACTAATTCAACAACTTCAATGACAAAAAACCTGACCCTCCAAACCATTCTTCTAAAACAACCTGAACCAAAGACTTTTGAGAAACACACACATTGACTCTATCAGCCAAGTCTTCTCCACACAATCTAACAACCCTAGATTCTTGAAGGCACACAAACGTCACTATAGAGTTTGAATACAAAGGTTTGGAACTTGAGTAGTTGCTTCTAATAAACTGATTATAACAATGACTATCACACTCTAAGAAAAACACTATGTATGATTATAACAAAGTTTCTCTCTTTGAACTCTAAGATGAATTTGGAATTTTGAGCTTGAGTTCTTCAACTCTTTTTTGACTTTTTGAGGATATTTTTCTTCATCCTTGATATTTCATTTATAGATAAATGTAGGGCTTCAAAAGTCCTTGTTTAATTATGAATTGTATCTTCATTCGTAGCGGGATCAACTATAATTTTATTAAAAAATAATTATGAACAAGATGCTCTTTGATAATATGTTTTTTAGCCAATTATTTATTTTTGGATCCAATATGAGACGTTCTTCTAGATTGATTATGTTCGTATTTGGTTGAGATTGAGTTTGTAAATTCTTCAAGTTGATTCATATTTGGTTATGATTGAGTTTGTAAATTCTTCAGACTGATACTGTTCATATTGCGCTAAGATTGAGTTTATAAATTTGTCAGGTTGATGTTATTCGTATTTTGTTAAGATTTCTATCGTAAATCCTTTAGATTAAACATTCTTCCTATTTCTTTCTTTGACCTGGGCAAGAGCATAATTATGGACCGGTTCTTGAACTTTCACAAGTAGGAATATGACTAAGTCCAATTCAATATTTTGTCCTTTGTCAAAATATGAATCATATCTTTTTAAATAATAAATGTATCTTCATTTGAGTGTTTATTCTCGTAAACAATTTTTGATCATATCTTCATGTACATAATTCATATTTTCTTTTAAATAAGTCATATGTTATTGTTAATAAATATTGATAAAATCTTCATGTAAATAATTCATAACTTCTTGTGATAAATCATGATCAAATCTTCTTATAAATAATTCACATCTTCTTGTAGATAAATCTTGATCAAATCTTCTTTTAAATAAGTCGTATCTTCTTTCGATAAATCTTGATATAATCTTCTTGTAAATAATTCATATCTTTTTGTGATAAATCTTGATCAAATCTTCTTTTCAACTTGGTCAAAGATTTTCTTCAATTATAAATCTGAATCAAATCTTATTTTAGATTGTATTCAAAAACATGAATTTTTTTTTCATACTTTGTGATGTCAAATATATCGTTCTCATAAAATACTTTTGTTAAAATCAAAACTCTTATTATATAACCCAGATGGTTCAAACATTAAGCCTTTTATTAGGCGCTGGAACTAGAGGCATACTTAGCCAGATGGAGAACTCCTGACTAGAGGCATACTTAGCCAGATGGAGAACTCCTGAGTAGAGGAAGCCCATTATAGAGTAACAAATTAGAGGCAACTCATTATAAAGTAACTAACTAGAGGCAGCATGGCCAAATTCAAGCTCTGACTAGAGGCATCATGACCAGATGTGCATGGGTCAGAGGCAGCGTGATCAGATGCAAACTCTGATAAGAGGCAACATGATTAGAAGAAAGATAAATGGAAACAACAGAGGTGAAATGGAATAAGATAATCAGAAACAAAGTAGAAGAAGAAAAATTAGAGGCAAAGTAGAAAAGTATTAACAGTGGAAAAATATAAGCATTTAACCAAAGGGAAAAATATAAGTAATTTACCACATGCAAAATATAAGAAACCATAAAACAACTAATAGAAGCAAAAACAGAAGGAGAACCTAGAGGAAAAAATACTCATAGTTGAGAAATAGAATCAAAGGCAAGATGCCCAAAAACGTAAGTTAATCATTAGAGGCAGAATACCCAAAATCATTAGTTAGGAGTCAGAGGCAACAAAAGAGAAAAGAATTATCAGAGGTAAAAAATACTTAGGTTTTTGAAACAACAACTAGAGACAATAACCCCAAAGTTACATAATGGCGTCCAGAGGCAAAACTATAGAGGTAGAGGTGAAAAAGCAACCAAGGCATGTGCATGTGTCTTCAGTGACAAGATTTGCACATTAAACTACAATTATTTACTCAAAATCCTGAGAGTTTGTAAATTTCCAACGCAACAATCATACAAAGGTCGAACAAACAACATGCATGACATTTAAAATCATTTGGGTGAAATTTGAAAACATATGCTAAAAATTCCATTGTCCTCACGCTCGAAGTCTTCTAACCCATAATACCCCAAAACTATTTTTGACAAAAAGTAAAGAATTTTAGTGAATAAATTCTAAAAATCCTCATGCTAAAAAGGAGTTAATGTAGCAAAACTCACAATTTTCTATTGAAGTTAACCCTTCGATTTGAGTTGATTTGGAGTAGTTATCTACTTTTCTAGCTCTTTACCTCGTCAGTCTTTGCATCTTGCTCCAATTATTTTGGAGTTTTTTCTTGTTGTTGCTTTCTTCTCTTCAATGTGATTTGGTCGATTATTGAAAGTTGAAGGTTGAACCCCGCACATGCAATTGGTCAAGGCCAGCCTTATGAAGTTTAATAAACTAATATTTTTAGAGATTTAATAAAAAATGGAAGAGTTGAGGAAGATGATGAACAATACAGTTTGGAGATGTTCTCCCAGTTTTCAAAAAAGTGAAAAGGAAAGAATGAGATGATTGATCCAGACCTTTCTCAAGAAAGACTTAAGTGAGGGAAAAAAATATAATTTCTCTATTTTTACCCTAAAATAATTCCCTTATTACCTTTTCTTCCTATTCTCATTTTTAGTAAACTACATCACATCCAAATCGATATGTTAACATATTTAAAATCTTTATTTTAATATAATTTAATTAAGTGGGTTGTTACACATCTTTTTACGAACGTATTAATGATCCAAGCTTTAATTACTTATGTCATAAAATTGTAGGATTCCATATTCAGATTTTTGATTTAAATATCTTTTTTTTTTTTTTAATTCAATTGCCACCTTCTAAAAAAATATTATGGGATTGTCCTATTTTTTAAATTCAGTATGAAGTCGCTTTATGGGATAGCGACCACCTGTAGGAAATTTTTTTCAAACTCAATAGAAGGTCGCTTCCTCGAGGTAGCGACCACCTGCTACTAGATTGAATATTTTGTTATTTTTTTCTTTTCATTTTAACATTTGTTATTAATTATTTAATAAATTAAAATTAATTAAATTATATAAAAAATAAAAATACTAATAATAAAGTAAAATAAAATACATTAATAAGTTTAATATTTTAACTATTATTATTATAATAAATAATTAATATAATTATAATTAAAATGATTAAATTATATTATAAATTTTTTAAAAAAATACATTAAAACTAAAGAAAAAATACATCAAAAGTTAAACAAATACATTAAATTTGAGTAGAAGTGTAAGCAGCGTTTGGACAATGTTTCCTAGTGTGACTAGAGACCGGACATAATCCATATTTTCCTGGTACTCTTTCTGTAGTGTCCATTTTTGTTCTATTGTGTTTGCTCTTTGGGCGACCTGTCTTCACTCTCCTCATTAATGGATTGTGACACACCTTAACACCTTCATAATGTGGCCAATCTCCTTCGTTTGGTATAAGTTGGAACACTTCATCATAGACTTTTAGTACCGTTTTCACCTTGTACACATCAGGTATAAGGCTCCAATAATTATATTTTATGCTAGAACATGTTGTTATCACATGTGAACAAAGAATATCTTTAACTTGATATTTTCCTACACTGTACCACTTATTAGGAAGGTTTACACTGAAATAACCAATTGGTCGCCCTTCCCTTGGAACTACTGTCTCGTGGACAATGAAAGTATGGTTGCTCTGATCAAAACTATCCACTCTATGACTATTGGATTTACTTATTTCCAATTTCATAGAATTTATCCAAGTTTCTGTGCATACCTGACCAGAAGCTAAAATTTATGCATGTCATTTTCCCATGGTTGGAAATAATGTCCCTGATTTAAAATAAGTAGATTGGACCAAAGCAATGATGGAAGGTTGCACGGGCCTTTTAATATTGCGTTGATCGACTCCACAAGGTTGGTTGTCATCTGACCCCAACGACTATCTCCATTGAATGCTTGAATTCAATTTTTTCGAGGTATGTTGTCTAACCATTTCAAAGCCTTCGGGTTTACTATGTCGATTTCTCTGCAGTAGTATCGATATGTAGGCTCATTGATTGAGTAACCTATTATGAAACAATAGACAATGTATTATTACACTAATTATATAAATTAAGAATGAAATTATTAAAAATTACACTAACTAAAAAAAATTAAGAATGAAACTATTACCCATAGTAATAACTTTTTTCTTTAAAGCATTGCCCTTAAATTCCCTTGCAAAATTCCCTTAAATTCCCTTGACAAACATTCTTCGGATTACTACAAGCACTCTAAATGGATTCGTGTCTATCTAAGATCAAACAAATGTTGGGTTCTTAAGTGAAGTACTTTCTCAAATTTCTCAAAAAGAAACTCAAACCCTCTTTTGTCTGACCTTCCAAAAGAACATAAGCAATAGGCATTACATTGTCGTTCCCATCCTGTGCAACTGCTACCAATAGAGTTTTCTTGTACTTGTACTATTGGTTTGCAGAATTTAAACGCATATAAGCACATAACGAAATCCCAAAATAGTCTATGGAAGATCCTTATCCCACTTATCAAACTATTCTCATGATAAGTTGGGATGGTTTCCATTTCAATTTTGGTTCTGGGAGCAAACATTTGCATAACCAATAACCATTATGGGAGTTAATTGTAAGACTCTTCCCAATTTCCATAAATTTGTTCGACCGCTTTATTTTTTCTCATCCAGGCTTTTCTATAACTAATTGTGTAGTTGTGTAAAGCCCGAATCTGAGCAATAATGACATTCACTTTGATTGAACGATCCACTTTCACAACTTGCATTATGCTTGTATATATCATGTTAGAATCGAGCTTCGTATGATGTTGTGACAATGCAGAATGTGTGCATGTATGAGGCACATTGAATTTACCAATCACCCACAATTCACTATTTTTACGTTTTGAAGCTTTACATCTAAACAAACAATTTGGACTTGAACAATAAATAACATACTTTTCTAAGTCTTATTTTTAACCACAAAATTCAATGATTAATTTAAATGGTAACGTTTGATTGCATGTACGCATTCATCTTTGTTTTGAAACTTCATTTCAACTACCAGAGTTTCATCTACTATTGGGACTTTGTTAACGAACAAGTGATCAATTCACTTCGTAGCTTTTGAGTATCTAAATTGATGCTCTTCAGGTGAGATGGTGGATCGAATTTAGGTAGGATTGGTTGATCTTCTGCTTCCATATATTCTTCAACATCAATGTCATCGTCAGAATTACCAGATGATTCATCGAAGTATGTTTCATCCTCTTCACTATAATCAATTAATTCTTCCTTGTTGATATGATATAACACACTAACGGGATGATCGGATTGTAGACTTGTTGGAGAACATTGATGATGGAGTTGAAAACTTTTTGGATGCGTTTGTTCTAATTGGGTAGAGTATGGTTCATAGTGTTGTGATGGTTCATAGTGTTGTGATGGAGAATATAAGTCAGGTTGATAAGGTATGTTTGAGGTCGATGGTTGATCAATGTTTGTTGATGGAGGACCAGACTCAAAGGTAACATATAACTTGATGGTGCCTAGTTGTGACCACTGTGCATAAACATTAAACATCAACTTAACATCTTCGTCGTCGTAAATCTTCATCAGTTCAAACCTTGTTGTACTTTCACCAAATAACACAAGGTGTCGATAAATTATATCAGTTATCATGACTCTTTCATCGAGCTGTAACTTTTTTCTAGTGACATTCTTTAGACGAGCAAGGTTGTTGCACGAATGTACTTTGAACGCATTTTTATAGTCACTTACACATGTTTCACCTTCAACTCCATCGGCAATTGAACCATTGTAATAAACAATACAAATTACTTGTTGAGCTGCCATGGTTAAGTGATTGATTAAGTATGAAATGGTAGAAGGTATGGTGAGATAGAAGGTGTGGTGAGATAATGTAAGTTTTTTTTTCTATTTATAGAAGATATAAGGTGTTTGAAATCTTGAATAGAATAATTTCATTGGTTGAAAACAAATCACAAGGATTGATATTGGATTATCCGCATCTGTTGATAAATTTTTTTCAACGAACAAGATTGAATATTGAACAAAATAATTTCATTGGTTGAAAACAAATCACAAGGATTGGTATTGGATCATTTACATCCGTTGATAAATTTTATTCAACGGACAAGATTAAATATTGAATAGAATAATTTCATTGGTTGAAAATAAATCACAAGGATTGATATTAAATCATCTACATCCATTGATAAACTTTATTCAATAGATGAGATTAAATATTGAATATAATAATTTCATTGGTTGAAAACAAATCACAAGAATTGGTATTGGATCCTCTACATCCGTTGATAAATTTTATTCAATGGATGAGATTAAATATTTAATAGAATAATTTCAATGGTTGAAAACAAATCACAAGGATTGGTATTAGATCATTCATATCCGTTGATAACTTTTATTCAACAAACGAGATTAAATAATTGTAACCTTGCATTGATCGTGGTCTCGGGGAGCATTCTCTTGAAGAAATTGTGGTCTCGGGAAGCAACCTCCTGAAGAGATCATGGCATGGGGAAACGACCCCTTGAACGCATGTGAAACTGGGCAATGTCGTTGCCTAAGGACACGACCTATAAATACATCATTCCTCCAAACATTTAATCACAACTTCTTCACTTTTCTTTATCACATATATTTTATACATTCAAAGTTATCAATATTTCGGATTTTTACATGGAACTATCTACAAATCGTATAGCTAAAATCAAATACATTAAAGCATTTGTAAGTATTTTAATTTCTTATTTTATTTTATTTATAATTTTTTTAGTCTCATTAATCATTTTATTTTATTTACAATTTTTTTAGTCTCATTAATTAATTTATTTTATTTATAATTTTTTCATCCTCATTATTTATTTTATTTTTGTTATATGTTATTAATTCCAGTCGTCCTTAAAGGATAAACTGAAATGTCAAGGTAATTTTAACAAAAAACCAAATAAAGTCATATTATCATATTTACAAGACGCTAGCTTCGGTGAAGTGATCAAACTCGGATACTATAAAATAGATGTCGGCCTGATTACTGCTATGGTAAAGAGATGGAGACTTGAAACTCACACGTTTCATCTTCTAGTAGGGGAGTTCACAATAACTTTGGAAGATGTATATTACGTTTTAGGATCAAATGTTTCTGATTTAATTGTTAGCGGTTCAAATTTTGAGAACGTTAAAGAAGTTTGTCAAGATTACTTAGGAGTTATCCCACTTGAGAGAGCAACAAAAGGTAATTCTATTCAATTAAAGTGGCTCAAGGATACGTTTGACGATGTTGGTGAAGATGCATCTGTATTAAAAAACAAGCATCATGTCGAGCATATATCCTACGTATGATCGGAGGGTTATTGATGCTTGACAAATCCAACAACCGTGTACATTTACAATATCTTTCACTAATAAAGCATTCGAATATAGTTGAGAATGTTGTCTTGCAACAAAACCCAATGTAATATCTATAAGAGAATGTGCATTGTTGTTGCAAAACTGGGCATGGTATTGTTTGTCTTGTATCGCTCTAGAATCTCCCAAACCATGGATATTTCCACTTGCACAAAAGTAACTATATTATTTGTATATTATTTTTTTTTCTTTTTTTATATTATTTTTTCTTTTTTTAAAACGAATTGCTTACATATTACTAATTTTATTATATTTTTTATTTTTGTTATATTCCACATATTTAATTCTGGTGGTCTAAATTTCACTAAAGTTACTCATAACGACATAGAAGGACACCGAAAAACAATTGATCACATGATGATTGACGAAGTAATATATTTATTCACATTTATTTGAACTTTTTAAATATTTTATTTTTTATATATCAGTTTTACTGGAGACCTTTTTTATAATTTGTTTGAAACTCAATGTACAACTCCTGAGTCGACTTATGATGTGTTTGATTCCATGTATAATCCTCAGTCTCAAAATTATATGGAAGAAGGTGGAAGTGATTCTAATCCACCTATAATTTACATTGAAGAAAATTGTCAAAATCAGGATGCATAAGAAGATCCTCAACTCGTTCAGAGAGCTAGACGAGTTCGACGACATCCTAGATGTTGGACTAGAGGTCATTTAGTGGAAATCATTGATATAAATTTGATTTTTTTTCTCAAATGTGATGTATTATTTTCGTTAATTTAATGTATTTCATTTCATTTTCATGTTATTAATATAATTTTCTTTTTTTTAATTATTATTATTATTATTATTATTATTATTATTATTATTATTATTATTATTATTATCATTTATTTAAATTTTGATGTATTTTTTTCTTTAAGTTTAATGTACTTTTTTGAAATTTATAATATAATTTAATCATTTTAATTATAATCATTTTTAATCATAATTATAATAATTATTTATTATAATAATAATAATAATTAAAATATTAAAGTTATTTATAATTTTTTATTTTATTAGTAGTATTTTTATTTTTTAAATAATTTAATTTATTTTAATTTATAAAATAATTAATAACAAATGATAAAATAAAATGAAAAAAATTTACAATCTAGTAGCAGGTCGTTGCTCGGAGAAGCGACTTTCTAATGAGTTTAAAAAAATTTTCCTTTAGATAGTCGCTGCTCCGAGAAGCGAGTTCCTACTAAATTTAAAAAGTAGGACAATACATGATATTTTTTCAAAAATAACAATTGAGTAATAAAAAAAAGAATAGGATATTTAAATAAAAAATTATCCATAATCATAGATCACATAATCACAACATTATATAATAAATCATAAAAATATCGCTTTTATTATATACTATATCACACATGTAAGTAAATAAATATCATAAAAAATCATATTATTTTTTGGTTTTAGAAATTCATTTAGGTATATAAATGAGTGATAAACATTGAAAATATAGTCACATATCCAAATTTTGACTTTCATCATTTCATGATGTAAATTTTGTGTACATATTTTATAGGAACATAAAACTCTTCTTTTAATTCATCAAGAATTTATACAAATATTTTAGAACTTCTAATCCAATGCCTATTCTAAATTACATGGAAAAAAGTCTTTATCTTAGACATTTTCCTTTCTAACAACACTCTAATGTCCCTAGAAAATTTTGATGGAACGAAAGCTACAAGCAAAACAATTTATAGTTATAGATTAGAGTATGGCAAAACGGGAGAAATGGAAAATAGAGTAACTTTGAAATTCCACAAAAATGAGGGGAATTTTGTAGATGGTTATTTGAGAGACTTAAAAAATATTTAGGATGAACAAAATATGATGATGAAAATGACGTGTGAGATGTGTTTGGAAAAAACTAAAGCTGTGCATGGTTGGTTTTTAAAAAAAAAACCAAATCATATCTATTTTAAAATCAATCTATGGATTTAGATTTATAATCAATTTTATTATTTGGTTTAAAACCAATTATAAAACTAACTGTAAAATTGGTTATTGTTAAATAATCAATTTTTAATTAAGCAATCGATTTCGAAAAATTCAATTTTAAAATCAGTTTTTATTTTTTATCGAGAAATAATTTTTTTCTTAAAATTTTCCAATAACATTTTTTTTTATTTTTTTCGAAAAAAAAATAATTTACAATTTTTTTAATTTCTCATTTTTTAAAAAATAAATAAATTTGAAAAGTTTATCAAAAAAATCTCAAAATTAACAAAATATTGGGGGTCTATAAGGCCCCTCACTTAAGTCCACAAAAAATTATGAAATAATGAGTCGGAGCTTTAAGAAAATTGGCTTAATATTAAGGGCTTAGTAAAAAAAAATTAAGGAGACTTTAGAGTTTAGGGCTTTTGGCAACTTTAGTAATAAATAATTGATTAAATGAAGTTACTAATATGTCAATGAAGTTAGTAATAAATTTTCGGAAAACGCTGCCGAAAGAAAGGTGGAAAGTCGGTGGGATGATGACAAAATCAAAATCGTTTTTGAGATTTAAGATTTTTGGGAGTTTAAATGGATAAAAACGGGATAAAAATTAAATTCAAATATAAAACATAATTGGGTATTCAACCGATTCATAAATAAATTGAATTATAATCATATAATTTTAACCGAAATTTAAAATGAATTTTGATCCGATTTTAAATTTGGACCACATAACCAGATTTTTTTGCACAACCCTAATTAAAACTATTTATTTTTCTCAACCCTAATTAAAACTACTTTTTGCTCTGTTGCAAAATTAAATTTAAGGACATAGTATTGTGAGAGGGAGGAGTGTATGAGAGTGTATATCTGATTAGGGGAAGGGTAATTATCTTTGACTGGACACATAAGTCAATAGGAATAATAATAGTACCCTTCATTGAGCAGATCAAACGTTAGGAATTCAATAGAAAAACGTTAGGAATTTAATAGGAAAAAGTAAATCATGCAAAGATATGTTTTAATTTCCTAATATTGTCCCACTAAATTGATTAAATAGAATAAATAAAACCAATGGTTTAAATTAATTAATTAAAATAAACAGTGTTACAATTTAATTAAAGTTCATTACACATAAAATAAATTATTAATTGAATATTAAATCGACACAATTATTAAGAATGACAGATATATAGCATATATAGTGCATATAAAAGTATTGGGGTGTTATAACACTTAACTCTTAAAAATAATTTCTGTTTGAAAACTAGAAGTCATGCTTTAAAAGTCGTTTATAAGCTCCGAACTCGTTAAAGAAAAAAATACATCTATCTATTCCCACTTTCTAGTAAAATTTCCTTGCAAGATAAACATATTTTGATAAGTTATTTTCAGTGAAAAAATATTTTAGAGATTATTTTAAAGCCTCCACAATATTAATTAAGACAGATCTATGCACTTAATTTAAAATCAAAATTTTCATGATTAAATTAAATAACATCAAAATTTAATTTTTTTGAAATAAATATTATTTTCAATGAATAACTCACTACAAGAATATTTATTATCATTCAAAATAAATTACTCGTAGACGGAAAACCCCAAAGAATATAAATAGAAAGATTAGATGTTAACTCAACAAAAGTATTCGAAAGAATAGTTGATCTATTGTTTTAGTTAATTTATATTGGTTTCACGTGGTTATTAATTTAGTGATTTAGTTGATGAACTAAATTGTTTGTTATAATATCTTATGGTTAATATTGATTTATTTTTAAAGTTGAAGATAAAGTTTTAAATTATGGACCACATCACGTCATTCAAAGATAGTATTTGGAGTTCTGACATCACACACATAGCAAAAGTCACAACACCAGCAACATAGTGACCTCGTTAGCGATTGCAATACAATTGAAAGTCATGGTTTAAGGACTACAATGAAAAAAAAGGTCAATTGACAAACATCCGAATGAGAAAAATGATAAAAGGACTAAACAATTGTATTGAGGAATAGTTTAGGAACCTTTTAACAAAATTCAATAGTTTTGGAATTGATGATTTTGAGTTTCGTAAAACTAGGGTTGATTCGCAGACTAGGTCGTTTTCTTTAAGATGTTTCACGACATTGCCCAAAATTGTGCAAGGCAGACTATCAACCACGATGTTCCAATGATAAAACAACCCAATTATACTATATCGGCTTTGCTATTACTCCATAGAAAATCGTTCTAGAATTACACCCTCAATATTGCTATAATGGTGTTGGGAAAAACCAGAGATAATTAGCGATAACTATCTCAATAATGCGAAATATTTTTTCCCCCACCTGTGCAGATAAATGGCCAAACAGAAAATACAATTCCAAGAGCAATAATAATTGGCAGAAAATTAAATATGAGACAAACACAATTTTAACGTGGAAAACTTCCCTCAAATTGAGAGAATAAAAACCACGGGACCTAGTCCAGTAAAATCTCCCACTATAATAATTAATGGGTACACCAAGAGTCTTCCTAATAACAATAGGGAATATCAATCAACAATAACAACTCTATAACAACCTTATAACAACCTTCCACTAAAGTGGGTATGCCAAAGTAATTCTCAGAGAAGATAAAACTACTCAAATTATATATTAAAGTAACAAACTCAGTGGTAGGAATAACATACTAAATTTGTAGATCAAACGGAGCAAGTTTGCTACACGCCTGTTACCACCACTGGAACCAAACCCTTATTTTTCTTCTCTGGCAACCGTTCGTCTTCTGTTGTCTTTCTGTGTTATGTTTTTTTTTTTTTTTTTTTTTTTTTTTTTTTTTTTTTTTT
>JBBPBR010000006.1:34367862-34444685 GCA_037974775.1 Cicer pinnatifidum
TTATTAGTTTTGTTAGAAGCAGACACTTAAAGTTCTAATATTTTGTATCCAACCTCAAAATGGTTTACTTCCTTCTTGAATCTGAGGTTGTAAAAGTTGTTAGGAGAAGACTTGGTTTGTAGGCTCAAGGTGTTTAGTACCTCAAAATTAATGTTTTAAAGAATCAAAGTGCTAGATTTAAAACAGAAAATACAACTCTCAAAACTGATATTATTGAACTTAAAACATAAAATACAAATATGAAAATTGAAATTGCTGAATTTAAAGATAAAACCTGGAAATATATCCATGTTGAAAATACCACATGTAATTCTAATAAGCATAAAGAAGCATTCCAAGATTTTCTAACTAATGATATGGAAAAAAGCAAGTATGCATCTATGATTTATGGTGTTAGTAGAAATGGTAAAAGAGGTCTATCATTTGAAGAAACAATAATTGAACCTAAACTTATTCACTATGATGTTTTGTGTATTTTTTATTCCAAGAAAGGTCACTTTAAATGAACTTACACCATTTTAAATACAAGGAAAGGCGAAAAACCTTTCAAGACTAAAAAATCAGGACCCAATCAGATCTCGGTATCAAAAGAAAAAATTGTTTTTGTTGCAGTTGTTCTAAGCAACCAAGTTGAAACACTAATCATGGTATCTAGTAAGTAGATTCTAGAACCTTGTGAAGGGAAAAAGGTCTACGACCTAAGACTTGACATTGGTGGAAGAAGGATTGGTCAACACAATATCTATCAGAACTTGAATCAACTGATTAACTATAACTATTAGAAAAAGAAGCACAATATGATTAACCAAAAAAATCTTAAGCATCAATATAATCGAAATTGGAAAAGAAATCACACACATCAATATAATCAAAATTATGATAAATCACACGTATCAACATAACTTGAACTACCAAAAGAATCATAGTTACCATCAGTTCCAAAATTACCAGAGGAACCTGATACATAAGTAGAAACATAGGTGCCAAATGAACAATCAAAATCAAGATACTTCTTTGAACACTACAATAAAATTCATCAAGACTACAAATCTAGATTGGAATTCAAATCCCTTCATCCACACCCTCTAATAAGAAAATTTTAAATTCAGAATCTGAAAACCAGAAAAGAAAAAAAGAAAAAAAGAAAAAAAAAAGAACTAAGAGGTTTTCAGAGTGAAACTGCAACTGTTGACATATAGGTTATATTGTTCTTTTAATTTAATTATTGTCTAATATTTTGTTTAGAGGAACTAGAAGAATCACAAAATTTTAACATTTCAACAGAAGCACAATACAAGTTTGTTTCTTCATAAACAAGCATAAACCACCAGAAACAAAACTAGTGTTTTGGATTGTATTGTTTCATTCCTAAATTATCAAATTTATATTATGTTATAGGATAAGTAGATAATACACTTTTTAGAAAATCAATAGGAGATGACATTCTTATTATTCAAATCTATGTTGATGATATTATTTTTGGATCTACTAATGGCACTCTTTGCCAATAATTTTCTAAATTGATGCAACTTGAATTTCAAATGAGTATGATGGAAGAACTTAAGTTCTTCTTATGGATACAAATTCAGCAAATTAAAAAAGTAAATACATTCATCAAACTTAAATATTTAAAAGAGCTTCTCATGTATTTTAAGATGAGTGATTGCAAACCTATGGCTACACCAATGCACCCTACCTGTTCACTTGAAAAATATTATTCATGCCAAAACGTTAACCAAAAAACTTATAGAGGAATGATGCGATCTCTTTACCTTGTGCTACCAGATCCCATATCATGTTTAAGGTATGCGTATGTGCAACATTCAAGCTGAGACTAGGGAATCACATTTAACTTATGTTAAGAGAATCCTTAGATACCTAAAAGGCACTACCAACCTTACCTTGTTCTACAAGAAATCTGCTGAGTACAAGTATAGTCAATACTGTGATTTTGATTATGTTGGAGATAAACATGAGAGAAAGAGCACTAGTGGAAACAAAACCTTTCAGAACTCGTCTTAGGGATTGAAGTTGACCAGGCTACCTTATTAGTAACTCTTCGCTATTTCTTGGGGATTGAAGTTGCCTACTCTCCTAGAGGCTACCTTATTTCTCAATCCAAGTACATTGCCAACATTCTTGACCAGGCTCGTCTTTCTGATATTAGAGCAGCAGATACTCCTCTTGAGTTGAATGTGAAATATGCTCCCTCGGATGGTGTTCCTTTACCAAATTCCACTTTGTATCGTACTTTGGTTGGCAGCTTAGTGTATCTCACGATTATCAGACCTGACATTGCATATATTGTTCATGTTGTTAGTCAGTTTGTTGTCTCTCCCACTACAGTACATTGGGAAGCAGTTCTTCGGATTCTTCGTTATCTTCGAGGAACTCAATTTCAAAGCCTTCTATTTCCATTGTCATCCTCATTGGAGTTACGAGCTTATTCTGATGCTGATTGGGCTTGTGACATCAAAGATCGTAAATCTACCACAGGATTTTGCATCTTTCTTGGAGACTCTCTTATTTCTTGGAAGAGTAAGAAACAGGACATCGTCTATCGCTCCTCTATAGAAGCTAAGTATCGTGCTATGGCATCCACTACCGCTGAAATAATTTGGTTGCGTTGGCTTTTGTCTGATATGGGTATCTCTCTTTCTGAGCCAACTCCGATAGACTGCGATAACAAGAGTGTTATTCAAATTGCTCACAACTCGGTCTTTCATGAACGCACCAAACACATTAAGATTGATTGTCATCTTACTCGTCATCATCTTCAGCATGGAACCATTACTCTATTGTTTGTCTCCTCATCTTTACAGATTGCTGATTTGTTCACAAAGATGCATTCCATTAAACATTTTCATTTTTTAGTTGACAAACTCTCGATACTCCATGTTAATGCATCACGAGTTTGAGAGGAGATGTTAGATAATGTTAGTATATATTAGTAGTAAGGATATTTTAGACATTTCTATTCTCCTGCATATATATTCATTGTAACCCTATTAACTCAAGTTTGATTCATTCTATATTATGAAACCCTAAAGTGGTTGTCTCTTTTCTTACTCTTTTCATTGTTAACAATATATATAAGAGAAATTTTATTAGACGTTTGTAGTTGGTGACATGTGTCTCAGTTGAGAAAATACATGTTTGATTCTTTACATATTATTGCACCAGATGACATTTGTTAAAGGCGAACTTTTCTTTTGAAATTTCTCCAATGAGCATTGGAGATTCCTTTAGTTAATGTGATTTGAAATTGGACGACTAGAGATGCGGCATGGAAGTTGAATGGTATGATGAAGGAACTCTTACTTGATCTGTTTGCGACGGTCACAAACTAGTTTTAGAGAGTGTGTTTTGTAACACTCTATTTTTATTTTGAATTATCAAAATTACTACTGCTTTCTAATTCTTTAAAAAATAAAAAATTGTGTTGATTACCACAACAAATAAACCCAAATACATAAATAATATTATATTAATATAAAAAAAACCATCAATTTCACTTGGAATAAATCATGAGAAAAAAAAATTACTGACACAAATAATGATTATAGATAAAGTATATGATATGTATACTTTACCATTTTAAAAGTATCCATGCTTAAAATCACTTGACGTGCTTTTCCTTTATAAAAAAAGGTACTTTCCACATAACATGTCGAGGTTTAATTAAAAAATATTGAAGGTAAAAAAATACTTTGTATAATTTTTTTTTACAATTATCGTCTAATATGTAATAATTAGTTATTTATTATTATTCCGTGTATTGCAAGCAAAACCAGATACATCCAGATTCAAAAAATATTATTATACCTTTTTTTTTATTTTCGTTCTCCAATTTCATCCCATCTCACATCTTACCCAGATCAACAATTTTTTATTCTCAATTGATCAATGATTCAAGCAACAATGATTATACAGAGATTAATTAATTAATTAACTCGATGCATGTTGAATTGGTTGGAGGATTGTGACGATGTCGAATTTGTACGGTGATTACAACTTGAAGATCGATTACGTATTTAAGGTTGTATTGATTGGTGATTCAGCAGTTGGAAAAACTCAATTACTCGCTCGTTTTGCAAGGAACGAATTTAACGTTGATTCGAAGGCCACAATTGGGGTCGAATTTCAAACCAAAACTTTAATTATCGATAATAAAACTATAAAGGCTCAAATATGGGATACTGCAGGTCAAGAAAGGTATGTCTTTTTATCAATGTAATTATTATTTTTCCATTTGTTTATAGTTTTACTTTTATCTAATAAATTATTGGATCAATTATTAAAAGCGAGTGAATGTTTCTTGTGTTTATTTTATTTCTAGCATATATATAGGGTGATCATGTTATGATGTATTTTTTTCAATAAATTTGGTGTGCTACATTTGATTGATAGGTATTAAAACTTAGTGGTACCTTTGGATAGTAACAATAATTATTAAACAACTTCAGACATGCCATTGGCACGGTAATATAAGTGATATTTGTCGAACACTAGACACGAAATTGAATGTAACTATATATGTCAGTGTTTTGTCATATACTATTAAATGTCAAACACAAAACATACTTTTTGATCTGAAGTGTCTATACTTTATGGTGTTGATAAATTATTTAAACTTTTATGCATGCTCAATAGGATAAATATGATGTTTGATTTAAATAGTACACAGTGTAAAACGCTTGGCATTTGTGTTAAAAGCATTTTGCAGTGTTTGATACCTATAATCATGTATCATATTTTACCTCTATTGAAATTATAAGCATAAAAATTCTACCTGTATTGAAATTTTATTTATGAGTGCAATATTAAGTGCAATATTTTGAATGATATGTGCTGTCTACATCTCATGTTTCAACAATTATATATCTTTATAATATGTAATTTGGCATCCTATCAAATGATTATGAATAAAATTTCCATATTACAGTTTCGCTAATAAACAAAATGAGTTATTAAGTTTTAATGCAAAGATTTAGTATAAGGTGTACTTCCTTATTATGTTGTTTTGAGTAGATAAATATGTAGCATGGAACAGGTCATTGAAAAAACATACTAGAAGAAAAAGACCACTTTATCTTGGCATATTTTTATGGTTTTGTCTTCTTGAACAGATTAATACACTACTGTTTCACGATCATGTAGCCAAGATTTGAAATATAACCTCATATTGATAACTCTTCTATGACTTCATGGTTTTACTGACTTTTTTTCTTTTCTTTTCTTGATGCCTTGTGATATAAGTAACCCTTGGTATCTGAATGTTTAGTTCATGCCCTTTTTTTTGTTAACATCTTAATTTGATCCAACATTAGTGGTTTTTTATGATCCTTTTAGCATTAGCATCGTTGCATTTGAAGCATGAATTTGCTACTATGGTCTTTGAAAATTGCCTCTTGTTCTCAATTCCAGATACAGGGCAGTTACTAGTGCTTACTATCGAGGTGCAGTTGGGGCAATGTTAGTTTACGACATGACAAAGCGTCAATCGTTCGATCACATGGCAAGATGGTTGGAAGAATTGAGAGGTCACGCCGACAAAAACATCGTCATCATGCTAATTGGCAACAAATGTGATCTTGCTAGTCTTAGAGCAGTTCCAACAGAAGACGCAGAGGAGTTTGCACAAAGAGAGAACCTTTTCTTTATGGAGACATCAGCGCTGGAATCCACCAACGTCGAAACATGCTTTCTAACTATTTTAACCGAGATATACCGAATCAATGCCAAGAAAACACTCACTTCAGATGGTGATGCAGATCATAGTGATACTTCAGGTCTTCTTAAAGGAAGTAGAATAATTGTTCCTGGTAATGAAATGAATGCCAGTGGAAAGAAGGGTGGTTGTTGTTTTGCCTCATAGATTTTTGTATAATTTGATTCTTTTTTTTCAAGCATATTGCTCACTCAAGTTCTACTATTTATGAGCTTTTGTAGAGAGGGTAGTTACTTTTCTCTGTAAGGGTAGTTATTATTATTTAACTTTGTTAACACAACTTGCCACTTCTTCATTATTAGAATGATGAATGGAAGCTAACAACTTCTTGAATGTATTTGTTGTTGAGAATTAGCTAATCTTTTAATGGTAACACCACTTTTTTTTCTTTATTTGAGTATCATTTGTCATTAGATTTGTCAGTTAAAAAATACAGAACAATATATTTTACCGTAGACATTATTATTGTTTGGAGTAAGAATAATAATATCCCAATATGTAAACAAGTTTAGTAGACATACATTGTTTGTATAATGTTTTGAGTATCATTTGTCATTAGATTTGTCAGTTAAAAAATACAGAACAATATATTTTACCGTAGACATTATTATTGTTTGGAGTAAGAATAATAATATCCCAATATGTAAACAAGTTTAGTAGACATACATTGTTTGTATAATGTTTTGAGTATCATTTGTCATTAGATTTGTCAGTTAAAAAATACAGAACAATATATTTTACCGTAGACATTATTATTGTTTGGAGTAAGAATAATAATATCCCAATATGTAAACAAGTTTAGTAGACATACATTGTTTGTATAATGTTTTATAGTAAGAATAATAATATCCCAATATGTAAACAATTTAATAGACATACACTGTTTGTATAATGTTTTTAGTAAGAAACTACAATATTTTCATGTCATATCATAATTTCAAAAGAACATTTGCATTGGCAATACTTCCAATGCATATTGTAGTTTCCATGAATGAGAGAAAATAAAAAGAATGGAACAAAAATATTGATAGTCAAGTCACAAGCAATACTTTATGTTATTCATTTTATTGCAGTTATACATATTACATATCTTCTATCAACGATACAAAAACAAAATGTATTAAGTTGAAAAGCACTCGCTATTTGTTCAAACAAAAAGCACTCCTTATGACAGTAAACAAACACAAAACACTCAAAACAAAGCATCTTCAACCAAAGATGAATTCCTAACTAGCCAAAATTTAGTCTTTTAAACCAAAGTGAACTTCATCTTCTTGCCGAGTGTTATTAAGATTAAAACACACTAATTTGGCTCAGAAAACATTGCCCTCCTACTAGATCGTCGCATTTTCTGGCGTTTTAAGTAAAGCTTCAAATGTACTTTTGAACAATCCTTTACCATCAAATACAACTTCTTCATTTTCTCTTTCAACTGCCAATTCATCAGCTTGTGATACCTCATCTATTATATTTTCACATTCTCTTACAAGTTTTGAAATTACATCTGAGGTTAAAAAGGGATGCTCAATAATTTTCTGAAGAAACGTTGGGCGCCGTAGTCCTCCTGTCTTTTGGTCATATTTCTTCATAATTCTAGCTAAACCTACGAAACTCAAAGCCTCCCATATAAACATATTTTATCATTCAAAATAATATAGCATCAACACATTCATTAAGGAAAAATGTCACTTAAGAATGATCTCACCTAAGTTTAAAAGACTAAAATTGAATTATTACTTCTTTTTAATTCATAGTTTGGTACAAAAATATATAAAGTTAGATAACTAACCGTTCTAGTTAAGAACCCAACTTTGTACATTTTGGATAAATATTTAAAAAGAGTAACACAGTTTTAATTAACAGTAAAATGAAAGAAGAGAAAGAGTACCTGTGTAATTGATGTTGCAGTAGTTTATTAGAAGTACCATTTCACCATGTAAATCTACGATATCTTTTAATAACATATGATTCTTCTCCTTAAAATCAGGTTCTGATGCCTGACTTTTATTTGTTCCCCATAACAAATCGATTGGTCTCTTGATATTCTGCTCTAATTCCTGCACTCACACAACTCTTTTTTTCAAAAAATTATGTTTCACCCCCAAAAATAAATATTATTATAAACTTTCTGTAACACTGAAGTAATCAAATGTGTGCACAGTTATCGTTTTTAGTATACTCCGTTACAAAAATACATTAGTAACTGTAACGATTATGAAGTGGCAAATTTAACTATTTTTTAATTAAAAAATAATACTTTTAGATTATTATTTTATTAAAATTTTTTATTGTAGCACTACGCCAAAAATTGCCTTTTACAGCGCCCCTTTTACAGCGTTTGGTAAATACAAGCGCTGTTGAAAATATATTTTAAAAATAACGGAGCCTTTTACAGCGCTTTTTATGACAAGCGCTGTAAAAGAAGCGCTGTTGTATGTCTTATAACGTTTGTGCATAACGTTATAAGACTTTTACAGCGCTTGTCAAAACAAGCGCTGTAAAATGAAGCGCTTTCGCGTATTATTTTACAGCGCTTTTCTCACAAGCGCTGTAAAAGGCATGCGCTTTCAAATAATTGAACTACCTATTACATCGCTTTTTCCACAAGCGCTGTAAAATACATGCGCTTTCATTGAATTTAACTACCTATTACAGCGCTTTTTTCACAAGCGCTGTAAAATGCATATTTCAAATAATTATATACGTTGGAAACCCTCATATCATATCCTCTAGATCTTTCAAAACCCTCGTACTGTGCAGCCATCTACGTTGTCTCAGGTATTTTTTAATTTGTTTTTGTCAAAAAATCTTTATGATCTCTTCTACACATATATACCACATGATTTGTTATGTTTTAAATCTCTTCAATTGTTCATGAGAAACAACATGATCTGTTATGAACAGATCTGTTAATCCAAAACAACATTATTTCTCATGAACAATTGAATAATTCAGATTATATATACCACATGATCTGTTATGTTTTGAAATTGTCAAAAATTGTCAAAAACTCATATCACATGATCTGTTCTGTTTTGAAACGTGTTGATATGTTTTGTATTGAAAGCTTATTAGTTTATTAGTTTATTAGTTTTGAAATCTTATTAGTTTATTAGTTCAGTATTGAAAGCTTATTAGTTTATTAGTTCAGTATTGAAAGCTTATTAGTTTTGTAACTGCATTTATATAAGTGGTATAATATTGATAGGAAATGGATGTCAGCCAATCGATTGTCGAAAGAGTATGAAATTGGAGTGAAGGAGTTTGTTGAGTTTGCAGTGAAGAATGCAAAAGATCCAAATAGAGTAGTTTGTCCTTGTTTAAAATGTTGTTTTGGAAAACGTGTTAGAGAAGATGAATTAGAAGGACATCTAGTATGTAATGGAATTGATCAAAGCTACACATGTTGGATAAGACATGGTGAGAAAAAAAAAGGAAGCATTAATTTTAAGAATAGTTCGACATATGCTTCAACTCACTTCGATACAGATACATATGAGCCGGATCGAGTTGATGAGATCGCAAAAGCAGTTGAAGAAGATCTTTGAGATTGTCCTAAAATGTTTGAAAGTTTGTTGAGTGATGCAGAGAAAGAATTATATAATGGTTGTACTAAATTCACAAGACTGTCGGCGATATTAAAGTTGTACAACTTAAAAGCGAGTAATGGATGGTCTGATAAAAGCTTTACAGAATTATTAACACTCATAAAAGATATGTTACCAGATGATAATGAACTTCCCAGTCGAACCTACGAGGCTAAACGGATTTTGTGTTCTATTGACATGAGTTACGAAAGGATTCATGCGTGTCCTAACGATTGCATTTTATTTCGAAATGAATATGAACTACTTAAGGCGTGTCCGAAATGCAATGTCTCTCGATATAAGAAGAAAGAATCTACTCCAGCAAAAGTCATGTGGTATTTTCCTATAATACCAAGATTTAGGCGCATGTATCGCAGTGAAGAAGATTCAAAACACTTGACATGGCATACAGATGAAAGAATTAGAGATGGAATGTTTCGACACCCTGCAGATTCCCCACAATGGGCAAAAATTGATCACGAGTATCCTGAATTCGGGATAGAGTCAAGAAATCTAAGACTTGCACTTTCTACTAATGGAATGAATCCACATGGTCTTCAAAGCATCTCACACAGCACGTGGCCTGTGATTTTGGTAATATATAACCTACCTCCATGGTTATGTATGAAGCGTAAGTTTATGATGTTGTCTCTGTTAATTTCTGGACCCAAACAACCGGGGAATGATATCGACGTATACTTGACTCCTCTAATAGAAGATTTAAAACGTATGTGGGAGACAGGTGTGGAAGTTTATGATGGGTATAAGAAAGAATATTTCAATTTGAGGGCTATGTTGTTCGGCACAATTAATGATTTTCCAGCATATGGTAATTTATCAGGATATAGCATTAAAGGTCAGTGTGCATGACCTGTATGTGAAGAGAGTACAAATTGGATGCGGTTGAAACATTGTAAGAAGAATGTGTTTCTTGGACATCGTAGATTTTTACCTTATAGTCATCAGTATCGTTGGTGGAGAAATGCATTTAATGGAAAATCAGAGGAAGGTAAAGCTCCTTTACCACCGACTGGATATCAAATACTGGAAAAAGTACAAAGTTTGATCAATAAATTTGGCAAACCTTTTGCAGGAGAGCTGGTCAAAACTGGGTGGAAGAAAAAGTCAATTTTCTTTGAATTGCCATATTGGAAGTCATTGTATATAAGACATTTCCTCGATGTGATGCATATTGAAAAAAATGTATTTGATAGTGTTATTGGTACGTTACTCAATGTTCCAGGAAAGTCTAAAGATAGCATCAACGCAAGATTGGACTTGGTCGATATGGGAATAAGAAATGAATTGGCTCCAGTAAAGAAAGGAAATCGCACATATCTACCTCCAGCCGCTCATACTCTATCTAGAAAGGAAAAAATTGTTTTATGTAAATTTCTACACGAAGTTAAAGTTCCAGAAGGATACTCTTCGAACAGTAGAAATTTGGTTTGTATGAAAGACCTCAAGTTAAAAGGTTTGAAGACCCATGATTGTCATATTCTAATGGAGCATTTGCTACCAATAGGTATACGTTCCATTTTACTTGAAAAAGTTCGACTAGCATTAACTAGATTATGTTTCTTCTTCAGGGAAATTTGTAGTAAAGTGATCGACCCTCAGAAATTACCGACATTGCAGAGGGAAATTGTTGTTACTTTGTGTGAGCTTGAAATGTATTTCCCACCATCGTTTTTTGATATAATGGTTCACCTTACTGTTCATCTGGTTAAGGAGATACAACTTTGTGGGCCAGCTTATATGAGATGGATGTATCCGATAGAACGATATATGAAAATATTAAAAGGGTACGTAAAAAGTAGAAGTCGACCAGAAGGTTGTATTGCTGAACGATACATTGTTGAAGAGGCTGCTGAATTTTGTACTGAATATCTGTCCAATGTTGAATCCATAGGGCTTCCCATGTCTCGTCATTCGGGAAGACAATCAGGAGAAGGGATAATTGGAAGGAGACTACTGACTATATCAAGGACAGAATTGGAGCAGGCACAATTGTATGTTCTGCACAATAATGATGAGGTTCAACCGTATGTTACAATACACATGGATCAGTTATCTCGTTTGAACCCATTTTTAACAAACCCATTTTTCGCAACATGGCAATGAACCTGAAGATCAAGTTATTACGATTTAAGAATGAAGGGGAATGTAAAGAGATAAAAAGGGTGTTGAGGTGGAGATTGAAAGAGTAAGCTTTGATGTTTGAGGTGGAGTTTGGTGAAGAGGAAGATATTTTGGTGGTGACCATTTACTACTATGTGGGTTTTGCAGAGCTTGTTTAAAAAATAACATAACAAAACACAAAAATAACATAATAAGGCCTCTTACAGTGCTTCTTTGAACAAGCGCTGTAAAAGGCTTTTAAAAAAAAACATTATATAACCTACTAAAACAATGAGGTCTTTTACAACGCTTGTTGGGATAAGCGCTGTAAAAGAGTCTTTTAAAAATTTAAGTAAGGACGCCTTTTACAGCGCTTCTTTGAACAAGCGCTGCAAAAGACTTTTAAAAAAAACATTATATAACATACTAAAACAATAAGGTCTTTTACAACGCTTGTTGGGATAAGCGCTGTAAAAGAGTCTTTTAAAAATTTAAATAAATACGCCTTTTACAGCGCTTTTATAACAAGCGCTGTAAAAGGCCTAAGCCTTTTACAGCGCTCTCTGGAAAAGCGCTGTAAAAGGGTTATAAAAAAGCGTTGTAAAAGGGTTATATATATAACAGTAACCTCTTTAGTTTCCTCTTCATTACGTAAACTACACTATCATCTCAACCTTCATCGTTCTTCTCTTCTTTTGCAAACCCTATAATCCCGTCCATTACGAACTGTATTTTCACGATCATCTCCTTCATTTCGAACCTTATTTCCATCCAAGATCATTTCGAACCTTATATTTTCATTTAAATACGTAACCCTCATTACGTATTTCTTCAAAACCGTTTTTCTGTGAACTTTATTGCTGTGAAATTTCTCCGTTCGCTCTTTTCTTTGCATTTCATCTTTCTTTGAACCATTATTCAAGTATTGATGTTATTAATTTTTTGTAATTATTAAAATGCATGTTGAGCTTGTTTAAAATATATATACTGATACATGTTGAGCTTGTTTAGAATAATGCATGATGCATGTTGAGCTTGTTGATGTTATACTAAACTGCATGTTGAACTTGTTGTAGTTAAATGGATACAAACAGAGATTTAGAATGTCAAAATGAAGAAGTTGGCACCAGTAAGACTTATGAAAATGAAGTCAAACGTGGTGCAACTATAATGCAAAATGTGATTAAAGCAAGGAGCAATGGCACCAAGTTTGAGGTAATACTATACTATACTCTGTTTGCTGTATATTTTTTTAGCTTTTTTTAATAGCATGTACTTACTATATGAGTTTATTAGGTTGGATGGAATGAAAGTGGTCAACCAGTTGACCCCCACAACGCAATGTTTGTGAGCTACATTGGGGCTGTTGTTCGTCAAAATATTCCAATCACGATTGACGACTGAGAGATAAGGCATTGAAGGATGCCAAAGATATCATATGGAATGATATTCAAGTAAATTTTTTGATCCAATCTTTTGTCATTTATAAATATTTTCATTGAAATACTTTACTTATAATTTTTTTCATTGCAGACAACTTTTGTCCTTGATGAGGGACGAAAGAATTACGTTTTGAGAGTTGCTGGCAAAATCCATCGGGGATTTAGATCGCATCTCTCAAATTTCTATCTTAAAGATAAAGAAGGAAACACAACTGCTGAACTTCTAAAGATATATCGACATTATATATCAAATGATGAATGGAAAGCGTTTGTTTCCAAACGTACTGACCCCGCGTTTGTCGTAAGTGATTAATTTATTAGCATTTGTGTGTTTTATTATTCATATTCATATCGTATTTTAAATTTTTACATAATTGCTATTTTTTTATTTAGAATATTAGTAAGGCAAATCGCAAGAGGGCAAGCAACCCGACGCACCCATACAGAAGATCACGTATGGGATATGCACGTCTAGACAAAAAACTTGTAAGTCAATGCAACATCAATGATGAGGGAATTTGTATTATAAACTATAGTTTCTAACTAATATTTTGTTTTAACGAATAGCGACAAGAGACCCAATCCGATCAACCGTTGGGTCTTCATATCTTGTGGAAGGAAGCTCGGGTAAATAAGGATGGAGTGGTTGATAACGAAAATGTTCAAAAAGTAATAGAACTTTGTGTAAGTATATTATGACTTTAATATTTTTCAATATTGTATTTATCACTTGAATACTTTTTAATATTGTATTTTAAAAATGCTAATGAACTTAACTATTTTAATGTTACATGTATTTTAGGAGACCATCGAACAAAGTTCTGAAAATGAAGAGGGCAACAAGGCTAGTTGCAGGGACATTTTGGGCAAAGTTTTTAATGTTCCTGAATATTTCGGTCGATTTAGGGGGAAGGGATTTGGCGTAACTCCCAGAAGCTTTTTTCCTCAAGAGAAGCGCCAAAAACCTTCCAACGAGGAAGTATTAGAGAAGCTCAGAATCCTATCTGAGCAAGTGGCACAATTAATTGGTGAATATGAACAAAGACAAGCAACTTCCGGATCAGCTCCAAGGTGAAATACAAATGGAGAGTGAAAGCGGGAGTTGCAACGTCGGTTTGAAAATTATTCCCGAGGTAATTAACTACTTACTTGCTTATGTAATTACTTATGCATTAAACAATATTATATATTAACTGTACTTATGTTTTAACTATTGATTTAGGGTGTCACTTCATGTTTTTATACTTGTCCTCGCCCACTCATCAGAAGGTGGGAAAAGGAAAATTGTACAATACTTTAGGAGAAGTATTGCACAATACTCCGATCCCAAAGGGCCATGTCAAGGTATCGCCTACTATTGCTTTCGAACCAACTGCACCGTTGCCGATACCGAACAACGACGGAGATATGCAGACATTGGGCGAAGCTATTGGTAGTTACGTGGCATGGCCCACGAACCTTGTTGCCCTCATTAAAAGCCCTCCCAGAAACAAATCAGTTACGTCTCCCGATAAGGTTTGTCACATTTATTGCATAAGCTTTGTCAATTTTTTCAGATTCAATAAACTAACATTTAACCTCATTTTTGTAGGTCCAAATAAATAAACCACCCGCACATCCAAAAAAAGGCAGCAAACCTCAAAAATTGGAGGTTAATAGAGCTTCCAAATTACAAAGGCTGGAGGCCAATAAAGCTGCCAAACTTGCAGCAATTAAAAAATTGGATCGTGGCAAATCAGTCGCTGCTGCTGCTGCTCCTAAAATAAGTCAGCCACGCCTTGGTAAATACGGGGCGTGTCTTGACATCCAAGTAAAAAAGAACCTGTGCAGCATCGACGATTCGCGCATGATACACATGAATAAAGAAATATTCGGAGAGGAGTATGAGGAATTGTTCGACAAGGAGCACGTATACGAACTTCTCGAACATAAGGAGCTTAGTGCAACTGTAATGAGCTTGTATATAAGGTAAAAAATACTTTTAATTGCATTTATTGGTAATTAATTAAATGTATTGGTAATTAATCTAGTTTAAAATTTTCATTGAAGGTTTTTGCATGAGAAGGTCGTGTGCCCGAGGAAATTATCGAATAAATACTCATTCTTCTCTCCGCATTAGACGTCCATGTGGAAACTCGATGAAGACAATGTAAAGAAATACATTGTAAATATGTTTTTAGGAAATATTTCAAAGGATAAATTGTTCTTAGCACCATATAATTCAGGGTACGTAATTTTATCTTTTTTAATTGATGAGAATTTAATTTATTAGTTGTGTATAAACAAAATTGTTTAACCAATTTTTTGTTGTTGTAGGGCACATTGGGTGCTATTTGCAATCAATACCGTCTCTGAAGTTATATACTATTTGGATCCCTTGCATGGCGATTACAACAATCACTCCGAAATCAAGACTTTGTTCGACACGTAAGTAATATTCATTTATTTTTGTTACACATATATATAAATAAGTGTTTGTTCATGCTAAAATAATCACATTTATTCATTTGATAGTGCATTAAAAGTTTTTCGAGCTCAAAGAGGTGCGGTAGTGTCGAAGGAAAAGTCTAATAATATTACATGGATCCCAATAAAGTGCCCTCGTCAAACAAACAACATCGATTGTGGGTACTACGCATTGAGATTCATGAAGGAGATTGTTGACAAGAATAAAACTATTATCCCAGAAACGGTACGGTATTTTGATTATATGATTTTCATATATAAATTATCTATATATTTGATACTAACTTAATATAATATGTTCAATTTTTATATTGCAGTACTTTGAAAATTCCAGTCCATCATATTCTGAGCAAGATCTGATGGAATTAAAGGAGGAATGGTGTGAGTATGTGCTTGAAATGAAAATTATTTGATTTTCTGGGAAATAGCATGCTGCTGGGCAAGGGATCTGAATATTATATGGTGCATAGTTATTATATGTATATGATCATAGGACATTATATAAACATGCATATGAATATGTTGTAAATTAGGTTCAATGTATATTTAATTACTTATGTTGTAAATTATTGTGTTACAAGATAATATATATGTATCATATTGTGTGAACTGATTATGTTTTAACTGATTCTGGGCTCTGGTTCTAGTTCTGGTTCTGGTTCTGGTTGTGTTACTGATTCTGTTTCTGTTTTAACATGCACATGAATATGTTCTAAATTACTGATTCTGGATGTGTTGTGTTGTGTGAATTGGTTCAAACTAATTTTGGATAAAAAGATAAAAGACAGCGCTTTATAAAAAAAGTGCCATAAAAAGCTAAAAAACGCTTTTAAAATATATACAGGGTTAAAAAAAATAAATAAAAATAAAAATAACACCTTTTACAGCGCTTGTTATAAAAAGCGCTGTAAAAGGCATACCAAATATGAATTATGGGTATGCCTTTTACAGCGCTTGTTACACAAAAGCTCTGTAAAAGGTACCCCAAATATATGAAATATGGGTATGCCTTTTACAGCGCTTGTTACAAAAAAGCGCTGTAAAAGGTACCCCAAATATATGAAATATGGGTATGCCTTTTACAGCGCTTGTTACAAAAAAGCGCTGTAAAAGGTACCCCAAATATATGAAATATGGGTAAGCCTTTTACAGCGCTTTTTTGTAACAAGCACTGTAAAAAGTGCATAATAAGCGCGCGTTATAAAAGGTGCCTTTAAGAGCGCTTTTTTAAAAGCGCTGTTGTATCTTTTACAGCGCTCGAATCCACAACGTTTTTTTTTTTTTTTTTGAAAAAACGCTGTAGAAGGCTTAAAAAAAGCGCTGTAAAATGCAATTTTTGGCGTAGTGTAGAACACTAAAATCTCCATCTTCTCCCTCCATCATCTTCTTCTAAAACTCCATTCTATACTCAAACACAAAAAAAAGATATATATCTATTGTATTATTTCAGTTGTGTGGATTATTCCATAGTATTTGGACATAGTTGAGTTGAATTTTACAATTTTTAGTGTTTTCTATGGACTTAAAGGTGGTAGTTGATGTCTTTAATCGTTCTCTTCATAATATAATAGAGTTTGGGGCTATTCTTACTAAATGTAGGTTCCTTCTTAATGTTATTTATAACAACTCTTATGTAGGCTAACATGGTTCTCATTGTCATGCAAAGGTGACAATTGAGTCAATTCTCATCGTTACTTTTATATTCTAACATATATGTTGGTTTGTCATTTTAGAATTAATTTGTGTTAGAAATCATCCCTAAATCTCTTTCTTCAATACTCAATTGAGAGATATGATTAAGTAAATAATTCAAGTTTGAAATTAGTGTTTTTGGTAGATAATTACTTTAATGAAGATCTTTGACACTCTGGTGACTCTTCATTGTATCTTTACAAGTTTCAATTATTTTAATTAGTTGTGCGACTAATATTAGTTGCTCGAATGCTTAGGTTACAATTTAAAGTTTTTTTTCTTCCCAAATGTATATTTTGCAAAAGATTGAAATGTGATTCTCTTGAAGCATAAGACCATTTGCGTATTTAAACTAATCTTATCATAAGAGATAAATAACTTTTCAAAAACGTGACGAAAACATTTTCTCTCCATTTATAAGATAAAAAGGTCGTTTTAGTAAATAATTTGTTTTCTAAAATAAATGTAATTTTACTTATCTTTTAATGAATTACTTTAGTTTAATTTCACTCTTAAATTAATAGCACCGTATCTATCATTAATGAGATATAATGAATTCACCATATCTAATTATGCATTTATAAAATTAGTGATTGAGTTTAATTGATTGATGAAATTCAATTAAAGATTAATTATTTAGAAGAATTTAAATATTGGTCAACTTTGTATACCTTCCAACCGAATTTTAGATTATTAGAGTTTCCTTTATCTAAGAAAGAGAATATTTAAATAAAATAAAAAACATGATTTATGAGACTTTATATTTTCGAACATAGGGACTACTCATTCATCACAAAATCAATGACACATTTGAGTATTTCATACATTTTAAAAAGATGTAAAAATTAAAAAGAGAGAAAGAGATTAAATTTTAAGAGTGTATATATATTTAGAGAGAAAGACATTAAAATATTTGACGTGAAAGATTGATAATTTGATATGAAATGATGTATGAAAATAATGAGTTATTAAATGGATTTATGAAAGTTAGAGGACTACAAATATTACTACATTTGCTAATATATACTCCATGATCACTTTCAAATTATATATCAGTTTATAAAAAAAAATTGTCTCAAATTAAAAGATATATAGGATATCAATAAAACATTAACGTTTCTTTTCATATTATATCTTTATTATTTATTACTCTGATCATTTTTTTCAATTCTATTAGTTTATATACTTTTCATATCGGCACAGGAAGAATTACCTTATGCCTTATAATGAATTCCTCCTCTTTTTCAATGAAAAAGTCATTGAACTTGTCGATATCATTTTCCAACAAGCACATAAACTCCCCCTCTGCATTCTCATCGTCAAGTAAAACCCGGACAAGCCTCTTCAATTCATCGTATGACAAGAACTTGTCCCTCCATCCAGGCTGCTTCTTTTCAATATGAGTAAAATATACTTTCGCAAACTTCATGGTCTTGGTTTTCTTCACTCAAAACTACTTCCCTCAATTTGATCCCTAATGTACAAAATGGGAGAAAAACAAAATTATTTGATAAACAAAAGAAAGTATATAAATGATATGTGAAGCTAAACAAAGGGTAAAAAGGTACGATGGGTGGATATATATAACAATGTAGACAAAGAGGTTTTTAATTGGCTATGTTTTGATAGAATATTAACGAGCATATGCTTAAGTTGATGAAATTGAGGTTGAAAAAAGATTTTGAAAAAACTATATATTGGCCTTGGTCGATGAATTCAAAGCTAAAAATGTTTTATCGATGAAGTTAAAAAAAAATACGGGAAAAGACACTTTTTACTGGCCTATTTTTTTATAAAGGAAAACTAGATATTTCCTTAGTAAAATTATACTATGTACCCCATAAATTGAAGGATAAGATATAAATATCCTCGTATAAATATTAAAACTTATCATTTTTCACTATTCCAGCATTTGAGTTTGTCGATATAGAAATGATTACCAAAATTTTCATATTTTATGGAAATTTTTTTTTAAGTTTTTCGGTACACAAGTTACAATCCAAAAAATTTGAAAAAAAATTTCCGGTACAGAAGCTAATTTCCGGTAATCTTAAATTCAACATTAACAGTACCAAAAAAACTTATTTGAAGCTTTCCAGAACTACCATAAAAAATCTTATTTCAACTTTTCTGGAACATATACAATACCGAAATACTTTTTTGAGATTTTCAGAAGTTACTGCAAAACCTCAACCCACAAATTTTCCAGAAGTTCTTTTTAATTTTTTATATCATTATTATTTATTTAATTCATTTTATTTTAACTAATTTTTTTCTAGTGGGTGCTTGTGCCAGAGGAAGAGACAACAAGATAGTATGAACAACGTGTGACGTTGAATTTTCATCATCTATGGATGCTCCGAAAAGGTTTCAACAGACGACATCTCGGAGTAGACGAAGAATTATAATGGAAGATGATGACTCGGGAGAGCAGGGTCATATTGTGGTACATGAGGAGGAAGAGAATAATGTTGTACATAAGGAGCATATGCAAGAGGGACATGTACAGCAGGAGGGACGGTTACAATAGGAAGGTGAGTTGACACAGTATCTTGGAGGACCATATGATATGTATGTTCTAACACGATACCGACATCATGTGTTTGGAAGATTGTGTTTGGTTAAATAAGTTAAATTAATTATTATTTATGGTACATTAAAAGTATTTAAGTTAATTATTATTTATGGTGCATTAAAATATTTAAATTAATTATTATTTATGGTGCATTAAAAATATTTAAATTAGGTATTATTTTTGTTTTATATTTAATTTTAATGTCATATATTTTATTTGTATGCAGAAGCAGCAAATGTTGAAAATAGTTGTTCATGGAAAGAAAGTGCAACAATTTACTCCATAAATTCTCCCGCGAATTATAGAGACGTGGCTGAATTTGTCTTGATTAGTCCCACTACAACGGGGTAGTCTGAAACTAATTGACAACTACAAGATTTCTGCATTTGTGGAAAGATGGCATTCTCAGACATCATCATTTTACATGCCATTTGGTAAAATGACGATTACTTTTGACGATGTTGCCAATTTGCTAGGCATTCATATTAGGGGTGAGTTCCACAGTCCACCACCCGACCTAGATAGAGTAATAACATGTAATCTTGTCATAACTTTATTAGGGGTGCCTCTTTAAGAGATATGGAAGGAAACCTAAAAAACAAGTTTTGCACACTACAAAGTAGATTGGTTGAAAGAGGTCTTCAAAAGACAGTGTGCAGCACAACAATTTGATTATGCTGCTATGTAATATTTGTTGAATCTGGTAAGGAGTACTATTTTTGTAGATAAAATTCATACTCTAATTGATGCGAAATACCTTCCCTTATTCAGAGATTTGGAAGGTACAAGTAGATACGCCTAGGGTAGTGTTGCACTCATAGTCCTTTATGACTACCTCTCTGATGCTAGCTGTTATGAAATCAAACAGTTAGATGGATATATGTCGACGTTGCAAGTATTAAATATTTATGATTATTATTAATTGTTATGATTTTTATTTATTAATTTTATGTTTATCGTAAATTTATTTATTTTTATTTGCAACAATGTTGGATTTTCGAATATTTTCCACATATTTGTAAAAGAGGTGATTAGGGTGTTGACGTTGATTGCATTATCAGGATGAACAGATGGAGTTATAAACAAGGAAAACACAAAATCCTTGAGTACAGATAAATGATTGATACAGTGACACTTGTTGATGTCATATGGAGACTGTGGGAGAATCATGATATAATATTATACACTACTCACCTCTGATTATGCAGCTCTGTAGTGACATGTTTTCCTGAGAGACGTGTGAGACAATTTGGATACATCCAACATATTTCACCTCCCCCACCTTCAGTTATTTCTAGATTATCTGATGTAGATGTCGAATGGATGAGATATTTGATCTATGCCACCGAACTGCATCAAATGATGTACCCCAAGTTTTAGATTTTAATATCTCCACCACTACAGAAGTTTCTAGTGAACAATCATCTATCCTGCAATAGGTGGGTGATCATATACAACGGGAGTTGGATGCACATCATGTCAATACAAATGATGACATGTATAGTTACGTTTTTAGAGCTTTATATTTAACGCTTCATAACGCTAGTTAATAGTTATTTACTTTTTTGTGTGATGAACATCGTTTTTGTTATATTTGTAAATTATAGTACCCCAATTTTGTCTGACTAATTAAAAATAACTCAAAAAAGTAATAATATGTTTGATAAATATTTTACAATTATTATAAAATCTATAAAATCATCCTTTTAAAAATCTGACCCAATTTTGAGTGCATAATTTACATAGGTGTTCTCATTTAACACCAAAAAATAATAATATAAAACCAAAAAAATAAATAAATAAAAGAGTTGTGTACTACAACATGTTTTCCTTTCCTTTTGTTTCAATGAGTGCATTCTTTTGTCTTACTTGCCTTGTTAGCATCCCTACTACAAACCTGCTACAAACCAATTCCTTGCTTCATTTTTTTCTTTTCTTTTATATTTTTTAACTTAATAAAGTTATTATTTGTACCATTTGTGCACTCAAAATATGATGTTTAATATTTGCTACAAAATAATAAAAAATCCAGGACTTAACTTTCTCTGTTGAACATAAAGATTCACCACTTTAGGATATAAATTGACACAAAGATCAGTTCCAAAGGGAGGAGCAAGAGAATGATGTGATACCTTGGTTTCTCAAGGTTCACCACGACAATCTCCATTCCCGATTCTACTCGTTAAACTGTTCAAGATATCTCCTCAAGCTTCATTTGTTTATGTTTATCAAATCGTTTCTTTTTTTACCTTTTCACACAAAGAAACCCATTTTTTATGAGATACCATTTTAGACTACACATCTATGTTTTATTGAAAAATGTGAATTGAAGTAATGTTATTTCTTTTCAAACTATCCTTTATTGAAAAATGTGGATGGAAAATTGTACCTATCAACGTGCTTTTATGTTGAGTGGGACTTGTTAGTGTTTTGCTTTAGTTCATAATTACTTTTCTTAAAAGCATCACTTATTTTTTTATACAGTAATCTTATTTTTTGACTTTTTTTTTACAGCAAGCCAAATTAATTTTATGTTAAAAATATTACTTGTACTTATTTGATGAAAAAATTGTATTGGATGATTTAATGCTATTAAAATATTATTATCAATTATGGTTTTATTTCATACTATCATCTAAATTTATTTAATGTTCGGCATCAAATGGTTAATTATATTTGATATTTGTTAACCTTTGAGTTGTTAGGACACAAGTTGTGACAACTTGATAATTCTAAATCTCATCTTCACAGATAAACTAATAAATTAAAACTCATAAACAAATTAACAAATAAAAATTATTATTAAATGTTAATTACAAATGACATCCTTTTAATCCATAAATTGCAGAACACAACTTATACAAGTTGATAATTCTAAAACTTATTTTTATGAATAAATAAATCAAAAATCAACTTTTCAAATTTGATTAATTAGATGTGATATTTTTTAATTTTTGAGTTGATAAGACACAAGTTGTACTATTTAGTGGTTTTGAAACTCAATTTTAAAACCTAAAATAATATAAAATATTCTTAAGATGATTAAATTAGATTTAAGATCTTTTTTACTCCTTGATTTTTTGAGACACGAGTTGTACATCTTAATCGTCCTAAAACTCGCATTTTAAAATAATTATTCAAATCAAACAAACATTTTTTTGTTAAATTTTTTTTTATCAACAACAAAACACACTTTCCTTAAAAGCAATCAACATATCCACATTTTCTATTCAAGAACTACGTAACTATAATTTCTCTATCGCACCGGGAGATACGTAGGAGCAAGATCACTCTCTTGTAAAAACACATTCATAAAAATTTCTTTTTTTTACTTCTCTTTCTTAAGCATACTTTTATTTCAAAATCTTATTCAAAAAACAAACAATCAATAATCATATTTAATAATAAGGAGAAATAAATATATTTAAGTTAATATTAATTTTGCATAATTAAATATAGGTAACCGTGTTAAAGGATGTCATAGGATGCTAATACCTTCCTTACTCAAAATTTGATTTCAAAGAATACTTTTTTAAAAATAAAAAATTCTACGTTTAAGGGTTTCTCAATATTTTCCTTATTTTAAAATAAATAAGGTGGCAAATCTATTGAATTCGGGAAACACCCAAAATTTTAGGCCGCGACAATATTGTTATATCATTAACTTTACTTTTATTTGTGATGAAACATAATGAAAGTAGTAGCTAGCATTTTATATAAGTTTTAAAGTATCGAAGTCCATACAAAATCAATCTTCATTTAATGATATGACATCTACGGATTGTGCATTTTGTGTAACACGTGTCATATAGCCTAGTAAATACCCCCACTATTGTCGACGTCCAGTGTATGCTATTATCCAAAACGTTGTCTCGTCGGTGCGATATTGCTTCGAACCTGGTGCAATGTTTGCTATTTGAAATTCATTTTTTTTTTATCTTTAATTGAAAAATAGATTGAAGATATTATTTATTGGAAATTCGTTTTCTATGTTTAATTTTACTATTTAAAAAATAGAAGTATTATTTAAGAAAATAATATCATTTTATCGGAATCCAATGACTTACTTCAACAAAACTCATACATATAATACGATCATTTGTTGTCAATCCTAAATGTGAACCCTTCATAAGAAAGAAAGTCATGGAAAATGTATGATCAAACGTGACTAGAATAATATTATATGTTATTGCTATCACGTAACTCATATCATGTATGGAAATCCATTTATCTGGGGGTTGAATACCAAAACTTGTCATCTTCAAAGAATCTCTGATTTTTCTAATGCGTCCTGAGAACAATCTATCATATGGACTTATATGAAAATCAATCTCCTAGTCCAAACTATGGCGGACCAAAGATCAAGACTCTTCACCGTGTCCAAGCATTGATGCAATAATGCGATAGCCAAAATTTCCATCTACTATGACATTAAAAATATCATCAATGTATGATTTAATAGCATTAGGAAATAGTCTAAAAAACAAATGTATGGAGGATTGAGATGATTGAGACGCTTGTCTCTTTGATGAATAAGAATGTCTCTTCTTTGATGATTGAGTTGGTTGGGAATGAGGATCTTCACAATATGTTAAATTAACATGCTCAAAGTAGAAAGGGTCTCGATATACATCATATCCATCCGACTTCTTACCCTTACTCTTCTTCATCCGTCCTTTGTTTTTGAACTTTTTCAGGTGGTGGACACGTGAACTTGAAGTTGGAAAAGCAAATTCACACACTTTAGTCTTCAACACTTTTTTTCCCTATAGCATCAAGTGATCGAAAGGGTTTCTGTGACACCTTAAATCCAAATTGAAATAAAAAGTAAAATACACTAGTTTTGAAAAAAAATTCGCAGCGGCTCCACAGTAGAGTTTAAGAAGAAAAAAAACCTTTGCATAAAAACAAGTACAATTAATTTGCATAACACAATTGGTCGATAGAGTTCACAAAATAAAAATTAGTTCATAACTCGATAAAACAAAACGAATTACTCCCACCCAGTATCACATATCAGAGCATGAATCACCAATCGATAACTTGAAATAACTGCGCTCTTGCAAGCGCAAAACACAAGCAACGAGGGGTGAGCTTCAAAAATATGTAATAGTATAAAATAAATAAGAAGAACACGTAAAACATTAAATAAATACCGTATCGTATAAAATCACAATTAACAATAATAATCAAGGTAAAAATTGATACAATCCACAACCTCAAGCAAGTCAACACACAAATCAAGTAATTTTATTCATGCTCTTATACTCTAGACTCCTTATATTTCTTTGGTACCATTCTAATTATGAATTACTTGGTTAGGAGGCTTGATATTATGCAACCACGCAAGTGGGCAGACAATTCAAATTGGTTATGTTCTCATAGATCCACTCAACTCAACCCGAAACACATATACGCGACAGTCGAGGAAACATGTGTTGCATGGTAGCTCCCAATATTTGGAGTGCTACCTCCAAGTCACCAAGGAGTTCCCCACCTGAATACCTCCAAGGTCTAACAATCTTGACTTAAGGCTCAACAAAACAGTAGACCACCACGATCAGACTCATTCAGTTGTACTTCCTCGAAATCACTAGGCTTGTCACATCCTACCTATATGATGACAAAATAATCTCCACTTCGAACAAATAACATATGAATTATCCCCTTGTTGACCTACGCTACTCACTCCATTAATCTCCAACAATACATGATTTTCACTCACATAAAATAATATTTGATCATTCACACATACCATGTCAATTACAATACAAATAATTACAATTGATTACATTATATATCATATAACAATATCAAGGTACATATAAACAAAACACCAAATACGTCAAATACACAATTCTACAATAATTCAACTACCACACAATCTTCGAAATCAAATCAAACATCACTTATAAATGTTTTTAACTCATATTTTAACCTCACCAAATTCAAGTTTTCTCATTAATCAATTTTTACTCAAAAGGCTTCAGCCGTACGTAGCGAGCCTCAAATGAATTGTGAGAAATACAGTTTTTCCGTTGATCTCACTTAATTTACACACATAAATTCAAACTCACTCTCACCCAATACCTGGTTTGACGATCTCATAGTATATAAGTTAGAGAAGTTTCAGCAACGACAGAGCAATCTAAAATAATTTATTCAACAGTGGTTCATGGAATAGCCGAAATGCGACATGAACGGCTCGAAACAATGTTTACAAGTAACCATGATGACACTGAAATTCAAAATACAAAATTCATCAGTTTCGAACATTAACTAACATTATAGGTTTGAAACAGAATAAACCACGAACACAAGATTTGGTCGGGAAAATATTTACCATAGAGTCAATGAATATGATTTTTTATGAACGTTCGTAAAACTAGAAACGAAGGGTGTAGGACGATTATCTTGATGTGTAGGTCATAGAACTATTCTATGTTGTTTTAGACCACCGTTGTTACTATCTAAGACCTAGTGACTATGTTGAATGTGAACAAATAATGGGTCATAGTTTGATATTGCATTCACGTGCCAGTTGAATGAGTGTGATTTTGATGAAGATAATAAATATAAAGGAGGTGTATTGATCATTCAATCATGAAAAAAATATTGAATTGTAGTTAATGGAAAAATTCATGTTTCGAAATGATATGCCTACGAGAGAGGCGACTGTTGTATGGTTGTGCGCTTATATTATCATATAAATATTAGGTATAAGTGTATACGATATAATAGTATATAGAGTGTTATTAGTTTAGGTAGCGATCGGCAAACACGTTTTCAAAGATTGAATGTAATAGCTATTTACAAACATAAGAGTATATCTTTAAATTTTATTTTATTGTTATTCTTTTTAGAACTTTTCCAATAACTTAATCATTATTTACATGTATTAAAAATACATTTGATTATGAAAGATGTTGTTGGCAATAATAATGGCATATTATAGTTAAAATAAAAAAATTCTAAAATTAATAAAATTTATTTTTGAAACCAAATAAATATATTAATAGGAATGAATTTTAAATAAGGTGAACATATAAAAATAAATACGTAGAGAATTATTACACTCCAACAAATACACATATAATAATGTTTATAATAACAAAAATAATTTGAGGTGTTACAATTCTACATTCTTTAAATGAATTTTGTCCCCGAAATTAAAGATACTAAAGAATGTGATTTTACTTCACACTTAATCTTCTAAAAGAATTAGATGACTCAAATTCTAGTTTGACCTTTGTAAGCGTGCTTAATTTACACTTCTTGTGGCTTTACTCAAGTATTATAACTTCAAAATTCTAAAATATCCCTCTACCATTAGATTTTAAGCTTCTCTAGTCAGTAATTGCTTCCAACATTAAAAACTTTGTGGCGCTATTATTTTTCATTTTTTTGAAATTTAAGTCATGTTTACGTGAGAATATACAATTTATCAGATTTCTCTCCATGGACACAAGTAATGTTCTCAATTATTCAACTACCAACTCCTTCAACATTCATCCAATTTCTAATCTATCTTTATCAAGTTCAATCGGTATGCGGTACCACCATCGAATCTATGAAAAAAAAAGATATTGTGTCAACCACGCACGCATATATATGCTATACTTGAAAATGAAATGAAATTAAATTAAATACAACACATAATATAATTAAAGACATACATAAAGAAAGTGTATAGAAATAAAAGAAACACAATATATTCAACAAATTTATATTGATTCGGCCACTAAGGATTATGTTCACTTTGACAAGATTGACAAGATCAAATTTATATTGATTCAGCCACTAAGAAACAAGAATAACAAGAAACATTTAACAACTTATAATTCTCAAAAAAAATTTATACCCTTAAAAAAAGAGACTTTAACTACAAAAAAATATCATCTCTATCTAATTATTCTCAATAATATTATAACAACAGATATAAGTGGTTAAGACCGTGAGTGTACCTACATAAACAACTTGAGTCACAAAAATGTTCGAAAAAATCAGAGATAATTAGCGATAACTATTTCAATAATGCGTAATATTTTTCCCCCACCTGTTCAGATAAATGGCCAAACAGAAAAATAGAATTCCAAGAGCAATAGTAATTGGCAGAAAATTAAACATGAGACCAAGACAATTTTAACGTGGAAAATTTCTCTCAAATTGAGAGAATAAAAACCACGAGACCTAGTCCAGCAAAACTTCCACTATAATAATTAATGGGTACACCAAGAGTCTTCCTAATAACAATAGAGAATATCAATCAACAATAACAACCCTATAACAACCTTATAACAACCTTCCACTACTAAAGTGGATATGCCAAAGTAACTCTCTACTCAAATTATATATTAAAGTAACAAACTCAGTGGTAGGAATAACATACTAAATTTGCTACACACCTGTTACCACCACCAGAACCAAACCCTTAATTTTTTTCTTTGGCAATCGTTCTTCTTCCATTGTTTTTCTGTGTTGTTCTTAGGGATTTCTAAATCCCTTTTATTACCTTCAAGTGGGTCAAGCCCATATTAAAACCCCTTTTTATCTTTTATTTTTATTTCAATAATAACAATACTAATACTAATACTAATAATAATATTAATAAAATTGGTGGGTTCCACTTGGGGAGTGAGCCCACCCAACAAATCTCTCCCTCACGACTCAAGTGGGAAGGTAGTGCTCAACCATGCCAGCTTTATTACTGCAACATATCATCTTTGACACAAGCAAGGTCTTCGTCATCATATTTGAACCATTCTCATCAGTATGAATCTTCTCAATTAAAAATGACTTCATTTCTAGTGCATGTCGTATCCAAAGATACCGCACTTCAATATGCTTCGACTTTGCTTGAAAAGTCAAATTCTTGCTGAGATGAATCGCACTATGACTGTCACAGAATAGCACAACTTTGTCTTGCTTGAGGCCTAACTCGTGTAGGAATTTCTTCATCCACAAGAGTTCTTTGGAAGCTTCAGTTGTTGCAATGTACTCAACTTCAATAGTAGATAAAGCAACACACTTTTGTAGTCTTGATTGCCAAGACATAGCTCCCCTTGCAAACGTCATCATATAACCAGAAGTAGATTTTCTAGAATCAAGATCACCTGCCATATTTGCATCTGTGTAGCCATCCAACACAGGTTCACCACCTCCATAGCATAAACACACTTTGGAAATGCCTCTGAGATATCTGGGAATCCACTTCACTGCTTGCCAATGATCTTCACCAGGATTAGAGAGAAACTGACTAACAACTCCAACTGCGTGAGCAATATCTGGCCTTGTGCATACCATAGCATACATCAAACTACCAACTGCGGATGCATAAGGAACCTTCTTCATCTCTTCTTTGTCATTCTCACTTGTAGGACATTTATCAGAATTCAATTTAAAATGAGTAGCAAGTGGAGTACTAACAGGTTTGCAATTGCTCATGTTAAACCTCTCTAATACCTTCTCAATATAATTGTGTTGAGACAACCACAATTTATTATTCTTTCTGTCACGAGTGATTCTCATACCCAGAATTTGCTTTGCAGGACCCAAGTCTTTCATTGCAAAAGACTTGTTCAAATCTTTCTTTAAAGATTGAATCTTCTTAGTGTCATGACCAACAATCAACATGTCATCCACATATAACAAAAGAATAATATAATCACCATAAGAGAATTTCTTGATAAACACACAATGGTCAGAAGTAGTTTTACCCTACCCATGTTTCTCCATGAAAGAATCAAATTTCTTGTACCATTGTCGAGGTGCTTGCTTGAGCCCATACAAGGTTTTCTTCAATTTACACACAAGTTACTCTTTACCTTTGACTTCAAAACCCTCTGATTGCTCCATATAAATCTCTTCCTCCAAATCGCCATGACGGAATGCAGTTTTCTCTTATCAAAACCTTTCAAAAACCAAATCAAAAGAATTATTCTCTTCTATCTTTATCTTGTATACCCATTTGTTCTTGAGTGCTTTTCTACCATTAGGCAACTTTACCAAATCAAAAGTGTGATTCTCATGCAAGGAAGTCATATCTTCTTGCATGACCTTTAACCACTTTTCTTTATCAACATTTGTAATAACTTCTTGATAGTACTTTGGCTCTCCACTATCAGTGATCATCACATACTCATGTGGAGAATATATTTGAGAAGGTTGACGTTTACTATTAGATCTTCTCAAATCCAATTTGACTGGTGGCTCAACTAGAACCTGCTCATCATGGTTAGGCATATGATCATCAGTTGCATTCTCATCATCTACCTGTATAACTCCTCCATCAACAAGAGTTTCTTTAGGGGGCTTAGGTGCAACATCAATGTAACTTCTGGAATTTGGTTTCTGTTTTTCAGCTTTATCAAAATCTTCAACAGTCTGGTCTTCAAGAAATATCACATCTCGGCTTCTGAGAATTTTCTTGTCAACCGGATCCCACAATCTATAACCAAATTCTTCATCACCATAACCAACGTATATACACAGTTTGGATTTACTATCAAGCTTAGTGTAACACCCCGATTTTTAACAGCGCGAGTGTATGATTTTGTTTTTAAAACCAAGAAATAAAACAAAGAAATACATTTGGATAAATATTTTAGTCGTAACATAATGACAAAGTCAACCATCAAAATACACCAGGGCTATGAGGCTTATCAGACATAGCTCATACCCCTGGAGTATTCTCGGTAGACCTGTACAAAGCACTGTCCCAAGAATTTTAACTCCCCCCCTCACATCACATCAAAAAGTGGTACATAGACCCATCAAAATAAAAGTCAAGCTAACAATATTAGTATAGGTACAATCTTCCAACATACAGTAAATACATCCACAAAAGAAAGACCTCTAGCCTCTATACAACCGTCTAATTTGATCATACTACAAAAACTATACGACCTGAGTGATCTCCACACGCCCTACAAGATCCTCCTGACACAGCTCCAGTTAAGGTGTCCAACTACCTCCCCATCTACAGGATACTAACCGGTGGGAAGATCCTGGTTCTCATATGAGGGCAAAACCCAGATTTCCACAATAATTGTAAAGGGTCACCAACCAAAATTAACAAATAACACTTAGAAAAATTCTTATATTTTCAAATGCTCAAAAGAACCTTTCGTCTTAGCATACTCCTCGAAAGGGTTTTCATATGTCCAAAAATGAATAAACAATGTTGAAAAATGAAGTTTCGACAACTTGCACTGTCATAGCCAAATACAACTGAGAAAATACAGATTTTCAATTCTAAAATGACTTTGAATCAACCAACACTTCAAACATTAATGTTATCAATTATGAACACATAATTAACACTAAATTAATCTCCACAAATTCACAGCTCAATCACACATCCAATATTCATTAAATCAATTATGAACACATAAATACATCAAAACTTAATCAACCCAACTTCACACCTCAAAGCAATTACGGCAAATCAAAACCACAACCGAATATATATATACAATCATCATAGTATAACAAATATGACTCGCGTGCCAAGCACCCTAATGCAATGCGTATATGCCAAAATGCATGAATCCGGAATTCCAAACCAAAACCCTCCTCGAAGGGCGTAAATCATAATTGTACCGCCTATCACAGACCATTACTAATTACCGAGGTGCCACCTATCACGGGTTAGTACGATTTACTAAAAAACGTAAATCCAAAACATACCGCCTATCACAGACCAGTACTGTTTACCGAGGTGCAACCTATCAAGGGTCATCATGATTTACTAAAAAACGTAAATCGTAAACGTATCGCCTATCACAGACCAATACTGTTTAACGAGGTGCCACCTATCATGGGTCAGCGCAATTTACTAAAAAGCGTAAATCGTAAACGTACAGCCTATCACAGACCAGTACTGTTTACCAAGGTGCCACATATCACGGGTCAACACGATTTACTAAAAATGTGTAGTCTATCACAGACCTACACGACGCGAAAATCCCCGCAAGGATAAGATGAACCAACAGATCACATGCCATCATCTCGTGGCCCATCACGGTCACCACTATCACCATGGCCCCATCGCGGTTACCATGTACTATGAAATCCATCAACACACTCTGACTCTTTTCACCACAATCATTAAGTAAATGCAGCTATTAAAAGATTCCTCATTTTTAATACTCATTTAACACTAATGATTTTTCAAATACAACATAGAGCATACTCAAACATATTTATTCACACTAATTTAAATTTCCACATCCACACATAAATCACATCTCCAAATTCCATCCACACCTAAATTGAATTAAATTCATTTTCCACCAAGTCACACATAAATTTAATCTAAAAAAAATCATAATATTAATTATGAACACATCAATTTCACTTAACATGAATCACCAAAATTTCCAAACATTAATCACCATATTCAATCTCCAAAATTTTCAACCATAAATCACCACAACAACATTAATATATCAGAGTTCTCCCCACCGCTAACTCGGTGCCAACGGTCTCGATTCCTTTTCGAGACTTAAGGAGCTAACTACATAAACATGAATATTTATAACAATTTTTTCACAATAAAACTAATCCAAACACAACAAAATTCCCAAAATTAAATCTTTCTCACACACCAAACTTTTAAAACCAAATAATATATATTATTTACTTAAAACTAAATAAAATAAATATTGTCCAAATTTCACATAGACATACTCGACTATTAAAGCACCGAAATTTTTGAGTTAATAAAATACTCTAAACTTTTTTCTTTTCTTTTTAAACTCAGTTCAAGAGTAATTAAAAGAGTAACATTTTAAACTCTAACCATAGTTAATTTCACTCTATCTTTTTGCTCAAACTCTTTATCTTAGTTAAAATTTGAACTTTTTCACAACTTTAACAACTCTAAATTTTTCGTAAAATTTCAACTTCAGTTCAAACTCATTTATTTGAAAATAACTCATTACGTAACTCAAACTCATCAAATGTAATTACCGCCAATTCACACCAACAACAATCAATTCAACTCCACAACACACATATAACACCTCAATTAAATTTCAAACAATTCAAACATAACTCACCCAATTTCAAAACTCCACATTTTTACACATAATCCACAAAATTTCATCAATTCATTTTCCACAAAATCTGCAGATAAATCACATCTCAAAAATTCATAATAATAATTATGAACATATAAATCACATCAAATATGGATCATCACAAACCACACCTCAAATTTAAATTCCACTAAATCACACATAATCGCATTAAATTCATTTTCTACAAATTCACACATCAAATACATCAAATTTCTTTTCTACAAAATCACAAATAATGTCCTAAATACAAACTAAAAATTTGGAAGGAGCCCTTACCTTAACGATAGCTCTAACACGCGATTACGGTACCGTAATTAATTTCTGTAAAATTTAAGTTTGTGACGTCGCGTCGAAAACTAGCTCACTAGCACCGCAACGTATCAATGAGCAATTTTCTCTTCTGTCACTTCTCGAAACGAAGCTTAGATCTAGGAGAAAAGTGAAGGTTTTTGTGTTTGTGGATTTTGAAAACAAATAAAATTTAGAACTGAGAAGGAGGAAGAAGAAGATATCGCGTGGCACAGAAGAAAAAGTTTTGTTTTCAGCTTTCTGGATTCCTTTCTTTCATATATATATAATATATTAAAATAATAATAATATATTATAATAACAATAATAATAATAATAATAATAATAATAATAATAATAAATATCTAAACAAATATTTAGACATTTACAAACATTTAGATATTTTTATAAAAATCATCATTACGTTTGTCACCTCACATCACATCACAAACCACTTTTTCAGAAAAATATTTTCTTTCGCCCCAATTCAATTGACAGATGTATTTTTCTGAAAAACGCTGCATCTCAGAAATTTTTTTTTTCGACAAAAGATTTACCGTAATTAAATAAAATTATTCATCGACGAATAATTTTAATCGGGTATCTAAAAATATATTTTTGGCATTTAACTCACAAAATATCATAAAATTGGCTAAAAAGCCTCATAAATTCAACACAAAAATCCCCAAAATTCATAAATTAAAATTTAAGATTAAGGGTCTTACACTTAGACCTCTCATCTCTTGGAACGTGAACAAAACATCTACAGCCAAAAACTCTCAAATGACGGTAACAAACATCTTTCCTTCTCCACACTCTATTTGGAACATCACCTTCTTCAATTGCATTCACTTCTTCCTTGCATAGTTTCGTAGGCATCCTATATAGAGAAGTGGAACTTTGCTCCTTTGCAACCCACTAGGAACCCTTTGGTGACTTTACATATACCAACATCACCAAAGTGAGTATGATAACCATCAATATCCAAGGCTTTCTCCGAAATCAAATTGAAACGAATATTAGGAACATGTCTAACATTCTTCAATTAAAGTTTGCAACCAATCCCAGTTTCAATCCAAACATCTCTCATACCGATAATTTTACATGCACCTTCATCTCCCATTTTTACCATGCCAAAATCACCAGCACTGAAAGATGAGACAAAATCACGCCTAGGAGTAACATGATATGAGGCACCCGAATCAATAATCCAAGTTGAATCCTGACATGTAAGGTTTATGGAATTATCATCACAAACAATGTAGACATTATTAACAGATGCAAATGTTGTTGTATCTTTATCATTTTTCTTCTCTTTGTCTTCATCTCTTTCCCTTGATTAATCTCTCTTAAGGAACCTGCAATTTCTTTTTATGTGACCCGCTTTGCCACAATGATAGCATATCACTTCTTTTCTAGTCCTTGATTTGCTTCTTGACTTGCTACGACTTTTGTGTTGTCGCGTCTATGGAAGTTTCTAGATTGACTTCTCTCCCGTGACTCTGTAACTAGTGCTTCTGACTTTGAGGAAGAACCAATCAAACCACGTTCCTTTCTTTGAGCTTCTTCATTCAACATGCTCTCTTTAATTGTTGACATTTTCAACTTTCTACTTGGAGCTGATTTGGTCAATCTCACAAAAAGGACTTCCCAATTATCAAGCAAGGAACTCAACAATAACAACGCTTGCAACTCATCATCTAATTTAATTTCTGCGGTTGTCAACTAATTCACTGTATTCTGAAAAATACTCATATGCTCTGCCATTGAATCCTCATCTTTATATTTCCTATTCACCAGCTTTCGAATCAAGAATGTTTTATTTTGCACATTCTTTCGTTGATACAACTCTTTTAATTTTTCCCACATCTTGTTAGCATCTATTTCAGTTTCAACATGTGGATATACATTAAGATCCAACCATTGTCTGATCAATGCCACTGCCTTTCTATTCATCTTCTTCCAATCAACATCAAATTTATCTACGATTTTAGCAGCGTCACCCTCAATAGGATCATACAAATCTTTACTGTATAACATTTCTTCCATGAGAGTCTTCTAAAGTGTGTAATTAGAAGAGTCGAGTTTAATCATAATGGGACCTTTATTTTCCGCCTCCATTTAAATGCACAAATTAAATAACCGAGCTCTAGATACCACTTTGTTGGGAAAAACCAGAGATAATTAGCGATAACTATCTCAATAATGCAGAATATTTTTCCCCCACCTGTGCAGATAAATGGCCAAACAGAAAAATACAATTCCAAGAGCAATAGTAATTGGCAGAAAATTAAAGATGAGACCAATACAATTTTAACGTGGAAAACTTTCCTCAAATAGAGAGAATAAAAACCACATGACCTAGTCTAGCAAGACTTCCACTATAATAATTAATGGGTACACCAAGAGTCTTCCTAATAACAATAGGGAATATCAATGAACAATAACAACCCTATAACAACCTTATAACAACCTTCCACTACTAAAGTGGGTATGGCAAAGTAACTCTGATAGAAGATAAAACTACTCAAATTATATATTAAAGTAACAAACTCAGTGATAGGAATAACATACTAAATTTGTAGATCAAACGGAGCAAATTTGCTACACACTTGTTAACACCACCGGAACCAAACCCTTAATTTTCTTCTCTGACAATCGTTCTTCTTCCGTTGGTTTTTTATGTTGTTCTTAGGGATCTCTAAATCCCTTTTATTACCTTCAAGTGGGTCAAGCCCATTAAAACCCCTTTTTTTCTTTTCTTTTTATTTCAATAATAACAATAATACTAATAATAATATTAATAAAATTGGTGGATTCCACTTGGGGAGTGAGTCCACCCAACAAAAAAGACCGTAAGTGTAAGTACATAAACAACTTGAGTCACAAAAAATGTAGACCAACGAATATCATTTTTCGGTTCAATAATTTTAAAAGAAAAAATTACTTTTTTTTTCCAGATTTTTTAAAAGAAATATATGTGAATTGTTGGAATTTCTTTTAATTTTAGTATTGATCATAAAGATATTTTAAGGAAATCATAAACACAAATTACAAATACGAGGATATAGATCAAAAACTGAAATACAAAATCCAATTTTCATCTTTACTTTGTTGATATGCATGTAGCGGTTGAAAAAGAGATGCATAATTAAACTATACATTGTTATTGTTCGATAGATTTGAACAATAGGACAAGGATTCTTATGGTTGTTTCCTCTTAAACAAATGAGATCGTATTGACTTGTATTAGGGGTTAGCTATTTCTTTGTTGGTTTATGCTATTTTCTTTATGATAGTGGAGTCGATTGGCATTTTTTGTTTGTTGATAACAGATATAAGTGCAGTGATTTGTGAGATAAAAACTTAAAAGAGAAATTGTGATTTTTCTGCTCTAATTGGATAACAACCATAGATCTAGATTGATACTCGATTGACTTTAGCATTACTGGGAGATTGTGCGTGTGCGTGTTTTGATATATTTATACTAGATTATTTATTATGTTATCAATTATATAATATAATAAAATCCATATAATACTCTATTAAACATTATTTCTAAAGTATTTGTAGTCAAAGCGTTACTATTAATTCATATGATAGTAATATATAAAGACTATTATGGGAATAAACTTATAAGCGTATATCATGACAATTACTATAGCAAGTATTTGATAAAAATCAAGTGCAAGTACAGTTACTTGTAATGCATGAAATAACAAAATTTTGATTCTCTTCATTTATTTTTTCTTCCACTCTTAATTCTCTCAACTTAAATTAACTAAACAATAGAAAATAAAGTGTTCTAATAATTGGCATCGAGAGTTGGGTTTGAATTAAATGTGCAAACAATTACAAATCAGATGAAGACCAGTGGTGAAGTGTTGACTGATGTAGTGATTGTTGAGAAAATTCTGAGAACTCTAACACAGAGGTATGATTACATAGTGGTGGCCATAGAGGAATCAAAGGAGATATTGAAATTAGAACACTTACAAGGTTCACTAGAAGCTCGTTAGTTGAAGGTGAAAGAAAGAAGTGCAGCAAATACTCATGTTCAAGCTCTATAGGCTCAAGTTACCAAAAAGTTCAATCAAGATGAAGGGAAAATGAAAATCTAAGTGGCACAAGAATCTAGATTCTGATGAAGGTACTTGGAATTTAAAGAATCAAAACAGTGGTGATAATTACGCATTAAATCAAATGGCAATAAAGGAGGGAAAAAGAAATTCAATTCTATAAATGTCAGAATTTGGGACATTTTGTTGATGAATATATAACAAATAAGTTAAAAAGAAAGAAGGATGAGGCTCATATGGCTCAGGCTGAAGATTCAAATGATGTGCTACTCATGGTTGCCACTACCTCAGATGATGAATATTTTGAATTATGGTACCTTGACACATGCTGCTCCAACCACGTGTCAGGTCATAAGGAGTGGTTTTTAAGCATTAATTAAAAGGTAAAAAGGGAGATCATGTTTGTTGATAATAGCATGGTGATTGATGAAGGTGTTGGCAAAGTATTGATTCAGAGAAGAGATGGCAAGCAATCTGATGAGTCTTGGAAAATTACTAGAGAAAATATATTCAATGAAGATGGAGTATGGCCAAATGAAGATGTTTACTAGGTCAAAGAAACTAGTGTTGAGGACACCAATCTCAAAAAATAGAACATTCAAGATTGAGATTCAAATTACTGAAAATATGTGTTTATCTGTTGAAGTCAAGAGTGAAAACTAGCTCTGACATCAAAGATTTGGCCACCTAAATTTTAGGAGTCTTCAAATGTTAAAGGGCAATGACATGGTGCAAGGACTAATTGAAATTTAGATATCAAGAATGTTGTCAGACCAAACAACATATGAACTCATTCAAATATGAAGTTCCAACTAAATCATCAAAGAAATTGGAGGTAGTTTTTTCTGATGTTTGTGGTCCATTTGAGGAGGTTTCACTAGGTGGAAATAATTACTTTTGCTCATTCATTGATGAGTTTACAAGAAAGACATGGATCTATCTGATTAAAAGAAAAAGTGAAGTGCTTAATATGTTTAAGAAGTTCAAATTGATTGTAGAAAAACAAGGTGGTTGTGGTCTTAATGTGATTAGGACAGATGGAGGAGGGGAATACAAATCTCATGAGTTTTGTGAGAAAGAACAAATGATACATGAATTCACTGCACCATCTTGAACATTACAAGGAGCTTGTTAAAGGGAAAAAAACTACCTCATAAGTTTTGGGGAAAAGTAGTGTCAATTGCTGCCTATATCTTGAATAGATGCCCTGCAAAGAGACTTGACACTAAGACACCCGAGGAAGCTTGGTCTAGTAAGAGACCAAATGTGAGTCATCTAATAGTATTTGGCTCATTAATTTTTAGACATGTTCCTGCTCAAAACAGAAGGAAGTTGGATGAAAAGGTTGAGCATATGGTGTTGTTAGGCTATGACTCTACTAAGCCTACAAGCTCTATGATCAAAACAAAGGAAGAGTTGTTATGAGTAGACACATACTAAGGGACAAATCTAAATGATGGAATTGGGAGACAAGTGCCACCGCCAACTCATGAAGTGCAGTGATAGTTGATCTTGATGATGATCCAGAAACCTATCTAGTAACACAACCAACTCCAAACACTTGTGATAGATGATCCAACAGAGCTAGACAACCTTCTATAAGATTAAAAAACTTGAAGTAGCATCTGATTCAACAATCAATGTAGATGGATAGTTGATACACTTTGCATTGTTAGTTGAACCAGAACCAATTAGTCATGGTGAGGCCCTAAGTGATCCAAACTTGGAGACTTGCAATGGAAGAAAAGCGTAATGCCATAAAAGAAACAAAACATCGGAGTTGATGGCATTACCTGCGCACATAAGACCAATTGATGTGAAATGGGTCTGTAAAATCAAAATGAAGCCTAATGGTGATATTGTCAAGTACAAAGCCAGACTTGTAGCAAAAGGGTTCATGCAAAGATCTAGACTGTATTATGATGAAGTACATGCACCAATGGCTAGAATTTAAACTATAAGGCTTGTAGTGTTAATGGCTAGTTACAAAGGCTGATCCATGCATCAACAATATGTGAAGTAAACATTTCTCAATGAATCATTGGATGAAGAAGTCTATGTAAGGAAACCACCAAGATATGAAATAAAGGTAAAGGAAGACATTGTATACAAGCTAAGAAAAGCCTTGTATGGTCTGAAACTAGCTCATAGGGCCTGGAATAAGAGGATTGACATATTTCTCCTGGAAAAATTGTTTGAAAAGTGTGTGAATGAGCATGGAGTATATGTTAAACGGTCAGAAGCCCTACCAACACTACTAATATGTCTTTATGTTGATGACTCGTTAGTAATTGGATGTGAGAAAGCTGAGTTAGGCCAATTAAAAACTAAAATGAAAGAAGAGTTTGAAATGTCAGACTTGGGAATATCTTCTTACTTCCTTGGAATTGAGTTTGTCATCGTAAAAAATGGAGTATTCATGCACCAAAAGAAGTATGTTAATGATGTATTAAAGAGATTTAATATGCAAGACTGCAATAGCACCAACATTCCTTTCGAAAACAAGGATGACACTGACAAAAAAAGGAGATGGAAAGTTGATTGATCCTACATTGTTCAAGCAAGTGGTAGAATCATTGAGGTACTTATGTAATACAAAACCTAACATATCCTATACTATAGGGTTTATTAGCAAATAAATGGAGAAGCCAGGAGTACCCTACTACTTGGCAACAAAGAAGATATTGAGATACATTAAAGAAAATAGTGAGTATAGCCGTTATATCTTAGAAGTTTATATAAAAGTGAAGTTGAATTAACAGGACACACTGATGCTGATTGGTGTGGAGATAAAGATGATAGCAAAAGCACTACATGTTATATGATCATAGTGAATAAGACACCAATTTCATGGTGTTCAAAGAAGCAAAGCATTGTAGCCTTATCTACATGTGAAGTTCAGTATGTGGTTGCATAAATGAGAGTTTTTCAAGCTCAATGGCTGGCATAATTGATGGCTGAGATGGGATTGAGGAATGAAGGGCCATTGAGGATATTGATTGACAATAAATTTGCAATAGACTTAGCCAATCATCCAATTGCACATGGAAGAAACAAGCATATTGAAACACAATTTCATTTCTTGAGAGACCAAGTGATCAAAGATAAATTGAAGCTGGAGCATTGCAACACAAATGAGCAAAAGGCAGAAATCTTGACAAAGTCATTAAAGACATTGAGGTTTCCATAAATGAGAAGCAAGCTTGGAGTACCATCTTTTACCATTTTGAATTAGGGAGACTGTTGAAAATGTCATTAATAATGGTAGTTAGAAGTTGTTAAGGGAGATTAGTAGATCTTCATGAAAATTATTGTAGCAAGTGTTTGATATAAAAGCAAGTGCAAATACAATTACTTGTAATGCAAGTAATAACAGAATTTTGATTCTCTTCCTTCTTTTCTTCTTCCATTCTTAATTCTCTCAACTTAAATCAACTAAAAAATTGAAAATCAAGTGCTCTACCACTATTCCCACCAACAACATAAATATACTAATATGAAAGATCAAATTTATGTGTGACATTCAAACTAATTTGATTACTCATGAGAAAGTTACAAACATAATTTTTGGATAAGTATCATTAATAATTATCAGAGCACTTATGACAACTTGCATGATCAACATTTCGCTGTCATCCTATCCTTGACCATAACCTCATCATCATTTTCTCTCATCGAAGATCCCATCGTTCTTGTATTCCACCATCTTTGATTTCGGTCGTCGTCGTTCAAAACCTTCTTTTATCTCGACGAACATTCCCACTGCACGCACATGATTGAAGGTTTCATTATTGTTTATGTCAGCATTATTTCATTCTCCTTCAACACCATTCTCCATTTTTGTTAGCTTAAGTTCGACTATCAGTGACTCAATGATAGTGAGTTAGGGTTTCGATTTTCCCTAAAACAATATCCCAAGGTTAGCGAGTACAAATTTTCTTCTTATTTAGAGTTTTATCTTCTTCGTATAATTTATGGTTTTTGAATTTGAAGCAGAATTTTATAATATATTTATAGTTTAGTGTTTTATGTAGATTTGCAATTTTCAATTTATAAATTGCTATGCCTGCAGATCTGGTGTTTTCTTAGATTGGATTGTTTTGCTTGCTTCCATTGATTTTCAAGCTTGAATGCTTCACTTTATACGTGTATGGTTACTGTTACACGTACTACTTGAGAAATATTATAGGACATTATACTTTTGTTTTAGTTATGCTCTACTTGAGTACTAACACACTAGCATTGATTTAGGTTTATGTCATTGGGGAAGATGACATCTTGAAGAAGGTTGAGCTTGCTAGATATAAGAACATTGGTATCTATTTTCTATGTCTAGTAAACTCAGCTGGACTTTTTTTTCTTTGATTTTCTTCCACGTTTCTTGGTATGTTCAATTTGATACAACTCTAATATCTTCCCCTTTTCTTAAATTGGTACCTTGTTTTTTTTGGAAACCAAGAATGTTCTTGGTTTAAGTGTTAGAAAATGGAGAACATTCTCCATATTAAAAGTTTTCTAGTTCAAGTTTAAGATCGATTGTTTGTAACATTAACTAACTAACCACTTAATTAGTTAGTTAGTTTGTTAGAAGTTAGTTAGAATGAATTTAATAAGAGCCATGTATATAAATCATAGCTATATCAATGAAATACTAATATATTTTTCATTATTTTTCCCAATAGTTTTCCATTTTTCTTGTATTCCAAATAACAGCTTGAAACACTAAAAATTGGGATCCAGAGCAAGGTTTCGATCCCATATAGGCAACCACAAGAATATTGTGAGGATCATATACGAGTGAAGTGAGAATGAGTTTAAGTGCAAACAATGAAAAAATTTCAACCCACATGCCACATTTTGATCGAAAGGATTGGGATAGATGGAGATTGCATATACGAGTATTGCTTGGATTTCAAGAAGTGTTGGAAATCATAGAAAAAGCCTTTGAAGATCTAAGAGCCAATTCAATAGAGGAGTAGAAGTCGAATTTTAAATAAAACAAGAAGAGAGATTGCAAGGTCACCTTCATTCTTCATCAATGCCTTGACACAACCAACTTCAAGAAACTTTCTGATGCAAGAAGTGCAAAACAAACATGGGACATTCTAGAGAAATGTTATTTTGGAAGAACCATGGCCAAGAAAGTGAAGTTTCAGACCTTACATAAATAGTTTGAATTGTTGCAGATGGAGGAGCAAGAGAAAATGTCATATTTGATTTCAAGATTGAGGAGTATCACAAATTAGATGGCTGCCTATGGTGAGAAGCTTACTAAACAGAAACTAGGTGAAAAAAATATTGAGATATTTGCATCCCAGGTTAGATTGTGTTGTGTGTGCAATTGAGGAATCTAAAGATATTTCCACATTAAGTCATGAAGAGTTGTAGGGAATTTTAGAAGCAAGACAGTTGAAAATGCATGAAAGGAGTGGGAGTTATTTTGGGAATCATGCACTAGTAGCATATGCCAACAAGAATGGAGACTAGAAAAAGAAATGGAAGAAGAATAAATTCAAGAAACCTGAAGATAAGTTTGAGTCCTCATCAAAAGAAGGAAACACAAGTGGTAAATTAAAAGGGAAATCAAAGAACTTTGACAAGAACAAGGTGTAGTGTTACAATTGTGAGAAGTTTGGACACTTTGCTAATGAATGCTGGTTTGGAAAAGGAAAACATAAGAAGAAAGATGAGGATGAGGCATGCTGTAACACCCCGAGTTTTAACAGCGAGAGTGTATATTTTTTTTTTCAAAACAAATTCATAAAAACAAAGAAATAAATAAGGAAATACATTTGGATAAATAATTAAGTCATAACACAACGACAAATAAGTCAACATAATTTACAAGCAGCGGAATAGTTTTTGAAATACGAATCCAAAGTATTTACACATCAAAAAGTGGTACATGGAACCCATCAATAATAAAATGTCAAGCTGACAATATTGGTATAGGTACAGTCTTCCAAATTAAAATAAATACATCCCAAAATATACGTCAACCTAATCTGATCATTCTACAAAAACTATACATCCCGAGTGATCTTCACGTGCCCCGCAAGATCCTCCTAACACAGCTCCAGTCAGGTGTGTCCAACTACATTCCCATCCACAGGATACTAACCGGTAGGATGGTCCTGGTTCTCATCTGAGGGCAAAGCCCAGATTTCCACAATAGTTGTAAAGGGTCACCAACCGAAACTAACAATTAACACATAACATTAAAGCTTTTAAATGCACAAAATAACCTTTCAACTTAGCATGCACCTTAAAAGGGTTTCCATATGCCAAACATTCATAAACAAGGTTGAAAAATGAAGTTTTTAACAAAACAGCACTGTTGTATTCGAATACAGCATCTCTGTATTCGAATACAAGGCTGTTTCAGCATTCAGCAGCAAAAACAGCATGTCTGTACTCGAATACAACCTTCTGTATTCGACTACACAGCAAGTCAGTAGCAAAACAGCATGTCTGTATTCGAATCCAGCCTTCTGTATTCGACTACACAGTAAGTCAGTGGCAAAATAGCATGTCTGTATTCGAATACAACCTTCTGTATTCAAATACACATCAGACAACAACAGAAAAACAGCAAAATTCAGCATTTTTCATCTTTTTAAAGGGTTTCGAAATCAATCAACATTTACCCACAAATCCAAACAATCACACTTAGCAATTATAGCACAATCACCATGACGACTTGAGTTTCGAAAAGGTTTTGCAATCAGTCACACTTACACACAATTCCAAAACATTCACACTTAGCAATTATAGCACAATCACCACGACAACTTGAGTTTCGAAATGGTTTTGAAATCAATTACACTTACACACAAATCTAAAACATCCACACTTGGCAATTATAACACAATCATCATGACAACTTGAGTTCAAACACTCAATCATAATCTTGAATCATACACGACTCGCGTGCCAAGCACCCTAATGCAATGCGTATATGCCAAAATGCATGGACTCGGAATTCAAATCAAACTCTCTGAGAGTGGAAACTCGTAATTGTATAGTCTCTCACAGACCATCACTTATTACCAAGGTGCCACCTATTACAGGCCCGCACGATTTATTAATATTTAGCCTATCACAAGTCTTACACCTCAATTCCAAACAAAACACTCCGCGAGAGGCGTAAATCCTAAACGTACAGTCTCACACAAATGAACACGAGTGCAGTCTCTCATGGACAAACACGAGTGCAGTCTCTCACTCACAAACACGATTTTCAAGGGTGTAGTCTCTCACGGACAAACACCAGTGTAGTCTCTCACGAACAAACACAATTTACAAGGGTGTAGTCTCTCACGGATAAACACCAGTGCAGTCTCTCACGGACAAACACAATTTACTAGGGTGTAGTCTCTCACGCACAAACACCAGTGCAGTCTCTCACGGACAAACACAATTTACTAGGGTGTAGTCTCTCACAGACAAACACAAGTGCAGTCTCTCACGGACATACACAATTTACTAGGGTGTAGTTTCTCACAGACAAACACCAGGGCAGTCTCTCACGGACAAACACAATTTACTAGGGTGTAGTCTCTCACGGACAAACACCAGTGCAGTCTCTCACGGACAAACACAATTTACTAGGGTGTAGTCTCTCACGGACAAACACCAGTGCAGTCTCTCACGGACAAACACAATTTACTAGGGTGTAGACTCTCACGGACAAACAAAATTTACTAGGGTGTAGTCTCTCACGGACAAACACCAGTGCAGTCTCTCAGGGACAAACACAATTAACTAGGGTGTAGTCTCTCACAGACAAACTCCAGTGCAGTCTCTCACGGGCAAACACAATTCACTAGGGTGTAGTCTCTCACGGACAAACACCAGTGCAGTCTCTCACGGACAAAAACAATTTAAGTAAATGCAGATATTAGGAGATTCCCCATTCTTAATACTCATTTAACTCTAACGATTTTCACTACAATCATTGAGTAAACAGAGATATTAAAAGATTCCCCATTTTTAATACTCATTTAACTCTAACAATTTTCACTACAAACATTAAGTAAACAGAGATATTAAAAGATTCCCCATTTTTAATATTCGTTTAACTCTAACAATTTTGACGACAATCATTAGGTAAATGCATATATTAAGAAATTCCCCCATTCCTAATACTCATTTAACTCTAACAATTTCGACGACAATCATTAAGTAAATACAGATATTAAGAGATTCCCCATTCTTAATACTCATTTAACTCTAACAATTTTCACTACAATCATTAAGTAAACAGAGATATTAAAAGATTCTCCATTTTTAATACTCGTTTAACCCTAATGATTTTCATGACAAACATTAAGTAAACAGATATATTGAAAGATTCCCCATTTTTAATACTCGTTTAACTCTAACAATGTTGACGACAATCATTAGGTAAATGCATATATTAAGAGATTCCCCATTCTTAATACTCATTTAACTCTAACAATTTCGATGACAATCATTAAGTAAATACAGATATTAAGAGATTCCCCATTCTTAATACTTATTTAACTCTAACAATTTTCACTACAAACATTAAGTAAAGAGAGATATTAAAAGATTCCCCATTTTTAATACTTGTTTAACTCCAATAATTTTCAAATTCCACACAGAACATACTCAGACATATTCTCAAATTCAATACACAATTCACACCAAATCACATCAATTCATTTTCCCACAAAATCCACACAAACACATCTCAAAATTTATAAATATTAATTATGAACACGTCAAACACAACAACCACAAAATTATCACAACCCACCAATCAAACACATCAAATTTCATTTCCTCAAAACCACACATAACTGAGTTAAATTGATTTTCCACTAAACACTCATCAATATCACCAAAACCCAACTCTAAAATTTCACCCATAAAAGCATTAAATTCACTTTCCCCAAATCAACACTTCAACCCTAACAAATTTCTTTTCCACACAACCACAGGTAAGTCCCTAAATGCAAACTAAAAGGTTGGAAGGAGCCCTTACCTTAACGATAGCTCAAACACGCGATTACGATACCGCGAGTAATTCCGATAAAATCTCCGCTCGCGACATCGCTTACAAAGTTAGTTCACTAGCACCATAGGGTGGAGGTGAGCAACTTTCCCTTCTATCTCTTCGCGAAACGAAGCTTAGATCTAAACGAAACGTGGAGGTTTGCATTTAACGGTTTTGAAAACCCCTAACACCGTTTTTCTTTGTTTTCTAATCAAAGAGGAAGAATGAAGCTGAGAAATCCTTGTCTTCTCACCCACCAAGCCTTGGTTCCTTTTCTTGAAGCAAAAGAAAGCAAAGAAAGTAAAAGAGGAAGAGGAAGAAAGAATGCTTCGCGAGGCAGGGAACCGTTTTGGTGTTTCTTGCTCTGTTTCCTTTTTTTCGACTCCTTTCTAATATACATACATATATATTACTTATAATATTACTACCAATAATAATATGTAATATATATAATATATATATATATATAATAATTAAACCTAAACCAATAAATATCTAAATATCTAGATATTTTAGATATTTATGAAAATCGTCACTTCTCAAACTATTTTGATAAAAATATCTACTCCTATCACAACTCAATTGATTGATAAATTTTTCTGCAACCAGATATATTTTTAACAAAATTGTCTGGTATTAAATTCTTCGTAACGTGAATAAATTATTATCCGACAAATAATTTTAATCTAATTTTCAAAAATATATTTTTGGCATTTAACTCACTAATTACCAAAAACTGGGGTAAAAGCCTAAGAAATTCAACACAAAATACCCTTAAATAGTATAATTTGGGATTTAAAAATTAAGGGTCTTACACATGCGCAGCTCAAACATAATTTTATTGATGGCTACCACAAACGAATAATGTTATTCGTTAGACACAGAAACAATCTTGTCGATGGCTACCACACATGAAGAATGTTCTTCGTCCAAGTTTTGGATTCTTGATACTAGTTGTTCTAATCACATGACAAGTCACAATTAATGGTTGATAGATATTGATACATCAAGAATGATTAACATTAGGTTTGCTGATGATAGAACCTTGGAAGTTGAGGGAGCTGGCAACACGGTGGTTAAGAAAAGAAATGGGACGAAAATAGTGATTGAAAATGTGTTGTATGTGCCAGGAATGAAGAGCAATATGTTGAGTATTGGACAACTGATTTAGAAAGGGTATCAAGTGATCATGAAGAATGATGCTTTAGAAATGTATGATGGGCATAAAAAGATGATACTCAAGGCTCCTCTTTCAAAGCACTGAACCTTTATTATTAACACACAAGCTACAAAGACTCAATGTTTGAAGGCAATAGGCTCAATTGAAGAAAACTTGTTATGGCATTCAAGATTTGGCCATCTCCCCTTCAGAGGCTTGCATCAACTAAGAGTTAAGAAGATGGTTAGTGTAATTCCTATGATTGATGTCCCAAAAAATTATTTCATTCACAAGTACAAGCAACAACAAAGAATGTTCTTGAGGTGGTTCATAGTGACATATGTGGACCATTTGAGGTGCCATCATTAGGAGGTAATAAGTACTTCATAACTTTGTTGATGAGTTCAGTAGAATATTGTGGATTTATTTGATAAAAACCAAATATGAAGCATTGGAGACATTCAAACATTTCAAGGTTAAAGTGGAGAAACAAATTGGAGAATCTGTCAAGGTATTAAGGACAAATGGAGGAGGATAATATACTTCACACGAATTCAAGTAATTTTGTGTCAAGAATGGAATTGAACATGATATAACAACTCCTTATACACCTCAACATAATGGCCTGACTGAAAGAAGAAATAGAACCATTCTAGACATGACTAGAAGTATGATAAAAGAGAAGGGAGAGGCTGCAAATAAACTGCTAGCGAAGGTACTAGAGGAGATTGTTGCCTATATTCTTAATAAATGTCCGGCAAATAAACTTCCCGAGAAGGTACCATAGGAGATCTGGAGTGGAAGGAAGCCAATAGTAGGAAATTTGAGAAGATTTGGTGCTCTATGTTTTAAACATACACCAGTTCAGAAAAGAAGTTGTAGGACAAGAGTGAAACAATGATTTTGGTTGGGTATCATCCAACAGGTGCTTACAAAATGTATAATTCTATCAGAGGAAAGGTGGTGGTCAATAGAGATGTCAAGATCATTGAACGTGAGAGCTAGGACTAGAAACAGAAACAGATGGTCAGCAGCCAACATTGGGACTGGGAGCAAGCAGCCAGCAGCACAAGCCAACCTTCACAAAGTCCTTTACAAGTACAAAATGAGCAGCATATTTGTGGAAACGAAGATGAAGAAAGAATTGAATCAAGTAGATTCCAAAGAACAAGAACGCTACAAACACGTTTACAAGAATTTGAAGTGTACAATGACAGTGAAGTTAACAACAGTTGAGATTTAGTGCATTTTGCCTTATTTGCAAATACATAACCAGTGAATACTAAAGAAGCCTTAAAGAATGGACCCTTGAAGAAAGCAATGATGGAAGAAATCAATGCAATTGAGAAGAACCAAACATGGTACTTGATATATTTGCCTCGAATACAATAGGCAGATTAGAGTAAAATGGGTCTACCAATTAAAGCTGAATCTAGATGGCACAATTGCTAAGTACAAAGCTAGAATGATTTCCAAGGGATTCCTACAAAGGGCAGGTATAGACTATTCTGAAGTGTTTGCTCTAGTGGCCAGAATTGAGACAATCAGACTTGTGATAACATTGTCCTATGCTAGGGGATAGATGATGTGTCAGCTTGATGTGGAATCTGCATTTTTGAATGGATGGCTGGAAGAATAGGTGTATGTCTCTCAACCACCAGGATTTGTGATTGAGGGAATGGAGCATAAAGTGCTTAGATTGAGAAAAGCTCTATATGGTTTGAAGCAAGCACCAAGAGCTTGGAACAAAAGAATTGATTCATTTCTAATTAGCATTGGATTAATCAAATGCACAGTGGAGTATGTAGTTTATCTGAAGTATTCCACATTGATGAAGAGCCTGCAATGATCATGTTTTGCCTATATGTTGATGACTGGCAGCAACAGCAAAGAGATAAACTCAAATGCACAACAGATTATTATTATTATTATTATTATTATTATTATTATTATTATTATTATTATTATTATTATTATTATTATTATTATTATTTGCTTTCCCTTTTAACGTTGATGTTAAAAGATTATTGTACTAATATGCAGGTTTATTTCTTATTTATTTATTTATTTATTTTTATTTGCCCAAAATCAATTTAAATAATTATATTTAATATTAATAATTCAAATAAATTATTATGATAAAAAATCGTAGGAAATTATCACACTACAACAAATACACATATAATATAATTTAATATAATATTACTATTATATATTAATTAAAAATTTGGGGTGTTACATTTCTTCCCCTGTAAAAAAAGAATTTTGTCCTCGAAATTTATCTGACGAAAATAGCTCTGGATACGAATCACACATTTGACGTTCAACTTCCCACGTAACACTTTCACCAATAGCACCTCCCCAGACAACCTTAACCAATGAAATCGTCTTACCCCTTAATTCTTTGATCTTTCAGTCCTCAATCCGTAGCGGTAAGGTCTCAAAAGTTAGATTCTCTTTTATTTGGACCTTGCCTGACTCAATCATGTGTGAAGGATCGAAAATGTACTTGCGAAGTTGACACACGTGAAAGACATTATGAAGATTAGAAAGAGAAGGAGGAAACGCGATCTAATATGCTACGTTACCGACACGTTTAAGAATTTGGTAAGGTCCTATAAACCGAGGACTAAGCTTTCGCATTTTTTATGCCCGACCAACCCCAGTCGTTGGAGTAACTCTCAGAAATACATGATCACCTTCTTGAAATTCAAGGTTTTTCCTTCTTTTATCATGGTAAGTCTTTTGCCTAATCTGATATGCTCTCATCTTTTCTTGAATCATTTGTACTTTATCAGTAGTCTGTCGAATAATCTCAAGTCCTAACACAAGGTTATCACCCATCTCAAACCAACATAGAGGGCTCCTACACCTTCTCCCATACAACGCCTCCAAAGGGGCCATTCCAATGCTAGAGTGCAAACTATTGTTATAGGTAAACTTTATAAGTGGCAAAAAGCTATCCAAACTTCCATTTTGTTCCAACACACAAGCTCTCAACAAGTCTTATAGAGATTGATTTGTTAGTTCAATCTGACCATCTGTTTGTGGGTGGTAGGCTGAACTCATCATAAGGTTCGTACCTAAAGCGCTCTGTAACCCTTCCCAAAACATAGAGGTATATTTAGGGTCTCTATCTGACACTATACTTGATGGGATTCCATGCAACTTCACAATTTCCTTTATGTATATTTCAGCTAACCTTTCCATAGAATAAGTTATGTTTATCAGAAAAAGTGAGTAGATTTCGTTAATCTATCAACAATAACCCAAATACTATCATACTTTTTTGGAGATCGAGGTAAGCCTACAACAAAGTCCATAGAGATTCTATCCCACTTCCATTTGGGAATACTCAAAGGTTGCATCAAGCCTGAAGATTTCTGGTGTTCTACCTTAGACTTTTGACAGGTCAAACAAGCATACACAAACTCAGCAACATCTTTTTTCATTTTAGGCCACCAAAATATCTTCTTGAGGTCCTTATACATCTTTGTGGCTCTAGAGTGAATACATTGGCAACTCCTATGTCCTTCCTCTAAGATCATCTTTCTTAACTATTCTACATCGGGTATGTAAATTCTATCATTAAATCTCAAAATTTCATCCACACCTATTTTAAAATCAGGTTCTCTCCCTTGGTTAATCGACTGTAAGTTGTCCAAAAGGTATAAATCCAATTTCTAATTCTTTTCAATTTGTTCTAATAGTCTACTAGTTACCTTCAACATTCCCAATTTAATGCTTTCTGGTGTCACTTTACAAACTAAAGTAAGGTCTCTAAATTGTTCCAACAACTCACCATGCTTAACCATTAAAGCGGACACACTCAAAGTATTCCTACTCAAGGCATCAACCACTACATTGGCCTTTCCAGGGTGATAATTAAGCTTAAAATCAAAATCTTTAAGAAATTCCATCCACCTACGTTGTCTCATGTTCAACTCCTTCTGGTCAAAGAGATACTTAAGGCTCTTATGATCACCAAAACCCTCAAATCTAGATCCATACAAATAATGTCTCCACATCATAAGTATGAAGACAACTGCTGCTAGCTCTAGGTCGTGAGAAGGGTAGTTCCTTTCATGAATCTTCAGTTGCCTAGAAGCATACGCTACAACCTTCCCATCCTGCATAAGTACTCCACCTACTCCTGAACCACACGCATCACAATATACTACAAAGGGTTCACTCGGGTTAGGTAACACTAAGATCGGTGCAGAGGTCAATCGTTTCTTAAGCTCTTGGAAACTATTCTCATAATGGGTGTCCGACACGAACAATTCCCTTTTTCAGGTCAACTTAGTTAAAGGTAAGGTTATCTTGGAGAATCCTTATATGAACCTACGATAATAACCTGCCAATCCTAAAAAACTCCTAATCTCAGTCACTGACTTAGGTGTTTTCCATTCTAAGATGTTCTCCACCTTGGCAGGATCAATAGATATTCCACCTTATGAAATTACATGTCCTAGGAAACTTAATTCCTCTAACCAAAAGTCACACTTAGACAACTTGGCAAATAATTGTTTCTCCTTAAGGGTTTGCAAGACTATCCTTAAATGTTCACCGTGCTCTTCCTTAGTCCTAGAGTACACTAAGATATCATCTATAAACACAACCACAAATGAGTCTAGGTTAGGATGAAAGATCCGGTTCATGTAATCCATAAACACTGTTGGTGCATTAGTCCCACCAAAAGGCATAACCAAATACTCATAATGGCCATAACGGGTTCTAAAGGCGGTTTTTGGGATATCAGAAGACTCCACTCAGATCTGATGATAACCTGATCTCAAGTCGATCTTACTAAACACACAGGATCCTCTCAATTGGTCCATAAGGTCATCTATCCTGGGTAGCTGATAGCGTTTCAGCAAGTGTATTGAATCATCGCAAGTAATAATAAAACACTAGTAGCGAGTGTCGAACTCAAGGATTGCATTTTACTATTGAATTATATGTAATTACTGCAATGGAATAAAAAGTTCCCAAATTGATTGAAATAATATTTGAAATTAACAACAAAAATAAAATTGATCTTTTATAATGAGAAAAATTTCAGGGATGAGTTTCACTTTGAATCCAACCTTGGTGCCTAATTTGATCCTAATTACTGAATTTCTTTATTGAATTATTACTGAATTCTCTTTATTATTCTTGCCCTAATGTCTTAGCGACAGAACCTTTAATTCTAAAGTAACCCCTAATTCCTTAGTAGATTTAAGATTAGAATTAAGCATTACCGTATAGAAATTCTCTTGTAAACTATTGCTTTGCAACTAATTTAATTGGTTTCATGATCTACATATAGCCCTAGACTACAAATTCATGAATTCCTCATCTCAAGCATTCGTAAAGTCCACTTCCGTTTCAAAATACAAATCATAGAACATTTTAATATTGATCAAGCAATAAAAAGCATTAAGCATAGAGATGAGAAAAATAAGTCAATAAACTCATTCATATAACTAGAAATCAAATCAGAAAAATAAGGGTTTCATCGGGTTAGACTCATCCCTAACAAATAGGGTTTAGTTACTCATGACAAAGATACAAAAGATAGCGATTAAAGAAGAATTACAAGAATGATTAATGAATTATTCTTGGTAAATCTACTCCAATGATGATAAAAACGGCCGTCTTTGAGTTTCTATGCTAGGGCACAAGTGTCCCAACTTCCCAAGAGTCAAAAAGATCCCTAAACAGTAAAAAAAAATTGCATTTTTATGAATGTTGATGCGCGTCGCGCGCCATAGGCGCAGGATTTGTGCTCTGGGCGCTCCTGGACAATGCTGAAAGGCTGAAATGCGCCCCAGGCGCAGCATTTGCGCTTTAGGCGCGTCCTGGCAGTGGTAAAATGCTGGAAATGCGCCTCAAGCGCGAATGGCGCGCTTCAAGCGCACAACATCTGTTGTCTGATGTATTTTGCATTGTACTCCTCTTTAGAGTCTGCGTTTGGTTCCAGTGTCTTCATGAACATTGTAGCTATGGATCTTAGATTTCATTTTCACTTGGTTTGACTCTAATTGGACATCTACAACTCCATATATGGCTGAAATACTCTGCATAGGTCATGTTGATTTCTCACAAAAATTCAGCACTGCACTAAAACCAAGTAACAACGCAAAACTATAAAAAAATATCTACTTAATTAAGCAAATAAGAACATAAACATTTCATTAAATCAAATAACTAAAATCAACAAAAATATATCAAATAACTCATTAAATTAACTAATGATTAAAGATAAATAAGACTAAAATCAATAAAAATTATGCATATGATGAAGAGTCATCAGTAACTGATACTTATTCTTGAGTATCACTTTATTAAGTTTGTGGTAATCCACACACAACCTCATAGAGCCATCATTCTTCTTAACCAACAACACAGGTGCACCCCACGGTGACACACTAGGCCTTATAAATTGTTTATCTAAAAGCTCTTCCAATTGCTTCTTAAGCTTAGACAATTCTAAGGGAGACATCCTATACGGTGCTAGGGATATGGGTCCAGTACTTGGTACAAGGTCAATGATAAACTCAATCTCACGCTCTGGTGGTAAACGAGTGACACCTTCAGGGAATACTTCAGGGAATTCACACAAAATAGGAACATCTCGTATTACCACTTTTTCTTCAAATTCCAATTAGGCTAGGATCATGTATAATTGGGCATCTTCTTTCAAGAGTGCCTTCACTTGGTTGGCGGATATATTGCTAGAATTATCCCTCTCTTCTGACTCCATGAATTCAATTGTTTTACTAAAAAATAATCTACGCGGACACAGTTTGCAGATAGCCAATCCATACCAAGAATCACATCGACCAGACGTAAAGGTAAACACACTAAGTCAACTCGGAAGTCCCTTCCACACACATGGAAAGAAATGTCAAGACAAACACTAGAGATATCAACAAAATCACTTGTTGGGGTATCCACAATCAAACCATACTGCAAACGAGACACAGATAATCCTAAACGTCTAACACAGTCAAGAGACACAAAGGAATGAGTGGTACCACAATCAAATAGCACAAATAAAAGAGTATCACTTATGAGACACGTACCTTGGATCAAGTTGTCTTTTCTCAGACGCTCCTGCACCACTGAGGGCAAAGACTCTTCCATTGGATTTAGGTTGGTTGGCTTAGGAACTCTGGTTTCCAGGTTGTGGAGTCTTCCTTGGGTAGGGGCATGTGGTGCTGATGTGGCCTTGTTGTTGACAATAAAAACAAGAAATTCCAACATCTCTACATTCATATGCCATGCGACCCTTCTTACCACACCTCTGACATTGGATAGGAGTAGCTGGATCACCATTATTACCATTGTTGTTGCTCGAGACTTGACTCATGTTGTTACTATTCTAGTTAGTAACTCCTCGTCCATTGGGGTTTCCTCTACCACCACCATAACTATAATTGTTTCCTTTTCCTTTTCCGTTACCACTACTAGCTCCCTTTCCAGCTGAAAAATAGTATTGTTGATAATTCAGACGACTTCCAAATTTACTAGGAGGAAAAGAGTAAGGTTTTCCTCTATTATGATGCATAGGCCTAATGTCCTTCATGGTTCTAGTGTTTCGGTACTGAGACCTTTTCAGCACGACTATCCTCACCATAAATCCTACTCTTATTCACTAGAGTAGGAAAGTCACAGATCTTTTGCATTCCAACCTGTTTCTTGATCTCTGGCCTAAGTCCCATTTCAAACTTGATGCACATAGAATTTTCTCCTGCCTCTCCAACATAGAGTGGATAGTACCTGGATAACTCTTCAAACTTAGCAGCATGCTCCGCTACTAACATATTCCCCTGTTCCAATTTAACAAACTCCATTTTTTTTCTATTACGGATGTCTTCTAGGAAATACTTAACTAGAAACATGTTCTTGAATATAGCCCAAGTAATTGCAGTAACTGCATTATCTAAACGTCGGCGCGCATTATCCCACCAATGTTCAGCTTCCTCCATCAACATAAAGATTCCCAGATGCACTTTCTGACCTTTGACACATGCCATTCCTTTGAAAAATTTCTCAACCTCTTGCAACCACTTTTGAGCTCCATCAGGATTATAGTGACTTTCAAACGATGGAGGGTTAGCCTTGTGGAATCGATCCATCACCATGAACTCATTTATTTGCGTATTTCCTTGGCCAGTATTGTGGGTATTGAGCAACAACTTAAGCAGGAACCTGTGCAGCTTGAGTAGCAGCTTGCGCAGAGGCTTGTGCAATAGATTATGATTCATCCAAAGCTTTGAGAACCTGCAGTGTAACTCCTGCCATGGACTCTAGAGCCTCCACAATCGCAGCGTCATTCCTTCCACTAGCCATCACTATCTACATCAATCAGATAAGCCAATCTAATATAGTGAGACACTTAGGGAAGTGAGAAACTAACTTAGTTCTACAACACTAACACAATAGTGAACATAACAATAAAAACACATAACAGACTACACAAGGAAACATAGCAAACACATAACACATCTACAATCTGATTTGATAAACCAGGTTCTGATACCACTAATGTGACACCCTAAACCCCAAATAATTTTGTTTTAATGTTTCATATTTTTAAAACTATGAACTTCTTCAAATAACTAAATATACAAACTTCCAAACATATTTATTTATGATTAAGGTAAATAGTATCACATAATAGTAAACATGTCAAATAAATCCAAAGGTTCCATCAAACTTAACAACTTGAAATCACAAAGCAGGCAACAAAATCCTTTTTGAAGTACACATACTTATGTTTACTATTAAGTGCAAATGTAGTCCCAACCCGATGCCACTATCAGAGCAGGAATTCCCAAAACAAAAAAAATGCTCAAAATAACATCAACACAATGCATGTAATAAGGGTCTTCAGGATATGATGGCTTTCGCCTCTCCGATGGTACTAGTCATCACTTGCAACTTACAACTTGTTTGCGTCCATCGCAATCACCAAACACAAACAACGAGGGGGTCAGTATCGAAATTATGTAGCAGTATAAGATAAACGTGGAGAACGCGCAATTAGTCAAATCAGCACAAACAAGAGAAACACTCAGATCATAATGTCAAAGGTTAATCTAAATCAATCACAATAGAGCAGTCACAAGGATGAAATGCTATGCATGTCCTATACTCCATACTTCTTCATCATTTGGTACCATTCTACTCTGAAGTATTTGAGTAGGAGGTCTGATACTATGCCACTTCAAGAGTGGACAGACAATTCACGAATGACCAAGTCCTCATAGATCCCCTCAACTCAACCCGAGACACATATACGCGACGGTCGGGGTACTCTTGTGTTGCACGGTAGCTCCCGGCCTTAGGGAATAACCCACTAATCCACTTAGGAATTCCCCACTAGAGGTACCCGCAAGGTCTATCAGTCTTACCTTACAGTTCGACTGTAGCCCTCAACGATTAGACTCATTCAATTGTACTTCCCTGAATCACTAGGTTTGTCAAACTCTCCCTATATGATGACAAAATAATCCTAACTCCAAAATCTACAACACATATCTCAGACTTACTCGATCATCACAACTCGATAAGTTTTAGTTTGACTTCACAATATTCATCATTATATATAATTATATCAGTCAATCACATAAAATCTCAATATTTGATTTAGACTACTCACAATACACAGTCTAGTCCCATCAATCACATAATAAGGAATCAATTATGTGCACTTTCAAGTAATATCATAATTTCAATCAAGTAGACAAGAACATTCAAATACATATCGTTCATACAATAATAATTAATATAGGTTTCATAAAATCAAATAAAACGCAATCTTAATATAAATTAATTCACAACAATTCTATAGGTTTCTAAATTATATTTTAGTCCTCACTATTACCATTCATATATTATTAATTAATTATTATTACTCAATAGGGCTCAACCGTACGTAGTAAGCCCCGAATGAACATCTGGAAATTTTGGTATTCCTGTTCATCTCACTATATTTTATACTCATAAAATCGAACCTCATCTCACCCCTTATCTTGGCTGAAGATTTTTCCCAATGAAGCCGATCTGCTGATTTAACGTGTCGCGTCTTCGCCAACCACCGTCTCTAACAGTCCACGAGCGAGAATAAATCAACGCAACAACCAATTACAAATTAGTTACTTATTCCAATAGGTAATTTATTTATTTAGTAATAATACACTGATAATTTATTTGCTATTGTAATATAATTCAAAAATATACTTAATACCGTTAAACACACATATTACTATAATCAGATTTTATTTAACTAAGTATGATAGAAGAACTAAATATTGTTGTACATACTTAAACTTTCGGTGCCTCTTTTCAGGGTTTTTTTTTTATAATCTAGAAAGGAAGTCCATTCTTAAACTTAAATATTGTTACACATATTTAAGTATGATAAAAGTCCAATTTTATTACTATAATTTGATTCAAGTTTTTCTAAATATGGACTTGGTTTTATTTAAACTTGATATGATCAGAAAGCTTGATATTTCTTCCATATGTAACTATTCTTTCGATACTAGGTCATATCCTTGCTTTTGAGAACATGGTATACATCAAAAGATATATATATTTGATTTTTTTTGTTTGATGCCTACGATGAGTTCGGTATTCGTGTTCCAGCAAATTCACTATCCTAGCAACAATTATCAAATTCACTATCCTAAAATAATGATCAAATTCACTATCCTAAAAAAATTATCAAATTCACTATCCTAAAAATAATTATCAAATTCACTCCTAAAATAATTATCAAATTCACTATCCTAAAATAATTATCAAATTCACAATCCTAAAATAATTATCAAATTCACCATCCTAAAATAATTATCAAATTCACTATCCTAAAATGATTATCAAATTCATAATCCTAAAATAATTATCAAATTCATAATCCTAAAATAATTATCAAATTCACTATCCTAAAATAATTATCAAATTCACTATCCTAAAATGATTATTTTTTTCCACCAGAATTCTGAAGAAAAAAAAATTGCCTAGAATACTAATCATGATAATCAAGTTGAATTATAGGACATTGATTGTTGTTCTTGTGTGCCAATTTCCACAGTATGACACATCCTAATTATCCCTCAAAATTCATATGTATGACTCATCCTACTTACCCCTCAAAATTCATACGTATGGCTCATCCTAATTATCCCTCAAAATTCATATGTATTTGTTGAAATCAAATAGATGAAGTTTATCCATGTACCTGATTGCAAATAGGAAGCGGCTGGTAGAGTAAACCCTTATGTTTTCTTCTACTATTCTATTAGCAATATCAGAAGCACATTATTCACCATTTGGAGGAGGATATATATAGGGACAACTAGGTTTTAAATTATTCATAATAATAATAATAATAATAATAATAATAATAATAATATTATTATTATTATTATTATTTTCTTGCACTTTTAACGCTGATGTTAAAAGATTAGTGTACTAATACACATGTTTATTTCTTATTTATTTATTTTTATTTGCCCAAAATCAATTTAAATAATTATATTTAATATTAATAATTCAAATAAATTATTATGATAAAAAAAAAACGGAGGAAATTATCACACTACAACAAATACACATATAATATAATTTATTATAATATTACTATTAAATATTGATTAAAAATTTGGGGTGTTACAGGTTGCACACTCAAATTCATATTGGTGTGGAGATAAGAATGATAGAATGAGCACTTCAGGTTGTGTTCAATTTCACGAATTCTCCAATAGCATAGAACTCAAAGAAGCAGCTAGTGATAACAGTTCATGTGAGGCTGAATATATTGTTGACAAGTTATGCAGCTTACCAAGCATTATGGTTGGAATCATTGACAGTAGAATTAAAACTGGATCGATGCAAGCCAACTCCATTGATGATTGACAATATTTCAGCAATAAATCTAGCAAAGAATCCTGGGTCTCATGGAAGAAGCAAACACATTGAGATAAGATTTCATTTCCTAAGAGATCAAGTTGGAAAAAACAAGTTGAAGTTCATTTATTGTCAAACTAAAGTTCAGTTGGCTAATATAATGATCAAGGCCTTGAGGATTAGAAGATTCGAAGAGTTAAGAAGATTGCTAAGCGTAAAATCACTTCGAAACTTGAATTAAGGAAAAATATTGAAAACCAAGAATGTTTTTGGTATAAGTGTTAGAAGACAAAGAACGTTCTGCGTATTGAAAGTTTGGTAATTTAAGTTTAAGATTGATAATTTGTAACACTAATTGATTAACCATTTAATTAGTTAGTTTGTTAGAAATTAGTTAGACTGAATGTAATAAAAACCATGTATATAAAGCATAGCTATATCAATGAAATACTAATCTATTTTTCGTTAATTTTCCCAATTGTTTCCTATCTTTCTCGTATTCCAAATAAGAGCATGAAACACTAACAGTTTGGGGCTTTGACATCTATTCTATGCAAGTTATGTGCTTTGATGTCACATTTATTCTCTTAGTGATGATTTGAATAATGATTTTTTGATTGAGATGTAAACCTTGATTAAATGTCAGTGTTGTTGGTGGCCGTAGATGTAATTGGTGGCCATACTTTGATTGAGGTAAGTATTGGGTCCTGAAGTATTTACGATTCTTGTGTTCTGTTTCATTGTTATACGTCAAACATGCTACATAGGATTGTGTTCTGTTTCAATTGGATTGGACGATTTTACACATGCCAGTTTTACATTTGCCACACAAGTCGCATTAGTAGTTACAGTTTCTAAAGCAAATATTGCAAAGTCTAATAAATGAAAAACTTTATGCTGCTGAACGACTGATATTTTTTCAAGCGTCTAAGTTCATTTGAAATTAAACTTTTACTAAATGTGAGGTGGTTTTTTTTTTTTCTTCAATCAAATGTTGCTGATTTTTGCTGTTATAGATGCAGTCAAAATAGATTCACAATAGTCAAATTTAAATAAAAATTTTAAAATATTTATCATAAAAAAACACCAGTTGTGGATTTAGATGCAGATTTACATCCGAAATTAATAATTTTGCCCACATTTTTTGCAGATTTATTTATGAAATCTAATTTCATGCATTCTGTGGATTACAGCCGAAACGTTTGCAGGAAATGTGCTTGCGAAAAATGGTTGTTGGAAAAGTTGTAGGAAAATGCTTCATTGCAATTACGTTCTACATGGGGAAAATAAATGCACATATGATGTGTTTCCGGTAAGATTCAATATCAATTATCTAAAACTTAATAAAACAAAGACAAATATAATGAATTGATAATTGGAATCATAAAACTCAACTGAAAATTATATTCATTCAAAATATAGATTACAACTTATTTTGGTGGATTCATAAATTAATATTACGACTTAACTAATTGAAGTCTTTTAGCAATTTTTCATTTAATCATACTATTCAATACATCAGAATTTCAAACATAATAAGTCTGGAACAATCCTCTTTTGTATAGATTTTCAAGTGTATTTTTTTTTTTGTTAGTATAAAAATTGTCAATTTTTTTTTCTTCTGACTTTGAATTAGTCAATTAACCCCTAAAATTGTAGTGTCAAACATTTACTCATGAAATTTGAAAATAGATAAATATCTTAAAATTAAAAGACATCACACAATATAGTTCCTCCGTTAGTTTGTTCCATTAATGATGTTAATGTGGACGCTAATTGTTTATGTGGTAAGCTCAATTGTTAGCCAACTCATTGTCACGTAAGACAGAGGCTAATTTGCACGAATTTGAAGCTATTTAAAAAAAAATTGAAACTCTATCATCAATGCAACAATAACATCTCCATCTATATAATTCATTTTTGTTCAAAGAACCTTCATTTATATAATTCATTTGTCTTCCTATCTCATGGTTTTCAAATCGTAGAAAATGATAGAATTCAAAACCACTTATTCTTCTTCTTCTTCAATTGGTGAACACTTGAATCCGGTGATTCTTTATTTTCATTTCTCATTTTTCTCTATTGTTATCTCAAAGTTTGCTAATAGATTTTTCCAATTTCTCTAATTTACTCCTCCAAACTCAGGCATGAGAGGGACAAAGACAAACTGAATACCACTTTAACAATCTGGACCCACTCGTGAAGATTAAGTGTTTTCCGAAGAGGTACCCATCTAAGGAGATGCATCAAGAACTAGGAAAAATTAATGATAACTCAAGTATTGTATTGCAATTTTTAATACGACTATATGAATCAAAATGCTAGTAAATGAGTAACTTTAGGGATTGATTTGTGTATATTGATTCTGATTTTTGCAAGTTAAAATATGTGGAATTAGAGGACTAGTTATGCACCTACACCACCATTTATGAATGTACCACCATCGATCAGGAGACCTACACCACCACTCGTGAATGCACCGCATCTGATATCCGTTAGAGCACCACCACCCATGATAGGACTAGCTCTTGGACCACAAATCATCAAAGTGTCATTTGAAGAATGAAGCAATTGAAAAAATAAATATTTTGAATCATGTTTTTTGTTTTATTGATATTTTTCTATATTTTGAATGATGTAATTGACATTTTTTACTTATTAGTCTCTCTTTTGGAATCATTTAGATGATTTACTTGACATGTATTTGGATGATGTTATGCTATATTTTAGATGATGTAATTGACACTTAATTTTAGTAAAATGGGCTTTATTAATGCATTTTGGTATTTAAATTATTTTAAAAAAGAATGTCTTATGGGCTAATTTGTTTATAATTGTAATATTTCAGGGATTTATTTTCTTATAAGTTATAAATTTCATATACTAAATTGAATACCTTATATTTTTCAACAACAATGTTACATAAACACATTCAATGACTCAATTTTATTCATCAACCTTGACTTTCACACCTCTTCACTTACATGGTCCTTAGATAATGAGACTAGTTTGTCTATCATCTTTATTTTGAAACATCATCAGCTTCATTGTCCTTAGTTGATTTTTTTTTTTATCAAATTGTCAACTTTTCCCAAGAACTTTGCCTCCACTCATCTTGATCTATTTAATTTCCCATTAAGCAAACCTATTTCCTTAGTCCCATTAAGCAAACCTAATTAAAGAATTTGGAGAAGGGGCGTGAAAAAAATTATCTTCTAAAGTTTTTTAGTTGCAACAACTTTAACAACAACATTTTTTATAATGACATTTGAGAATCACCGGGTTCAAATTTTCACCCATGGAAGAAGAAGAGTGAATGGTTTTTTATTTTTTCATTTTTTACGACTTGAATATCATGAAAGACGAAGAAAAATGGATTATATAAATGAATATTCTTGAAAAAAGAAGATATGAAATCATAAAAAAAGAACAAGAATAAATTATATAGATGAATATGTTACAATTACAATGATGACAAAGTTTTAATTTTTTTTTTATAAATGAATTTCAATTTTATTTTTAAAATCAGGCAAGTAATTCTAAAATAAAAAAAAATTAACTCAACTCTCACGTGACAATTAGTTGATTAACAGTCAATTCGCTACATAAAGAATTAACTTCTACGTAATGTTATTGACATAACAAATATAGCTGTCCAACATATTTTAACCTTATGAAATTATTTACCTATTTATAAATTTCAAAGATAAACCCTTTTATCTCCTACATTTTCAAGAAACAATTTGGTGAAAATAAATATAAACAAGTCTTAGTTAAAAGTAGCGTTGAGAATTTAAGCCGAGGTGTGGGACCCCTTTTGCAGTGAGCGACATAGACCAAATACCCAAAAGTTTAAGGCTCACAAAAAGGCTCATACACTTTAGGTGTGGTTTAAACGTGTAAGACCCTCATATTTGCAGCTGGACTGCGAACTTTTTTATCTTCAATTTTATTTGTATTTTTCTCTTTAGTTATATAGTTTGAGTGCTATTTTAAAATTTAAAGTGGCCTTTTAAACCTCTTTTTGGAGTATAAAAATTTTGTTTGATCTTTAAAAATTATGAATATAATCTTTGAAATTATATTTTTTTGCAGAAAAAAAAAAGATATTATATATTTAATTCATTTGTATTGTATATTTATATTTTGTAATTAATCTGTGGGTCAAAAGATCGGATTGTTGGCGCTTCGGATATGCGGTGTAGTTACATGCCTAATTTAAGATTAGGGTCTATGCTGATCCAATGTCTTATATTTCTCAACATTTTTTTAGATTCTAGATTTTATAGTAAACAATTAAATTCCAGTGTTAAAAAATAGATTAAGAATGTTACTAAAAACTCTAATTTAGCAATAATTTTTATTCGTAAACATTAATTAAAGATAGATGAACAATTGTCTTAAATTAATTGGATCGTTTACGTTGTGGTGTTCTTTGGTCCAACAATGGACGGCAGGTATATCTACTCTAGTTAGAAGAGAGTGTGTTTCTAAGAAAATAAAAAATGTGTCTTTTCACGTTACTACAAATATCGGAAATTTTTCCACCCACTCCTAATTTTTTTTCTTTTTTATTTTTAATCCCTTCCGGACTATCTAATTCAAATTACTATTTATTTAAATCGATCAGAGTTTGTAGATTTAAATACAAATATTTTACACCTTCAAACTAGTATATAGGTGTAAAAAATTGGTAAGTTTATATTTTACGTTTTTAGATTCCTCAATTTAAAATGTAAAAATCTTAAATAATTAAAAATCAGTTTTTACACCTTCGAATTCTATCAAGACAAATACTATTTTTATTGATTAATTCAAAGAGGTTTATATTTTACATTTTTAGATTTGTCATTTAAAATGTAAAAAATCTTAAATAATTAAAAATCAGTATTTTCACCTTGGAATTCCATCAAGACAAATATTGTTTGAATTGACTAATTCAAAGTCAGAAGAAAAAAATTTGGAATTAAATTGGGAGTTTTTCATAACGTAAGGGGATGAAAGGAAAAGCTCTCGCAAATATTAGACTGGAGAAGTGCAATTTCTTCTTTTGTTAAGGGGTTAGAGATCAATAATCTGCCCTGAAAAAAAATTTTCCAAATATTTTTTTAATCAATCTCTTATTTGTTGTAAAGTTTTTCAAAAATTAAAGAATACTGCAGATCGATTTAAAAAAAAATCAAAAATCACACAAAATTGAATATTATTAAATGAGTTGGATCTTTTTAAGTTAAAAAACCGTTAAAATGGAATTCGATTTTGGATTCATTTTTAAAAATCGAACGAACCTGCATTTTATAAATTTTATTACTTATTATTTTTTAACTTTTTTACTCAAATATATATTTTTATTTATTAATATGAGATATTGCATTAAAATATTATTTGTTAGTTTCAATTAATTTTTAATAATAATAATTATTTTTTAAGTTGGTATATTTTTATTACTATTTCATATAATTCAAACATAATCAATATATTTTATTTGGTAATATTAGTTTGTAGTATAGTATATATAATATTTTGGATCAAACTGATTACATTAATTTAGTTTTATAATATTATTATTAAAATAATATATTATAAATTGTTATTTGTATCAGTTAAAAACTTATCTAATTTAAACTACATTAGTTGATATCAGATTATATCAGATTTTTTGTGAGTTGTCATTTAAATTGAATAGAACCACAAATATTTTAATTTTTAAATTTGATGAATTTTTCTCTCAAAAACCAACCTTGTGTGAATATCCTAAATTGGAGCGTTGATACAAAGTCGCCAAGCACATAGATTCATATGAGATCTAATTTAGTGGTATATAAAAAAATATGTAAAATAAGTGATAAATTAAAAGCATGAAATTGTTGAATTTAACTCATGTAAAGAGAGAAACTTTTAAAATAAACAGTAAATCAATTATTAATATTATAATCATATATAATTGATCATGCATCTACAATTAATTATTAATATTACTCATTTTATTATGATTTTAGAAAAACAAAATCTAAAATTGTCACTCCAACGAGAAATGCATGGACAGCCCAAGCAAGTATCCTACTTTTAAAGAAAGCATATAAGACTGCATCGTCATCTAGGAACTCTAACTTACCACTTTTCAATATGATTTCTAATCTGTCTAGGTGGTTAACAAGTAAGATTTATTTTAAGTGAATTATCAACATTCTTTTCACTAAATTGTAGTATATATCATATCATTGACCAACCCCAATAAAATAAAATAATAATAATAATAATAATAATAATAATAATAATAATAATAATAATAATAAATAAATAAATAAAGATGGTAAGAAATTGATGTTAAATCTAACTTATCAAATTAATGTGTGTGAGTTAGAGTTTCTCATATAGAACAAAAAGACCAACTTCCAAGTTGGGTGTTATTAATTTTTTTTTTAATTACAAAATAAATAAATAAATATCATATCATATCTAATCTGATTAAATTAGTTTTTTTTTACAATCTTAAATATAGAGAAGTAGATGATTTCATATTTGAACATGAATATCTTCTTTAATATGTTTGATTGATTTACAAAAGATAAAAAATGATTCAACTTTTTTAAAACAAATTGAAGTTAAATTTTCTACGTCGCTTCATCATTATGAATTAAGTCGATTAGAAGAGTTCAACATAAAAAATTAATTTATTTGATGATAGAGAGTCGCGTGACTTAAGTATAAAATTAAATATTCATTCTATTTATCTGAACTAGATTGGTGGCATTTTCCCTTTTGAAATAATGTTCCATGATGTACCTTAATTCAACCATTTTGGTGGACAACTCTCAAAGAAAATACTAATTTTTTTTACTTAAACTTATGAGTAGAGGTCAATCAAAAATGTTGATTCATTAAGTGAGAAAGTATCAGAACTTAGCGCAAGCATGTGCTTAACTAAGTACTTTATTGAAATTTTTATGTACTCTATTTGAGACTCTAACACTCAACTAGTTATGGATAATAATGGAGAAGAATGTTGAAAGTTACGATGAAGTGTAACCAGAAACATATGAAAAATGATGAGACAGAATTTTCTCAGGTAGACAAAAAGATTGAAAAAGATATGAAACTTTTAAAATGTGGCTTTAAGAAAATGAATATAATAAATAAATTAAGAAGCGTGAGGAAACGTCATTTATTTTCGTGAATTGTACAATGCTCTTAATTGGAAGTCAGTAGTGGAAGTTACTTTTAAATTAATATAATATTTACATGTTGAGATTTTAATTTTAATATTCATCATCATCAATGAATAGAAAAACAGTTACTTTGTTTTTGCTTGGAAGCTGAAACATAACCCACTAAACACAAGCATGCTTGTCAATAATAAAAACAAAATAACCATAAAAACTTTGGTTCCTCCATTAATCCAAGAAAGTATAATTCAGAACTGAATTACAGTTAGTAATAGAATCATTGAAGAAATATTATATTATTATTATTATTACATAAATAAAGTATTATTTAGAGTAACCATATAAGTATAACAAAATTTGCATAACATTATTAAAAATAATTAAGAAAAGAATGTTACCTTTGGATCATAAAGTGACCAATGCACCAATCCCTAACGGGTTTTGACAAATTCTGCATCTGAAACAGCTGAATTCTCGATTTGACTAACATCATCATCATCAATTGGAGCAGGAAGATTAAGATCTATGACACTTTTTCCAATTTTTTTTGAACTTATAATTGGAACTGTTGTTGTTGTTGATCCATGAATAACATGTGTTCTTTTGTGCCCACCAAGTGCTTGACCAGAAGAAAAAACCCGAAAACAAACAGGACATTCGTGAATTTTCTTTTCCACTATTCCACTTTCAAATTCAGGTGGTGATTCTTCAACATTTATGTTCATTAATTTAATCTTCTTGTGACTTGCTCTATGACCACCCAATGCTTGATATGATTTAAATACTTTGTTACATGTTTCACATTTATACCTTCCTTTACGTAATTTATTATTCTTGATCACTTTAATTTGCTCTTGAGATTCATCACTCTCTTCCAAAGATCTTTCAATTGCATCTTCTTCTTCGTCATCGTCTTCTTCGTCTTCGTCAACTTCATCCTCAATTTCATCTTCTTCATTGTAGTTTCGCTGTATAACATTTTGTTTATTCCATTTGTCTCTCGACAGCAACATTAGACAAAATGCAACATCTTCATCTGTTGTTGCATTTGAAACGGAACTAACGGTTTCATATTCAACAACCGAAGATTCTCTCTTGTTACAAAACTTCACTTTTTTCATTACAGATTCATCATAATAGTTTGGATCGAACCCGCGAATTTTCCACAGCCTTTTGGATCTTTTACGAGTTGGATTGTTCTTTGACGATTCCGTTTCACTTTCTCTATCTGGAAGAATGGAATCATTATCAATAGTAAAATCTTGATTTAGATTAGGAATGTTTCTCTTTGGATAACAAAGATCCTTTTCATAGCAATCATTGTCTTCTTCTGACGTTGATGAGGGTGCTGATTCAGCTTCAAAACTAAGTTGGATTGTTCGTGATGACTTTTCTTCTTGTTTATTAACAATCAAATTCATCATGTGAGATCTCATGTGACCTCCCAATGCTCTTCCATTGCTAAAACTTCTGTAGCAAAGTTTGCAGTTGTATTTGTCCATAAAATAATGAAGTTAAAAAAGCAACACAAGAATTCAAGGAAAAATAAAATTGAGTTAGAATTTTGTGATTTGTTTTGGTTTTGAGAGAGAAAGAGAAGAGAGTGTATAGAAACTATAAAAAGGAGTAGGTGACAAGCCTCTCTCTTCATGCCAAAAGGATCTATAAAAAAAATTATAAAAAGTAAATAAATAGCTTTTCAAGTCAAAAAAAAATTTATAACTTAATAAAACATAAGAAGTGAAACAATGAATTTAAAATTGAATTTATTGATATTTAATTGAAGATGGACATGCAGCAAGTGAGAGAACAACATGTAACATGCCATATTTGTCCGTTTCTGTATTTATTTCCCATTCAATCTTCTATTTCTTTTCTGAAATTTGGTAGATAATTTTCTTTTAAAAGAAAAAGAAAAGTTTCTTTGATAATAAATAAAATTTGATTAAAAATAAACTAAGAGATAGTAAATGTTTGGTCAATAGTTATTTTAATTAAAATTCAAATCTAAAATTGATTCAAATTTTAATGAAACAAACTAAAAGAGAAAGATAAAATTATATGTCGACTTACCTAATATTTCAAAAAAGAAAAAAGACTTATCTTATTTTTCATGGCACAAAAAGCTTTGGATTGATAAATAATAAAATAGATATTTTTATTTTTTTAATAGTGGAGGGTAATTTCGAAATTTCAAAAGGGTTTGAAGGAAACGCAAGGAGAGCCTTGTTGAAACGGCGAGGCCGAGTAAAATAGCTGAGAGATCTTCACTCAATTCAGAAACAAAACGACCACCTCGATTAATGAACGCCACTATAGGTTGTGTCATTCATTCAGTGATAAACGACAATTTAGAGAGTAACGTTACGCGTAACTCATCTCACACACGTGTCGTTTTGGTGGCGAATGGTTTCAGCAACCACAGATTTATGGTACTACTATTTATTCGGAAATTGACCATAATTAAATTTTTCTTATTAAAAACAAAGAATCTGTTTCTGTTCTTTTTAAAATAAAATACTGAGTTCTGATTCTTATACTTTTGTGCCTTTGATCTCCAAGCCAAAGGTCAGCATTGGTAGCTTTTAGCATGCTGTTTGGTCTTCTAGTTAGGAAAAAAATGTTTAATTAATAAAAAAAATGAGTCGTGCAAATAATTGTGTTTTTATTGTGTTATTTTGTTATATAGAACTTTTGTGCAACTTGCCTGAACTTTATATATATATAAAATAAATTTCTTGCACCATTAGAATACTACCTATTCACATCTCACTCACCATATAACCATATGTACAAATATTTTAAAAATTTACATATTAAATTACCATTCATAAAATGATTTAATTGAAGACATGTATAATAAAAATTACAACACTCATATAGCAATCAATTTGATTGTATATTTTTATTTTAAAGAGTTTAATGATAAAAATCATATATTAAGTTGTATTTACAACAATATGATTATATTTTCTCCATAAAAATGAATATATTAATTTATTTGTATAATAAGGAGAGGGATTGTGGTGTAGAGGTTGATATTGGATTTCTCCATTAATTTTGGATCTTTTTGTTGAATGAATGTGTGATGGGAAGGAAATGTGAGAAATGGGTAGGAAACTAACTGTTTTCCCAACGAGAATTTGGCATTAAAATTCTATGGGAGTAAACGCCGTTTTATTAGGGTTCTGTGGACCAAGTCCTGCTACGACTAACTAATAATGATTTGGTTTATTTCTATTTTGGAATAAAACATGCTAAGATTTGTATTTTAACAAGGGTCGTCTGAGTCGGAAATAAAAAGCACAAGAGTAGTCTTTTTTTCTTATTTTTGTTTCATTTGGACTTCATTTCTTATTAAAAAAATGCATTTTTATAGAAATCAATCGTTCGTCGACAACTTGACATAATAAATACTAATTTACCATTAAATAATTATAAATAGGATAAAACTTATACACAGTTGCATACTTGTTGTTGGTCCTATTTTCCAATTAGAAGAAGACACGTGTATTTTAAATTCAAAATTATTTGTATCCTCTTTCTATATTAAATAAGATGCCACAATTTTTTTCTTCTAGTTTTGAACATTCTCATTACGGTAATTGTGATTATGGGTTTTTGGCTCATGAATTCTGATCCGTGAATTGGTTACTCTTTCTCATTTGGACAGCAATAAGTATTATGCAAATTAAGAAGCAGAAAGAACAAAAAAGAATTATGCAATACCACAACCCCAACTCATATCGTCACTCAGAAAATCACCACTCATTTCATAAATAGGAAATTATGTTTGTGAATTTAGCTTCTATTTTATAATTGCATGGTGAGTTCAATTGGCTCAATGTTTGAGTTTCTTGATGCGATTGCGTCCCTTTCTTATTACTCAAAAGGAGCTTTTTTTATGAGATAAAAAAATCGATGATATTTTACATCTAAAACTGAAAATCTCATGTCACAAACTGAAAATGGTTGGTGACTTGGTTCCGGCAGAAAGGTCGCAAATTGGTACCGGCAAATGGTAAGCATATGATATTCTGATTGTACATTCTCATAGTTACGGCGGTTCAATATCCATGGATTTCTCGTTTCTTTTTGAGTATTTTTTAAAAATAAAATAAACTCTATAAAAAAATTAAAATACACGTGTGCATCTTGAATAGGATAACAATACCAACTGCATGTGTGGAATTGTGTCTAAGTCTTGTCCTTATAAATAATATAGATGGAACTCAAAAAGTATAGGAAAAATTAATTGACTCCTATGGTTTTTTTTTTTTACGGACCAATATTTTTATTTTATTTATTTTATTTTATTTTTTATGTTTTTTTAATTTAAGGATGAACGTTAATAATGAGTACATTGGCTTAGTGCTCCAACCAAAGAAGTAAACCAACTTTATACCTATCCATCTTCGTTATTTTTGTTGGAGATAATTCAAATTGATTAGTAATTAGGTAGTTAGAGTATAGTTAGAAGTTAGTTAGAAGTTGGTTAAGTTGGTTGAACTAAAACAGCCACAAAACTGCTGCTATAAAAGGCCAAGAAAGAATGGAATGTATTGCTGTAACAGAGAACCAGAGATTGATCTGCATAGTGAAAAGATCAATCTTTTGCAGAACCAAGTTCATCTTAAGAAGCAGAAAATCAATCTGTATTTTTCTGTTTTCTCTATTTTCTTCTCTTTTCTTCTCAATTCCAATTCCTCTCAATTATACAACAAATGGCATCAAGAGCTTGGGTTCTAGACCTTGGGAAACACGAGTGAAAGTGTGAGGGGGAAATCAAAATTGGGAAACACAAGTGTGAGTGAAAGAAAATAAAGAAGAAATGAATGGAGGAGGATTTCCATCGAATTTGCCAATTCTGGATGGAAAGAACTGGGAGAGGTGGTCTGCATCAATGAGATCGTTGTTGGGAGCTCAAGAAGTGTTTGAGATTGTTCAAGATGGCTATGAACAACTTGGTGCGAATCCAACAGAAAGACAACAAACAACTTTCAAAGATTGCAAGAAAAGGGATTGCAAGACATTGTTTTACATCCAGCAAAGTGTGGATTCAAACAATTTTGAAAGGATCTCAAAGGTATCTACATCAAAAGAGGCATGGGATATCTTGGTGAAGTATTACACAGGTGATAAAAAACCAAGAAAGTGAAGCTCCAAATGCTAAGAAGGTAATACGAATTGTTGCAGATGGAAGAAGATGAAGTTGTAGTAGATTACTTCAATCGTGTGCAGGTTGTCGTTAATCAAATGAGAACAAATGGTGAATCATTAACTGAAGTGTCAGTTATTGAAAAGATCCTTAGAACATTAACACAAAGGTATGATCACATAGTGGTGGCAATTGAAGAATCAAAGGATCTTGATAAGATGAAGATGGAGGATTTGCAAGGATCTCTTGAAGCTCATGAACTAAGATTAAGAGAAAGGTGTGCAGCAACCTCAATATCACAAGTGCAGGCCCTGCAGGCTCAAGTTAGCAAGAAGACCAACCAAGGTGATGTGAAGCACAAGAAAGGCAAAGGTAACTTCAAGTGGTACAAGAAGTATGATTATGATGAAGAGACGGATGATTCCGATGAAGGGTCTGTAAGTTCAAGAGATCATAATAAAAGTAACAACAACAACAAGAATTTGAAGGGCAAGAAGAAATTTAACAAGAAAGAAATCCAATGTTACAATTGTCAAAAATGGGGGCATTTTGCAAATTAGTGCAAATCCAAGAAAGTCCAAAGAGAGGATGATGACGCTCAAATGGCAGTTGAGGATTCACATTCACAGGATGTGTTATTAATGGCAATAACAAACAAAGATCGTTCCAGAAAAGGTGTTAAAAATAAAGATCGTTCTGGAAAAGGTGAAGAACGTTCTTCGTATCAATTTTGGTTTCTTGATACTGGTTGCTCGAATCACATGACTGGCCATAGAGATTGGTTTGTAAGCATTGATGATAAGGTAAAAAGAGAGATTAGATTTGCAGATAGCAGCAAAGTAACTGCAGAAGGAGTAGGAAATGTGTTGATTCAAAGGAAAGATGGCAAGCAATATTTCATATGTAATGTGTTGTCTGTGCCAAGAATGAAGAACAATTTGTTAAGTCTTGGACAACTACTTGAAAAGGGATATTCAATGAAGATGAAGCATGGTGAAATAAAGATGTTTGATAGTGCAAACAGGTTTGTATTGAGGCACCATTGTCCAAAAACAGAACCTTCAAAACAACACTGTCAAATAGATCCTTAAGAATGATGGAGGTTGAAGGATTGGATGAGATGTTGAATCCAATGGAAGGTGATGTTAGTACCCCAGCTATTCAACCTCACACAGCTTGTAGAACTAGAAATAAATAGAAAACAGTCAATCCCAAAGTAAGAGCAAGAGTTGTTGTAGCCGATGTTGAGCGAGGGAACAAATATGCTAATGTTCCAGCCACTCTTGCTATTGTGCCAAGCAACAGAAGAAGGATCCCTGCAATTTCTATTTGCAGAAAGAATGAAGTGATTGTGCTAGATGATGATAGTGATGATGGTAAGAGTGAGGTCTAAGGAAAGCTAATAGATGCAACTAGGACTCCTGTTGAAGCTCCTAGCAATAAGGCAAGAGTTGTTGAATGTTTGGCTTGCAACAAGACTGATTTGTAGCAGCTGGACAGATTGTTGGAAGATGACTGCAATTGGTCAAGGCGGCAAAGGGAAAAAGGCTAAAGCGTTGAGGACTGCAATTGGTCAAGGCGGCAAAGGGAAAAAGGCTAAAGCGTTGTTAACCATGAGTGCCGTGACTGAAGAAGGCATGATTTCGGTGAAAAATGCAGCTTGTGAGAGATTGTTGAATCAAAGAGCTGAGATAAAGATGAAGTCTAAGAAGATCAAGGACTGTTTGAACAGAACTACAAAGTGCATGAAAATGTGTTATCGGTGTGGTGAAGAAGGACATTTTGCTCAAAAATGCGCCAGACATTCAAGTGTTCATAGAAAGAGCAATCATTTAGAAACAAGTTTTCACTTCTTAAGAGATCAAGTGATGAAAGGAAGGATGAGACTAGAGCACTGCAGTATGAGTGATCAAAAGGAAGGCAACCTAACTAAAAGCTTGAAGAGGGTGAAGTTCAAATAGTTAAGAACAATCTTGTATTAATCTCAATTGAATCACTTTGAATTAGGGGGCATGTTGGAGATAATTCAAATTGATTAGTAATTAGGTAGTTAGAGTATAGTTAGAAGTTAGCTAGAATATGGTTAGAAGTTGGTTAAGTTGGTTGAACTAAAACAACCACAAAACTGTTGCTATAAAAGGCCAAGAAAGAATGGAATGTATTGCTGTAATAGAGAACCAGAGATTGATCTGCAGAGTGAAAATATCAATCATTTGCAGAACCAAGATCAATCTTAAGAAACAGAAGATCAATCTGTATTTTTCTGTTTTCTCTATTTTCTTCACTTTTCTTCTCAATTCCAATTCCTCTGAATTATACAACCTGTTCCAACAATTTTAACTATTATATTTTAGGTTAAATAATACTCATTATATTTTAATTTAATTTCAGTTGATATTTTAATTTATTTTTTATCTTATTTTAATTTTTAATAATAATTTGATCTTTTGTGGTTTAAAATATAACAATATTATCATTTTCTTTGCAAAAATTCAAAACATTCATAAAAAATTTCAAACAAAACCCAAAAAATTAATTATCATCCTCAATATAATGCAAATCTCATCAAATTCATAACTTAAATATTTAATAAACTCATATTTTTATCTTTAACAACATCAAATAAAAAAATCAAAATATGAGTTTATTTGAATATTTAAGTTACGAATTTGATGAAATTTGTATTATACTAAAAAATATAATTAATTTTATGGATTTTGTTTGAAAATTTTGATGAATTTTTTAAATTTTTGTAAAAAAAAAATAACATTGTTGATATTTTAAAATATAAAATATCAAATTATCACTTAAAATTAAAATAAATGATCAAATCGGGAAAAAAAAAATTAAAACGTTAACTAAAATTAAGTTAAGGGACCACAAATGTTATTTAGCCTATGTTTTAATATTAAAAATTAAGTCTCTAATAAGAAAAATGCTGTTTTAATAATTAAAAAGAAAAAGGAAAATAAATTTTTAGTATATAAAATTTTATTTTTAGTTCTTATTCAAAAATTCTTAACCTTTTAATCTTTAAAATACTTTTTATTCACTTTTAATTCTATATTTTGAATTTCTTTTTGTAAAAAAAGTAACACTTTTAATTCATAATTTTTTTTTTCTATAAAATTAAAACAGGGACTAAAAATAAATAAATAAATAAAACTTTAGATAATAAACTCAAAATATCATAATAATTTAAGAACTAACAATATATTTAACCAAAAACAATTTACCTTCATTTTGTTATATTATTGAGAGAAAAAATTGAGATTCCACACTAATTAGAAACCCGTGCTACAAGCATTGATATATGAGCTTATAACTAGGGATGACAATTATACCCAGACCCAGTGGATACCCGCAAAAAAAACCCACAATGGGTAGGGTAAAAACCCGCATAATGGGTATGGGCACGGGGATGGGTAATTACCTGCAAAATTAAGCGGGTATGGGTACGGGTACGGGTACTATAGTACCCACACCGCACCCGCACTTATATAAATATATTATTTATTTATTTATTATATTAATATTTAGTTTAATTAATTGTTTTCTTTTATGTTTTAATATCTATTAATATCATTGGACCATTACAATATTTATAATCAAATCAAAAGATAAACGTTTGTAAACTTTTTAAGAATTTGATTATGACAAATAGTTAAATAATTGTGACTTTATAACTAAGAGTTATATCTTATTAATTGTGTCTTTATAATTATACTTGCAACTTATAAATTGTTTTTGCTGATCTCAAATAATATTGTCGTAAGACTTGTAACTTCATAAAATATTATTATGGATATTTGAACATGTATTGTAACGAGTGTTCACTTGAAATGTTTTGAGTTAGAAAATATTTTGGTTTATAATATTTTATGATTTAATTTATGATATTTGGATAATTTTTAAATGGGTAAATACCACATATAGTCCCTTAACTTAATTTCAGTTAACGTTTTAGTCTTTTATCTTCCCCCCCCCCCTCCCCCGATTTGGTCCTTTATTTTAATTTTAAGTGACAATTTAATCTTTTATGTTTTAAAATGTCAACAATTTTATCCTTATTTTTTGCAAATTTCAAAAAATTTATCAAAAATTTCAAACAAAACACATAAAATTTATTATCATCCATAATATAATGCAATTTCATCAAATTTATAACTTAAATTTTTAAATAAACTCATATTTTTATCTCTAACAACATCAAATAAAGAATGACAAATATGAGTTTATTTGAAGATTTGAGTTACAAATTTGATAATGTTTATTTTATATTAAAGAATATAACTAAATTTATGAGTTTTGTTTGAAAATTTTGATGAATTTTTGTAAAAAAAAAAAGATAACATTGTTAACATTTTAAAACATAAAAGATTAAATTGTCACTTAAAATTAAAATAAAGGACTAAATCGGGAAGAAAAAAAAAAGATAAAAGACTAAAACGTTAACAGAAATTAAGTTAAGGGACTATAGGTGGTATTTACCCTTTTTAAATTTAATCACAAAATAATATTTATTTATCAATTTATTTTATTTAAAGTGTGGGTAATGGGTATGGGTATGGGTACGGGCACTTAGGTACCCAGAGGGTAAGGGTACGAGTATTAAAATTGATACTCAAGAGAGTACGGGCACGAGTATGAGTATTTTTTTAAACTGCAGATATGGGTACGGGTACTATAGTACCCTACCCAAACCCTACCCATTGCCATCCCTACTTATAACCGGCCTTGATTATATCCATGTATTTATATATATATATATATATATATATATATATATATATATATATATATATATATATATATATATATATATATATATATAAACAAAATCTAATGACAATTATTAGATATTTTCTTTTCTTACATTAAAGTGTTTTCATTTGAGTCATGCTCTCTATATATATATCTGTAAATTAGCACTTATATATTTTTTTATTTAAACTAAAAATTCCAAATTCTAATCCCTAAATTGAATATGTGAGTCATTATTTTTATTGTAAAAAATAGCTCACTTGTCTATTCATGAATTTAATAAATTATTTTTTGTCTTTCATAAATAATTTTAATACTATTATAAGAACTCATGAGTATAGAGGATATGGTTCTCGTTCTAGGCTACGTATGTAGTAATTTTAAAATTTGATTAATTGTAATTTCTAATTCATCTATCCACTAAAGGTCTATAGATACACACATGATAACTATAACTAGTAGGATAACAACATTTCATTGTCATTTTGAACAATTACATATTAGTTTTTTTTTAAATTAATTTATTATATTTTTAAATATTATAAATTAAAAAAAATACTAAAAAAATTAAAGTAATGAAATAA
>JBBPBR010000006.1:34444695-34513966 GCA_037974775.1 Cicer pinnatifidum
AATTAATTTTCATATTTTTATAATTCTAGATACTAATTTATTAAATTATATACAAAAACAAAACTATCGTACCCTTATAGTAAAATCATATATATTTTTTTAAAATTAATTAATGATATTTTATTTTTAAGTTTAATATCAAATTCTATTCATTTTTTTAGTTTAATTACTATGCTCTGTCAATTTAAAATTATTCACGTTATCTTCACATTACAACCATTCATGGAGATGACTTTAAAGTTAATTATAGTAAAAGTCAAACATCTTTAATAATCTAACGATTGTGATTGATTGACAGTTTTTACATTGAAAATGTATATAAATTAAATCCTAATTATTTTATATTTATATTGTAGATTATATTTTATAATTTGTTTTTATGTTTATATTTTAATTTATTTCAATTTTATATTTCAAATTATATTTTATACAGCTAATTGAGTAAGTACTATTCTTATCCTATCTTGTTTGTTTTTAACCCAACTCTTATTTATGACATAAATTTCAACTAGAGAGACATGATATGTTGGTTCATCAAACACTGAATCAAGACAAGATATGATAACTTATTTCTATCATATCTTTTATCATGTCCATCAAATGGATCATTATGGTGCACAATACACTTAGTTTAATGATAGAAGAGGTCAAACTCATACTAAAAAGAGATTAGATAAGGTGGTTTGCAATCACTGTTATCTGAATTCTTAGAATGCTTGATCTTGCATCTCTCTCACCCAAGCTAATTATGATCATTATCTCATCATGTTAGAGTTTCATATAAATGAAGCTAGATACATATCTTCATTAAAGTTGTGAGGATGTGGGTTTCGTATCATGATTGTATCAATGTAGTAAAAAACACTTGGAAGGAGCAGGTTACAGGGTGCCTATGTTTTTGTGTAATAAAAAAATTAAAGCTTCTTAAATCCAAGATTATAATTTAGAAAAAATATTTTTTTTTGTGACATCCATTATAGATGAAGTTGCATTTATAAATCTAGATAACATTCAAATTTCTATTGATTCTCTTGGTCTCTCAAATGATTTATTGAATGAGGAACAACAAGCACAAACGAAAGTGAATGAACTCTTAATTTGGAAGAGAAATATTGACATAAGAAAGCTAAAATTAAATGATATTTTGGTCATGATAGGAATACCGCTTTCTTTCATAACAATCAAAATTAAATATGTCTACAAGAATATTTCAAGCATTATTCATAATGATATCTTCATTAAGGACCTTTTAGATATAGAAGTCAAGTTTGTTTCCTATTTTGAAGATATATATAATTCTAACAATAGATGTGTGAATAATAGTTTGATTGAAGAGACAATCCCTCATTTGGATAATTATGCTTACTAATCTACCAAGCCTTGAAGAAGTTAAAAATGAAATTTTTGGCATGAATCTTGAGAATGCTCCATGCCCTAATGGTTTTGGTGCTTATTTCTTTGAAAAGTATTGGGATGTAGTTGGTTTATGATGTTTTCCAAGTTGTTCTTCAATTCTTTGTCCATAATTGCATTCTTCTTCATTATAACTCCAATGTTGTTGTGCTTATTCCTAAGATTGTTGATCCTATATAGTAAAATGGAGCATTATATACCCATTGCACTTGCCAATAAAAGTATTAGCGATTGCATTTGTCTCGCTATAGAAGCTATTAATATGCTTTAGACTAAAACCTATGTCATAAATTTGGCTCTCAAGATTTCTGTAAGAAAAGCCTTTAACATTATAGATTAGAAATTCCTTATCAAAGTTCTTCAACCATTTGGTTCCAACAACAAGTTTTATCATTGGATTAGAACCATTCTCCAATCTTTTAATTTTTCAATATATGTTAATGTAAAGTTTGCTAGTTTCTTTTCTTGTCAAAGGGCAGGGACGTCAAGCAAGGGGATCTTTTATCTCTTCTTCTTTTTTGCATTGTTGAACAGGTTCTTAGCAAGGCTATATCCAAGTTGGTTGGCAAAGGCTCCCTTTCTTCGATAAATGGATTTTGCATTATAGTTCCTTCAAATGTTATGAATGTCAATTATTTGATGTGTGTTTTTTGTAAGGCTTCTGTTTCCAATGAATTTTTGATAGATATGTCAATATCTTTGGTCAAAAGTTTAATCTTACTAAATCTACCATTCACACTGGCTCTATTTCCATTAGAATACAAAATGTCATAGCTAGTTTGTTTGGGTTTTCTATTGGTTGTCACAATTTCACATATCTTGAATACCTATTTTCATAGGAAGGCCTAAAGTCGTTTATTTACATTCAATTGATAACCGAATCAAGGCAAAATGTCTAGCTTGGAAAGCCTCTCTCCTTTCTGTGTCGAGTAGAATTCAATTGGTGTGAATTGTCATTAACAACATGTTGATTTATAACTTCTACATATATTCTTAATTGACTTCTCTTCTCAAGGATGTAGACAACCAAATTAGGAATTTCATCTAGTCTAGCGATATTGAGCATAGAAAATTGGTTATTGTTGTCTGACATAAAATTTTTCATCCTCTTTAACAAAGGTGGTATTGGAATTAAGTCTTTGAGATACATTAATAATTTTGCTATTATTAAGCTTACTTAGAACTTAGTTACTTCTTGTCGACATTAGGCTATTCTTCTTAGAGGCAGGTTTTTCAAAGACATGGACATATTAAACATCACATTGATTCCTCCATTTGGATTACACTCAAAGTTAAGCTAAGTACTACATACGAGAACAATAAGTTACAACTTGGCAAAGGTGACCATATTAACTTATGGATTGACACTTGGTTGAAAGATTCTTTAATTTTTACTTTTTACATTGGTGAGCACAAGCAATCTCATCTTCATGTCAATGACAATCATTTTATTCATGATGGTCATTCAAAAGTTCCTTATGTCTTTTACATAATTATCCTCACATGACTGTTTTGCTTGTTCATAAGCTAGAATTTATATGTGTTTATAGCTTTGTTTGATAGGTTAGTATGATCTTTTTTATTTGATTTTTTGTTCTATTTCACTACCTTTTTTATTTTGTTTTGATTTCTTGGAGAAGTGAAGGAATCGATAAAGAGTCTTGGAGCAAAAAGCCTTGAAGTCAAGTCGTGCTACACACCATAGATTATTCTATGGCCGTGATGGGCCTATTATGGTAGTAATATGCTTAACTTCTACCGTTGAACCATTTTTCTTCTATGAAATCCTGATGGTTTCATGTAATTAAGATCCATGAGGGAACCTAAGGCTTTAAAAAGGGACGAAAATACATAGTTTGACTCATATTCCTACTCTTAAAACTCTTGTTCTTGTAATTCTCTTATCAAATTTCTAGTATTAATAATATCCAATATTTCCTTTATTATGTTTATTTTACAATTCCAATGTATTTATATTTAAGCTTTAATTCTAGTATCATCATGTGTCAGTAGATCTCCCTTGTCTAGAGATTGTAGCATTTCGAATGATGGATCTCTAAAAATTTCTATTTCTTTATTTTTTCTTGGGTATTGATTTTTTAATCTAATCTTCGTAAGAATCATGTTTGTACTTGGATATCTAATGATGTACTAAAAAGTGAATTTGATATCTAACCCACAAGATTGGACAAGATTATCAAATCAAGAAAATCGATTTTAGTTCCCTTGAAGTAATGAACGATAGTTGCTCTTAATAGTTTGGCTACTACATCAGTCATGAAAATAGGTTGGTTCTTGATTTTAAATACACTTTTAGTCTTTGAAAATAGGCATTGGTTATAATTGTTTATATGAGTTTTAGAGGTTAACACCCATAACTTAGAGAAGATTAGTTTTATTATATCTATCATTGTAAAAAAACTACAATCCGAAGTTTCTATTTTTATTGTGAATTTTAATAAAAACTCACAATCAATAATCGTTGTTTTAGTTAATCGTCGTTTATAGGTGGTTGATGAGGTATAAGGATAATTACAGTGAACAAATTTAATTTTGGTAACTACCATTGACCTTTGTTTACATAGTATTGTTCACTCTTTAATTTTTATAGAAGTATGTCTCTTACAAATTGTCCAATAGGCTAATTAAATTATGAGGTTGTGTATAGAGGTCTTTTTCTGCATGGAATTTTATTTATTGATATTTCTTTTAACTATATGGGGGTTTATGTAGTGTTATTAGGCACAGTGTTACTTTTAACTCATAACTAGTACCAACCATTTCGTAACTTATTCCATATGTGCTTAAAATATGTTTTTATTCAATTGTGCACACGTACTGTGGAAATTGATTGTTGTTTTTAGCTCACTAAGGTTATAGTCTAGCATGGAATAAATGGACATTGATTGTTGTTTTCAGTGCACTGAGGTTATAATTATTTCTCTCCTTCTCATGGAATAAATGGGCGTTGATAGTGTTTCGCCATTTAATCTTGTTTTCGTTTGTTCCTTTTAGGAATGTGTCACTTAATAAATATATGTGACTGATAATGAATATTGAAGGTTTCCTTACTCTTTTATTGATTTGGAAATAAATTGTGTGCAAGTAATTAAACATATATCTAGATATGAAACTATACTTTCAAGGATTACTTATTGGAACCGACATAGTTTTGAAGAACAATTTCTTACTAGTTTTGTTGATAACAAAAGGTTTTTGAGAGAACAAATTAACGTACTAATGTTCTAAATAAAGTGTGAAGAAAAATTGAACAAACAGGTACATTCAAGACCCAAGAATAAATCAAAGGAAATAAGTAAAAATTAGAGGAAACAACAAAATTAGAGAAAACAACAAAATCAGAGGATACAACAAAATCAGAGGAAACAACAAAATTAGAGGAAACACAAAAATCAGATGAAGCAAAATAATTAGATGAAGTTCGCCTCTAATATGCGTGACTTTGCTATCTCTAATGCATTGACTTTAATATTAAACTCTGAAGCAATAAGTTTGGTACAAGAAAAATATTTTCTTTAATCTCGATACTAGAAACTACCATACAAAATTCCCAATTGGATTCCTATCAAATGAACCAAATGGAAATATTTGGCTAGGTACTTTAATAGTCAGAAATGGTTCGTACATATTTGAAATATGCAAACACTAATAAATTTCAAATATGTAGAAACGATGAAAAATGAAACAACGCCTGATTGCACTGATTTAAATCATCAATTCATAAAAGAATAAATTTGAACCAAGGCAAACATTTGGATTTGTTGTTGAAGCAAGAAAAAAGGACATAATTGCATCTATAAAAGGAATTATTTCTATTTAAGCAAACATGACAACAAAAATAATGGCACAACTCAAAACTACAAAAAAATCTCCACTTAATCTAGGAAATAAGAACATAAATATTTCATTCAATCCAAGAACTAAAATCAACAAACTATATTAAATAACTTCTTAAATTAACTTATAATTAAAGATAAATAACACTGAAACAATGAAGAATATGTATATGATAAAGAACTATCAACATGTTCAAAATAGGTTTGATTAAATCCTCAAACCATTCCTGTCGAAATCACTTATATGACTACCGGTATGAAATGGAAGAAATTGGTGCAACATATGGACTTGTTTTGCCTTATTTTTGTCAAGGAATTTTGTGTTGCTGTTTTACATGAAGAATAAGAAAAAGTCATGGTTCGAAGAAAATGTTGAAAATCCTAATTGTTGCCCAATTATTCGACTTTTGATGACCTTGAGCCAAAAGATGAATAAAATGTTGAAAATCCTAACAGTTGAAGGTATTAAATGGAAACTAAGAAAAATGGAGCACCTTGAAACCCATCCCAAAACATTGGTACCATATTATTTTAACATGCATTATCTCAACCACTTACATCCAAACTATTAACAAAGAAAGACTCGCTGGATGGTTTGATGAAGAAGAAGGTTATCAACTTTGGAGCTATAATTCATGAGAAAATAAAAGACGAAATTTCATAAAAAAAGGGAGTGTAGAACGAACAAGAAAAAAAAAGAGGTGGGGGGTTTGGATATTTTTTTTGTTTAAAATAATTTTCGCGTGACTATACTAAAGTAAAGAAAGCGGAGCAGGAAAATGAAATAGTATAGAGAGGCAACTAATTTATCCTAGTTCACCACAAACACGGTAGCTACATCCAGCCCCTTCAACCTTGCTAACTTGGTCCGTTGACCTACCTTTGGGCACCACATATCCAATAAGGATTTTGAAAAGAACTTTATACTTCAGTTTGAGGTGTGAAGACCTTGAATTAACATTAGGGTCTTCAAAGAATTATTTATTGATTATGTAGGAGCCAACCTTTGACTCATCCCCAAATTTGACCAACATTCCTTCATTTAAGCATTTTGTGATGGTAGCAAGGGATTGCTTAGTGATCTTGATAGGGAGGCCTAACATAGTTATTACAACCTTCTCTTCGGTGTTTGCATTGGCAAAGCTCCAAAACTCTTTCTCTAGAATGTCCAAAGCTATCTCTTATTCTAGGTTAAAGTATTCAACTAGTCTTCATCAACCAGGTCCTTGATGAAGTGAAATTCGTTTTCAGCTAGGTTTGGAAAATTAACCTTTAGTTCGTGAAGAATCTCAAGTTGATCCAAGTTACATTGAAGCGTTGGAACATAGGAGACATTTGTAGTTGAGGGGATTGAGGATGAACATGACGCCATCGAAGCTAAAGAGATTCAGGAAAAACAAGAAGTTTATCAGTTTGTAGAGAACAAAAATGTAGGAGTTATTAGAGGTGTGAGTAAAACAAATTTTAAAGAAAAAAATATTGAGTTTTCAAAGGCAGTACTAAACACATGCGTGAGACACTTGTTGAAGTATCACACTTACGAGAATAAAAACTATTCATATGTTGAAGTATCACACTTACGAGAATAAAAACTATTCATATTCAAGGTTAATTAAATTTAGATTAACTAAAGGAACAAATAAATTCAATGTCATCAGAGGTAAAGGAAACATATTCTTAACCATTCACGATGTTTCACTAGAGGCAAGGTATACATAGGGTTAAACATCATTCTTCTATGAACATAATCTTTAAATGTTTCTTTATAAGACTTAATATGTCCTCAATAAAGGGTTTTGTGAAAATATCACCCATTGATGGTTAGTGTTGAAAACTTTATTTCCTAAACTACATTTCTGTACATAATCCCTTATAAAGTGATGTATAATCTCTATATGTTTTGCTCTAGAATTTAAAATAGAGTTTTTCATTGAACATATGGATTAAGTGTTGATAACTCTTCATCATATACATATTTTTCATTGTTTATAGTCTTATATCTTTTACTACTTAGTTAACTTAAGGAGTTATTTGATATATTTTGTTGATTTTAGTTCTTTGATTTAATGAAATGTTTTAGTTCTTATTTATTTGATTAAGTACAGAATTTGCGTTGTTTTGTGTTGTTACTTTGTTTTAGTGTAATGCTGAATTTTTTTGTGAAATTAACATGACCTATGTGGAGTATTTCAACCATATATAGAGTGGTAGATATCCATTTGGAGTGAGCTCAAATGCAATGGAAAACTAAGCTCTATAGCTACAACTTTCATGAAGACTCCAAAACCAAATTCAGACTCGAAAGATGTTGTGCGCATGAAGCGCAATGACCTGCGCCTGGGTCGCATTTCAGCCTTTCTGAATTTGCCCACTTGCGCCTAGGGCGCGTGGCACGTGGTTGAATGTTTAAAAACACGGTTTTTTTTCCTTCACTTTTTAGGGATCTTTTTTACTATTGAGAAGTGAGGAGACTTGTGCCCTAGTATAAAAACTCAAAGACGGCCATTGCTAATACCATTGAAGCAGTTTTATCAAGAATCATTCATGAGTATTTCTTGTAATTCTTCTCTAATCTCTATCCTTTCCATCTATATCATGAGTAACTAAATCATATTTTTTAGGGATGAGTGTAATAAGATGAAACCCTTATTTTTCTGATTCGATTTCTAGTTATATGAATGAGTTTATTTAATTATTTTCTCATTATGTACTTAATGTTTTTTATTACTTGATAAACATTAAAATGTTCTACGATTTGTATTTTGAATTGGAAGTAGATTTTACGAATGCTTGAGATGAAAAATTCATGAATTTGTAGTTTAGGGATAGATACAGGTCACGAAACCAATTAAATTAGTTGCAAAGGCAATAGTTTTACAAGAGAATTCATGTGTGATAATGCTTAATTCTAATCTTAAATCTTTTAAGGAATTAAGGGTTAGTTTGGAATTAATGGTTTTGTCAATAAGACATTAGGGCAATAATAATAAACAGAATTCAGTAGTAATTCAATAAAGAAATTCAGTAACTTGGATCAAATTAGACACCAAGGATCGATTCGAAGTGAAACTCATCCCATACATTTTTCTTGTTATAAAAGATCAATTTTATTACTATTGTTAATTTTAAATATTATATTAATCAACTTGGGAACTTCTTGTTCAATTTTAGTAATTAAATATAATTCGATAGTAAAACACAATCCTTGAGTTCAACACTCGGTACTACTATTTTATCATTACTTGCAACGATTTAGTACATTTGCTGAAATGCTATCAAGTGTTATCACAAACGATAGGAATGTTACTCTTATAATTTTTGAAATCTTCTAGTTGATGTTTCATCCACAACAGTTGAGCGTTGCAACTAGCTGTTGTGATACTCTACTTATGTTGTAGACAAAGCAATAATGCCTTGTCTTTTGCTCTACTAGGAAATCTTATTGTCACCAAGGAATGTACAACTTTCACTAGTGCTCTTCCTTGCTAGCTTATCTTCAGTATAGGTAGCATCATATAAATCACTAACCTGTACTTAGAGAATAGCTTATAACACAAACCATGGTTAGTACTGCCTTTCAAATATCTAAAGATCCTCTTAGCTATTGTTAAGTGGCATTCTTTAGGGTCAGATGGAAATCTGGTACACACACACACACACACTAAATATAATATCAAGTCTAGAGGCAGTTTAGTAAAGGAATGAACCTATCATTCCTCTGTATACCTTTTAATCTACCTTCTTACCTAAATCATCTTTATCAAGAGAACATGTTGGATCCATAGGTGTGGACATTGGCTTATAGTAATCAATTTTAAACTTTTTAAGCAATTTTGTTGTGTATTTGGTCTGGGTGATAAGTACAACTTTTGGGTTATGATAAATTTGAATTCCAAGGAATAATTTTAACTGTCCCATCATACTCATCTCAAATTCATTACGCATTAGCTTATTGAATTCTCAGCAGAGCTTGCCTTTAGTAGAACAAAAAATAATATCTTCAACATATATTTAGATAATGAAAAGGTCATTCTTGGATAATTTTCTAAATAAATTAATGTCAACCTTGCCTCTTTCAAAATTATTTTTTTAGTCTATCATACCAAGCTCTTGAAGCTTGTTTTAGATCGTATGAAGATTTCTTTAGTTTGAAGACATTGATTGGAAATTCATTTTCCTCAAAGCCAAGAGGTTCTTTGACATACATTTCTTCATTTATGTAACTATTTAATAAAGTACTTTTCACATGCATTTGATATAGAGTAATTTTATTAAATATAACAAAAGAAAGTAAAAGTTTGACAACCTCTACCTTCCTGCTAACTATATCTTTGAGCTACACGTCTAGCTCTTTTTCTAGCCATTTTACCTTTCTCATTGAGTTTGTTTTTGAAAACCCATTTGGTTCCTATTGGCTTCTTAATTTTAGGTTTTGGGACAAGAACTGTTACATCATTCCAATTTATTTAACTTTTCTTGCATAACCAATATATATCCATAATTTGATAGTGCTTCTTCGTCTATGGATGTAGGTTAAGTTTAAGATATCAGTCCAACACATAGACGTTTCCTTGAGAGCAAATATGGTTTTCAGAGGATTGTTTGCATTTACTATGATCAAAGTTTGAATTCTTGATGACTTTGATATGAGTTATTAGGTAGATATTGTGATTTACTTTGGAGTGACTTTTTTATTCCTCTGTTTTATCGGGTTCCTTTGATATATCTAGTTCCACTAAAATTTGTAGATCTATAAAGTCTACCTCCAACTTTGACTTTTTATGGTCAAGCTTTTTGTCATCAAACTTGACATGGATTGATTCCTCAACATTAGTGTTTCATTGTTGTATAACCTATCGACTTTAGATCTTTCAGAGTATCCCAAAAGATGAACTTTTGAGACTGTGAATCAAACTTGTCAAGATTCACGAAATGAATTTTTGAGACCGTGAACCAAACTAATCAAAATATGAAATGTTGGGATTTATTCCTTTCTACAATGTATAAAGAGTCTTATTTTAGAATAGGTCTAATATTTTTGTTTGTTAATATAACTAGTAATATTCACTACTTCTTTCTAATAGTGCTTCGTAACGTTCATTTCATGAATCATGGCATGTGCCATCTCGTAAATCGATATGCTTTTCCTTTCTACAAAAATATTATGTTGGGGTGTTCTAGGCGAGGAAATATTATATAAAATACTATTCTCTTCACAATAAATTTAAAAAAAAAATATTTTCAAATTTACCTCGATCACTACGAATAATTGTTATACACAAATCTTTTTTTGTGTTTTGCACTTGTATGCAGAAGGTAGTGAAAATCTTATGTGACTCATCATTGTGGTTTAGAAAATTTACCCATATCCATCAAGAATATTTGTCAACAATAACGAGTCCATACTTTTAACCACTGATAGAAGCAATCTTTATAGGGCCAAATAGATCAAAATGTTAAAGTTCAAGTGGTATATAGGTGGATAAAATGTTTTTAGAAGAAAAAGTAGATTTAGTTTGTTTCCTTTTCTAGCATGCCTCAAAAAGAAAATCTTATTTGTACTTTAAATTTGGCAAGCCTCTGAGTAGTTCAAGTCTTTTCAATTTTGAGATTATCCTCAAATTGACATGTCATAATATTTTGTGCCATATCAGTTGTGTTGGAACCAAGTTGGTTTTCCACTTATAACTTTTATGTTAACAAAAGTATTTTATGAGAACAATAAATTTGGATTAATGGCTTCGTGAAGTATGCAAAAATTGGAAGAAGACAAATCAGACGAAGGTACCCAAGGAAACGACTAGAGGAAGTGATCAAATGATGAGATCAAAGGAACACAAAGTACATGCATTTGCCTCTAAATATGTGCCTATTAAAGTGACGTCCATTTGAAAGTTACGAAGATTGCCTCTAATATCTAGGTCTGAAGTATGGGTCTAATAACTTACACTGAAGAATGGCTCTGAAGACTGCATTTGAAGACTGAATTTGAAGCATGCCTTTGAAGCCATTGCATGTCTCTAATGTGCATAAACTCAACATGCCTCTTAAAATTTATATCAAGGTATATTTAACTCTAAAGAAATTATCAAATCATACATTCAAAGATGATAGTTCGCTGATCAAAATCGTACAACACACTCCAAATGTTACCTCAGATATACAACCTCTAATGTTGCATTGACTCTGAAGTTTCAATAGGAAGAATTTCCCAATGCTACTAATTTTAAGTGATGCAATTATACGCCCGACTATCATTAATGAAGAAATACAATATCTCATTCGAACAAGAAAGTCAATGCCTCTGATGGAAAGTCAATGACTGAAATTGAAAGGATTAGTATGAAAAGAACACTTAGGCGAATCAAAAGCTTGTGAAGATCCAAGAACAACCAGAGTCCAAATTATGAAAGAAGATTCTTGTTTTTGAAGAAAATATAAAATAAGATTTGATTCAGAGATATAATTGAAGAAAATCTTTAACCAATTTGAAAAGAATATATGTCATGATTTTAAGAGGATGTGATCAAGATCTTATCAACAAAAAATATGAATTATTTACAAGAAGAAAGGTTTATCACAAGATGATATAAATTATTTACATGAAGATTTGATCATATGATTTTTCTACAAGAAGTTTTGATAAAAATTTATCACAAGAAGATATGAATTATCTACTAGAAGATTTAATCAAGATTTATTTATAAGAAGATATGAATTATTTGCATGAAGATTTGATCATAATCTATAAGAAGATATAACTTATTTACTAGAAGATATGATCAATAATTGTTTACAAGAAGAAACACTCACAAGAAGATACATTTATTATTTGCAAATATATGATTTTGATTTTGCAAGGACAAAGGAGAAACCTTAACCTATTCTATAAATATATACTCAAGGCTAAAGAAGAAAATTAGAGAACTCACAAGTACAAAATTTCCTAAGTCAAAAGATTTCATAAGGTTAAGGTCTATAGCGTGGGTCATTGGAGTTCATAGTGAGAGTCATTGTTATAATTAACTTGTTAGAAGCAAACCAATTTGTTCCAAACTCTTGTAACCCAAATCGATAGTGTATTTTGTGTTGCTCATACAATTTGTAGGTTTTCTGTTTATGTTGAGAAGACTTTGCTCATAGAGTCAAGGTGTTTGTGTTCCTCAAAAAGTTTGTAGTTGCCACATTTTTTTTCAAAAGATTGGTTTTTTTGGTCAGGTGTTGTGTAATTCAAGTTTTTAATTAGTGGATTAAATACTTCTAAGTGAGGGGACTAGATGTAGCTACCAAGTTGGTGGTGAACCACGATAAATTCTGGTGTCACTTTAATTCTTCCATTCTTATTTTACTTATGCATCTGATCGCTTAATCTGATTGCTACTACTTTTATTCTAATTATGTCATCAAGCAGGACCAAATTTTAAATAAATTAGCTAAAAGAATCCAACTTAGTCAAATACAATTTAACCGCCTTCTCGTGTTTGCACCTTCAATCGACATTAGAGTCTGGTTTAAAAAAGTAGCACTTGATAATGGCTGAACAAAGATCAAAGGTTTCAACAATGTTTGAATTTGGTGAAGAAGTTGCTGGAGGAAACATCAACCGACCACCTATGTTTGATGATGAACAATTTGAGTATTGTAAGGATAGGTTGAGGTGTTTTTGTATCTTACACATAGTATTTGGCATTACTTTTAAGTTTGTGTATTTGTGTTATGGATGCATCTGCAGGAAAGACTCCAACAACTAGATAATTAACTAAATCACCAAACCAAGGACTTACCTCATGCAACTGTAGCAATTGCTCGTCAAGGAAGTCATCTTGAACGGGGATGGGGTCCTCATCCATTTTTATTTCTGCTTAAATGACCTACCCCAAAATTTTCAGCTCCACTCTTATCTTTAATCTCTAAATCAAATTTTTGGAGTAACAACATCCACCGAATCAATCTCAGTTTTGCTTCTGGTTTGTTCAGCAAGAACTTCAAAGCTGCATGGTCAGTAAAAACAACTACCTTCGAACCTAGCATATATGATCTAAACTTATGAAGTGCAAAAACAATAGCTAAAAGCTCCTTTTCCATGGTAGTATCATCAGCCTGTGTAGAATCTAAAGTCCTAGAAGCATAATAAATAGCATGGACAACCTTATAAATGACATCTTTTTGCAGCAAATTTGACAGCAAAATGGCTATCTTGATGAAATCCTTGATAAAGCGCGTGTAAAAAACTTCATGGCCAAGAAAATAATGAATCTCGCAGATGCAAGATGGATAAGGAAAATTAAAAATCACATCAATCTTGGCAGGATCAACTTCTATCCCATTTTTAGAGATCACATGTCCAAAAACTATGCCTTGTTCAACCATAAAATGACATTTTTCATAATTCAACACAAGGTTAGTTTCAATACATCTATGCAAAACTCTATCTAAATTGTTCAAGCATACATTAAATGAGGAACCATACACAGTAAAATCATCCATGGAAACTTCTATACAAATTTCTATCAAATCAGTGAAAATACTAATCATGCAGTGTTGGAAAGTGCTAGGAGTATTGCATAGGGCAAAGGGCATCCTCCTATAGGAAAATGTGTTGAAATCATGGTTCTCTAGTGCAATATGGATATGAAAATAACCATAAAAACCATCATGAAAACAATAATGTGACTTAGCAGCCAACCTTTCATGCATCTGATCAATGAATGGTAAAGGAAAATGATCCTTTCTAGTTGTCAGGTTTAGTCTCTTGTAATTGATGCATACCCTCTAGTTGTTCTGGACTCGTGCGGAGATAAGTTCATCATTTTCATTTTTAACCACTGTGAGTCCAGTTTTCTTAGGGACTACATGCATTGTACTCACCCATTGATTATAAGTGATAGGGTATATAATGCCTGCTTGCAAGATCTTGGTCATTTCTTTTTTTAACAACATCCATAATTAATGGGTTAAGTCACCTTTGGGGCTGCCTGACTGATTTTACCCCATCCTCCAGTAGTATCCTATGCATACACATAGATGGGCTAATATCAGGAATATTAGCCAAGGTCCACCTGATTGCCTTCCTGTGTTTTCTCAAAATCTGCAAAACGCTTCTCTTCCGGTTCATCTTCAAGTTTGGCTGAAATAATCATAGGTAACTTGCCACTTCCTTCTAAATATGCATATATCAAATTTTCAGGAAGTGGTTTAAGCTCTACAATCGGTGGCTGCTCAATGGAAGGTACAACACCAGTGGTCGAAGCTAAGTCTGCAAAATAAGTTATGTTAGTAGAAATATCAATATCAGCACAATGATCAATCATCAAGGCAACTTCGATCTCAACATACACATAGCACAACTGAGTATCTGTACAAAATTCACAAGTATAAGTACCACCAAAACCATACAATGAAGGAAATCAACAACAAATATATCGGGGTAACTGTCACCAACCAAATTAGCAAGCAATTCAATTTGAAAAATTGAATGCTCTTCCATAGGGTGTTTCATAGCGTTAAAGATGTTAGATTTTACAATTTTATCACCAAATTCCATGGATAGAATTCCAGCATGCACATCAATTTTTGTTCTAGCAGTTTTCAAAAATGGTTTCCCTAAGATGATATGCGCACTATTGGACTTATTCTCTCCCTCCATGTCCAAAATGTAAAAATCTACATGAAATATCAATTCATTAACTCAAACAAGTACATCCTCCACAAGTCCAGCAAGACAAGCATTGCATAACATTAATGGAAGCTCCTAAATCTAACATAGAATTTTCAAATTGACTATTGTTTATGGTACATGGAATGGAAAAGTTTCTGAGGGATGGGCTGAATGAGGGATTAAACATTTCACTCCATGTTTACTCTTTCATCACCTTTTAACCATCTTTTGTGTGTGCACAAACCTTTTAGAAATTTTGAATATCTTGGAATATGTTTAATTGCTTCAAGGAGAGGAATATTCACTTCCACCTTCTTAAATATATCTAGGATCTCCTTGTCCCTATCTGCCTCGTCCATTTTCTTAGTCTTCACTACCCTTTGAGAAAAAGGAAGTGGTATTTTTTTTCAACATCAACAGTTTTAGGTATCAACGTTTCCTCAACATCCTTGTTATTTTCCACAACAGTTTCAGGTACCTTTGGTTTTTCAACAGCTTTCCCAAACATCAATGTAACTGCACTGATATTGGGAGCATTTGGATTTACTACTAACTGTGCAGGCAATTGATTTGACCCCTGGGTCTGCAATTGATTAATTGAAGTGGCCTGCTGACCAATCTTTGTTTCCAAATTTTGAATGGTGGAATATGTTCTTTGTTGAAATTGGAGATTTTGGACAACCATCTTCTTAACGAGGTCCTCTAATGAAAGTGCATTGTTTTGCTGTTGTGGAATGTTTTGTTGTTGAGAAATATTTTATTGTTGCTGCCTAGGTTGATGTTGTGCAGATGAATTCCCCCATCTGAGGTAGGGATGGTTTCGCCTACCAGAATTGTACTTGTTAGATGACAAATCATAGTTGGCTTGAGGATTGTATATATTTGCTACATATGCTTAAGGAGCATCAGCAATTGGATCTTCTTGCAATGTAGGACACGAATCTGTAGGATGCTCTGGAGAAATGCAAATACCACATAACACTACTTATGTTTTACCTATTGCCAATTTTTTTACTAAAGATGTAAGCTCATCAAGTTTGCCTTCTAAATTCTTATAGGAAGAAACTTGAATTTCATTCACACCCCTTTTCAACATTGCTGAATTGCTTCTAGTTGTAAACTGCTGAGAATTACTGGACATGTATTCAATCAAAGCCTTTGCCGCTTCTGGGGTCTTATCGACAAGAGCTCCCCCACTATCAACATCTAAAATGCTTCTATCCATAGGTAGCAAACCTTCATAAAAATACTGGATGAGCAATTGTTCAGAAATCTGGTGATGAGGACAATTAGAAATTAATTGCTTGAATCTCTTCCAATACTCATGTAATGATTCCCTGTCAATCATCCTAACGCCACATATTTCTTTTCTGATTTATGCAATTGTCGAGGCAGGGAATAATTTTTCTTTAAATAATTTCTTGAGATCATTCCAACTTGTAATAGAACCTGGTTGAAGATTGTATAACCAGTCCTAGACAACATCTTGAAGTGAAAATGGGAAGGCTCTCAACATAATGTGGTCTTTTGTGACTCCTTGAGGCTTCATGGTAGAACACACAACATGGAATTCCTTTAAGTGTTTGTGGGGATCCTCACCTACAAGACCATTAAACTATAGAAGCAAGTGTATTAAACCAGATTTAAGTTCAAATGGTACAATAACTTCATGATATGTGATACATAATGCATTATAATTGACATTCGGTGCAACAAGTTTTCTTAAGGTTCTATTATTCGCATCAGCCATATTTTGCAACAAGTTGTTACTTTCACTATCTGAATCTGACTCGTTAGCACTAGTAGTTCTATTAAGTCTACAACATAAATATAATGTCCAATCTATTTCCGGTTCAAGGGAATGTAGGTCATCCAAGTCTTTTTCGATTTGGTAGGTGTCTTGACTTAAAAACGTATATGGAGAGCACATATACACGTATCATAAAAATGTAGAAAGGTATTTTGGTATTTTATTATGAATAATTACTTAATAAATAACACATATTTGAACGTCTGAATCATGATCAATTGGGTGCTACTGTCATTAGCATCTACATTAGATCATGTAAAATACTTTATTTGAGATAAAAATTTATTTTACTTGCATCACTACCACATTTATTAGTAATTAATTTAATTGTATATTTTCATTGAAGGTATTTGTATGAAAGCTGATGTATCTGCGCCAATTGACATAAATTTTCGTTCTTATCTCCCCATAAGCTATTCATGTTTCAACTTCATCCAATTAGAGTAAAAAAATATGTTGTTGATCTACTTGTGGAAAATAAAGAAAAGAATAAGTTGTTTCTTATGCCATATAATTCAGGGTAATTAAATATTCTTTATCTATATCTTGCTTAATTTATGATGCTTTATCAATTGTGAATAAATTTGCCAACCAAATTTTTATTGTTGTAAGCAACATTGAATGTTTTTTTGTCATCAATGTCACTTTTACAAATTATACATTATTTGGATCCACTCTACGATCATTATAACAATTACTCAAAAATAAAAATATCATAGATACGTAAGTTTATTTCATTTATATATATATATATATATATATATATATATATATAATGTGTTTGATCATTGCAAAATAATCATATTCATTTGATTGTGCTTTACAAGTTTTCCACGTTCAAATGGGCTACAATGTTGAAGCATAAGTCAAACAACATCACATAGATTTGAAATAATATATATGATTTACTTATATACTTTTTAAATTTTTATTATAGAATATAATTATATGCCTTTGACATTTTATTTACAATCAATGCATAACTATATATTGGCGTACATATTTTATATTACAATGCTCTCGCCAAGATAACAACATAGATTGCGGGTACTATATTTTGCGATTCCAGAAATGATAAGTTATTTTAATTAGATTTTCATTTTCATATATAAACTACCTATATATTTGATTCTAAGTTATTTATGTTCAAATATTATATTGCATATAGTATTTTGACAATTCTAAGTCAACTCACTCTAAAAGTGATCTAACTAAAATCAAAGAAGACTAGTGTTAGTATGTGCTCAAACTAAGAGTTATATAACTTGTTACTAGATGAGTTTCACATTGTAAACTACTATTATTGTATATTATCGTGTGAGCTGATAATTATTTTTTTTGTTATAATAGAGTATTTATTGTGTTGATGATGATCTTGGAAAAATTGATGATGTTGTTGGAAATTTCTCGTGTCAATATGTGTTCGAAGTTGATGATCTTGGAATACTAAATGTATAGTAGGGATATAAAGTTAGAATGAAAAAATTGCTATTGTTTCAATATGTGCTTGATGTTGATGATCTTGAAAAACTAAATGTATAGTAGAATTTAGAGTTTGAATGAAAAAATTGTTATTGTGTCAATATGTGCTTGATGTAGATGATATTGGAAAAACTAAATGTATAGTAGAATATAGAGTTTGAATCAAAAAATTGTTTTTGTGTCAATATGTGCATGATGTTGATGATTTTGGAAAAACGAAATGTATAGTAGAGTATAGAGTTTGAATGAAAATAACACGACTTTTTGAAAACAATAGAACAACCCTTTTATCTTTAATCTAATAACATATGCGACAAAGTTTTTTTGAAAAAAGTGCTATTAAAGACCTATGACAACACTTGTTAAAAAAGCGTTATTAAAGACCTACGACCATGCTTCTTAGAAAAAAAAAGTGACTTAAGATACCACATACGACATCGTTTTTTTGAAAAATGCTATAAAATGAGACACCTACGATATCACTTTTTTTTTAAAAAAAAAAAACGCTGTTAAATATACCCTATCATAACGCTTTTTAGAAAAGCGTTGTAAAACGAGAGACCTACAACGTTTTTTTTTGCAAAAACCGCTATAAAAGCACTATATATTTCTACCTACAACAACACATTTTTTTATTTTAAAAAGCGTTGTTGTATCTTTTAATAGCACTACATGTTATAGCACTTAAACATTTCTAAATGCATAAAAAAAGACGCTCTTGAAGCTTATTTTGGGTGTAGTGTTTGTATTGGGCTTTCTTCGTTGGTTGGTCAGGTCATGGATCTCTGTTCCCCTGCTTGTCAGTTTTCCTTGTGCAACTGAAATTGGATCGTGGAATTCTAGTATCAAGAATATTTATTTGTCTGAACTCTATAAGGTCAACTTCCATCACTTTCCAGTTCCAAGAATTGTTCAAGTTAACTGGTCTTTTCCTCCTTGTGGCTGGCTTAAGTGTATTGATGAGGCTTCAAGGGACTCTCTATGGACTCCACTTCTGCTTTTATTGGAGGTTTTGCCGCTAGTCTTGGAATCACCTCCTCTCTTATTGCTGAGCTTAATGTTGTTATGATTTGTATTGAGAATTCTTATTTCAAGGGCTGGCTCAACTTAGTGATTGAATGAGCATCATTACTGTGTCCAGGCTTTTAATAATTGGAATTTTATTTATGGGAACTTCACAATAGATGGTTAATTGGTCTTCATCTGATTAAAAATATTCGTTTCAAACTCTCATATCTTTAATGAGGGATACAACTGTGCGAAAAAAAATAACAAACTTTGCTTTTTCTAGACCTAGCCTCATTTGATGGGATGTTATGCCAAGCTTTATTAAAGATAGGTGTAATCTTTCTTTCTTTAGATTTTGCTAAATTGTCTTTTCGGAGTCTATTGTTCACTTTGGGCTTCAAAAGTTGCACTATTTTTCCCTGTTATTTGGTTGTATCCCTTTGCAACTGATTTTCTGTCTTTGATTAGTATTATTTGATTTTGGCTTAGTCCCCAAGGTCTATTCCTTTTTATTATGTTAATTTTGTTGATTATGATGCTGCACACAATAGTTATCCTAGGGATGACAACATAGTTAGGATCTCTGCGGTAACATATGATGGCTTTACACTAAAATTTTTATTTTGAAAAAATGTATTGTTTATCTTACTTTAACTCTACCGGACCAAATATTATCTCAATAAATATTTTAAACTCTCAAAAATATAAACTCACTCCAAAACATTCACATATCACCCCAAGGGCGACAAGTAAATTTTTATCAAAATCGAAGTTCGTTTCAAGTTTTATCATCTGATAAAACTTACCCGATTGCCAAAAACATAAAATTAATCTAGTCATGGAAATAATTCCACCATGAATAAAAACAAATCACAAAAATAAAATAAATCAAAACTGTAGTTAATTTATAAATAGAAAAAGGAAAACAACAAACAACACACGAAATAGATTACAGTAGAACAAAATTATTACATCTATCACGTAGAATCTCGTTTGTTTTGTCTTCGTTCATTTGCATAAGCAACATTAGAGTAACTTTGATGCCAGTAAAGTTATATATGACTTTCTGGGAATACATACGAGGGAACAAAGGCAATATCCTCCCAGTCTTTCACCGCAAGTACGCTATTTCCAAATTTGATAGCTTTGCGAAATCATGTTCGACCACACTTGTTCTTAGCTTAAGGGAGAAAACAGGAATCACCTTTAATCTGAGTTCGAGATCTTCAGGTCCTTGGTCTTAATTGCATTAAGATACTTATATTAGTTCATGTTCCTAGTCTTTCAACAATTTGATAAAAAATGTGTTCTTGTATGGATACTTAGAAGATGTTTATTTGAATATTGACCACAAGTATTGCAAACTGTTGGGGAGTTCGGGAGAGCGTGACATCCGGAATGAGTTAACAAGGATTCTTAAGAGACTTAGACACCACATCTCAACCCAAAACCTTAAGTCAATTTGATTGTGTTCGAGTCTTCTCAACCTTCTAGCTTAATATAATCAAGCTATTGAGCGATGTAGCCACTACAATGCTAGGTTACAAACATAATGTGGTTAAGGGTTTTTTGAATAAATCTCACAAGGTGTTTACAAAGTTGTACTCTTATAAAATATTTCTCAAGACTTAGACAAGAAAAAAGGATTAAGAGCAAGAGTGCAGAGCCAACTATATCGTGCTTATTGTAGTATTGTCGTTGTTGTAAATCAACGAAGGTTGCACATCCTTTATAGAGAAACTTTAGGGTTTCTGGTCGTTGTCATGGTTACAAGAAATCAACATGTTTCATGAAGTTTTGTATCAAATCTTCATAGATTGATTCACCATTAAATCTAAATTTATCCTTCTAATTGATTATGTGTATCTTGATACGGAGAAAAAACGAGCAGAGACCATCATTATCAGAATGTGTCACATAGATAGGAGTGAGAATAGGCTCGGCCGAGCTAGGCTTTACTAATCCTAAGCATGGTCTGACAAAAAATTCAAGGTCTAAGCCTGGCCAGGGGCCTGTTATAGGCTTAGTTTTTAGGTCTGAATTTGACATTGATAGAAGTCTGGTATAACCTATTAGCCTACTTAAAAGCCTTTTTAATTTTAATATTTTTGAATAAGTAATCAAACATATTTTTAAATTGATTAACAAGTTAATATGTTAATGAAATTAAGTTCTATTTTGATATTTAACATCTGATTTTGAAGAATATGAGTTTTTATACATTATACTTAAATTATATTTTATAATAATACATTTAAATATGTCAAAAACTAAATGAGATTAATATGAGTAAATTACTGAAAGTTGAGTATATAACAAAAAGATCAAAATTTAATATAATAATTATAGTAGTAAAAAAACATTATTTATATTTATTTAAATGGGTCTAAAAGGCTAATTAGGTAGTATGACATTTTTTTAACTAAATAGACTTTTTTAGAAGCTTTGACCTTATTTGTTTAAGAAAAAAGTCTGGTCTGGCCTAGACCTAACGTAGGCTAGGCTGTAGGCCCCTGTCGGTCAGCTTGACCTATTTCCATCCCTACAATATATGCAAATTTAATAGTAAGAGTGATGAATGATATTCTTACAAGATAATTAATTCAAATTAATTGAAATTTCCATAGAAACTATTCTCAAAACATATTCTTGCCCTTTTTGTTGTCAGACAAAACAAAGTGAAACTAAGTTGGGATTTTTAGTAGAGGATGTGGAGGGTTCTAGTTCTAGTTGTTCATTACTACTAGCTTTATTATGATTTTAGGAAGGAGTAGTTTGCTCAAGGTTGGATATTACCATATGTTTCTTCCTCATAATGAGATTTATTTCTTCCTCGTTGGCATTTGTATTTTCTTCCTCTTGTTCTTCTACACTTATTGTTTTGACTCCTTTTTTCCTCTTTTTCTTAAAATGCTTGAACAACTTTAAGGAGAGAGAGGCAAACTAGATCCATCTCTTGGCTAGACTGATACATCCTTCGATATTCTACGACAACTTCTTTGTTGTCTTCCTCAAAAATAGGAGCATATGAGTCTTCAACCGCAAAATGGGTGTCTTGAGATCCACTTGTTTGACCGAATATCCTTCTAAGGTCACCACTTGGCCAGATGCATTCCTTTGGAGAGATGAATCTCTTCTTGATGACATTTGAGATATTGAACACTGATGTAGATGAAGAAGCCAAATATTCCTCTTGAAGAGTATAGGGTAGGGGATTGTTCGGATTTTTCAACTCCCTTTTAATTCGGGTAGTCATCGATTCTAACAACACTCTAACTAGAGTTGAAATTACGAGAAATGGTAAAACATATGACTCTTAAAACTATTCATGTGCATCATGACTTTTTCCTTAAATCCTGTGAATCGTGATGAACCAACATCTAAAGGGCCACCAATGTCAGCAGGTACTTTAATATGAGCACGAACATTATATACGTGAACATCTTTTGGTCCCTCTTCCCGAGTAGGATCTTTTCTTACCTAGACACCTCTTTGTGTTTCGACAAGCCTCATCTTGTCCATAGTTGTTATGGTCATGCCATTAGTAGTGTCAGGAAAAAGGTATCTATCAGTATGCAACGACACATCAAAGTGCTCCAGAAATAAGTTGGCCAGACAAACAAATGGGAGAGCACTGCCAATTTATTTTTTCATATTTTTATTTTTTCGGTGCTTCTATTTCAAGAAACAATTTTAAACAAACAATTCTTAAACTTGAAAGACCCAAAATACCAAATTCAAGTAACCAACACTAACAAACTTCAAACTCAACCCTACTATCACTAGTCTTCAATAATATTTGATACCAACCAACCACACTAACATGCAACACCACAAAATGGAGAAATTAAAACGATAAACACAAAAAAAAAAAGAGGAGCTAAAAAATTCCTCTTGATGATGAACAAACAGAAACTTTGAATGAAATTTGATGATCCAATAACAATCTTCAATCTTTAGAACCCAAGCTTTTTGCAATGATGGAAAAAGTTGGGATTTTTAGTGGATTGTTTTGAAGAGTATAATATAAGGTTTGGATGTTTTGAGGAAAAAAATGGTTAGAAAGTTAGTGGATATTGTGTTTTGGTTTAAATGTGGGTTTGGGGTGTTAGAATCAAAATATAATTTTTTTTAGGTGTAAGTCGACTCACATGACAAATATCAATATACAAATTTATATAAATATATTTAAGAATAAACATTAGATATTTCAATCACATAAAACATAAAGTATACATGTAGAAAATAAAACATTTTATGTTTTATGTCGAATAAATTGGGCGATCAAACTTTTAATTTGTTGAGATAAAGACTGATCCTCCTTATAAATATGTGGAGTATCTATGTACCTTTTGATGCTCTCAAATATTTCTACAAATAAATCATTTGATAGTTATAGTACCCAATTTTTATTAGATTTAGGAATATCTTCCTTTGGTACGCACACCATTCTTCTATGTTTTACAACTATCTTTATAACAAAACATTTGGAAGATGCATGTACCTTTCTACATTTTGTTTCATAATCTTATGAGAATGCCTTTTGAAATAGGACTTGTTTTTATAAATCCATTTTGTTGTTTTTGAAGTTTTTGAATTCTTAACCTCAACTTTCAAGTGCGAAAATTTTCTTTCAAAATGTCGTACTTATATTCCAAAACAATGAACTATCACAATGTGATGAATCATGATCATGATTACATTGAACAATTTGCATAACTTCATTATATAGTTTTAAGGCCTTTGCAAATCTTTTTAAAACTAAGATATTTGATTTCTAAATTCAAAATAGTTCTCTTATGATATAATTTTTTTTCATATTTGTTAGCCTCTTCATAAAGTTCACAAAAAGCATATTGTAATTGATCATAAAAAGGTAAAAATTCAATGTCATCATCACTAACCCTATACTATGGTTGTTAGCCATAAGATACAAATTTTCAATGTCTTTGGTACTAGAGCTTTCACTTGAGCACGCGTCGTTGACCTCCCAAGTTATATAGGCCTTTTTACCCTTATTGTCATTTTTAACCTTTTTGTTACTTTTCTCCGTCTTTTTATGATATTTTGAGTAAATCGATTTGATGTCTTTAGACTTTCCACATTCATAACATGTGATCGAGTTTTTATTATTGTCGTAATTTTTTATTAACCTCTTAAACTTGTCTTAGAACTTGTTTGTGATGAAGCCTTATCCCTTGAGAAACTTGTTGTACCTTTTGATAAAGAGACTTATCTCTAGACATAAGACAAATCTGCCATGACTTTAGAGCCAAAGCTTTCACTTGAGGATGAGTCACTGTCCTCCCAAACTATATAGGCTTTTATAATTTTCTTATCACTCTTACCCTTCTTGTCACATTTCTCCACCTTTTCGAGAAATTTGGGGCAATCAAGTTTGATGTATTCGAAATTACCACATTCGGAGAACAAGATAGATTTGTTGTTATTGTTGTCTTTTTGCATGACTTCTTAAACTTGTCTTTTGAACTTGTTTTTGTTTAAGTTTTTTCACTTAAGAAAATTATTGTACCTTTGGACAAAGAAACTTGCCTCTGCATCGCTTAAATCATGTACATCCTTATTGCTACTAGCAGAATCATCATCGTTTTTAGACTTAGATGATAGGCCTATAAAGGCAGTCGCTTTCTTCTCTTTCTTTGACTTCTTTTGTTGATATTCCTTCATTAGATTAAGGTCTTGCTCATTTTCGGTCAAATTTCCATAAAATGTAGTGGTTGTTGTTGTAGCTAATGTTTGTGAGTAGGTAATAGCTGTCACTTTCAATTGTCATTCCCTATTCAAACATCTTAGTACTTTAGTAGTTAAATCTTCTTCTAAAAACGTTTTTCCATGCGCATTCAAGTGATTCATAATGAATGTGTACCATTTTTTCAATTTAGCAATGGTTTCATCATCATTAATTCGAAAAGGTTCATATTTTTGTGTAAGTGTAGTTATCCAAGATATTTTAACTTCACTCGTACTCTCATGTATGACCTCTAATGTGTTCCACATTTTTTGGCAGTTTTATAATGGGAAACTTGATAATATTTATCTTGTGCTAATTTGGATGTTAGAATATTCCTACCTTTTCAATCGTATTGAATCTATTTAGAAGAATCTAATAGAGTGATACTTACGATGGGGATGATTGAGATGTGATGGCGATGTGTCTTGAAACAGAACCTAACACAGCGACACTAGCGATGGTGACGGTCGCACAAAGAAGGGTTCGCAGGGACACCGTCAAATTTGGGTTACGTGTTTCGTATGGAAGGGTTGTGTCGGGAGATGAGGGTTCTCAGGGAGAGGAGGGTTTCGCAAGGAGAGGAGGGTTTTGCAGTGAGAGTGAACAACGAAGTGAGGAGGCTTTGTAGTGAAACGCTTTGAGGAGGTTTTGCAGTGAGGGTTAATGCTAGGTTTCTCAGTTTTTCAGTGAGGGTTACAATATCTATATTTTGGTGTAGTGCGCATGTTCTATTGTACGCTCCCTTTAGTTAAAAAGTAACAATAGCCTTTTCTATTATCTCTTTAAGTTGTTAGGCTCATACCAAAAGGAGAACCAACTCTTGAATTCGTATTCGAAAAGTTTAATAGTATTGAAATAGAACAACACAAACTCAGTGGCAATATAATTTAGCCAAGAAAACATAATTTGATTAAAGAGTTTTAAAATAATATTCACTTCAATCTAATTGGCGAAAATTACTTAACAACACTTCATGAATCATAATTAATAAAAACAAATAGAAATATAATTTTCATTTTGAATCAAATCTAAATCTAATATGTTTGCAACAATGTTAAATTAGAATTTCTAACTCAACAATTTGAAATCAAGAAAAGATTCAAAATAGAAAATCGCCATCAAACACCAATTGTAACAAAATCAAGCAATCAAAGTAACTTGCAGAAATTAAAGAGTAAGGGAAAGAGAGAATCACAAAGTGATTTGTAGTAGTTCTTCTGCTGCGTCCTCATTTGTAGAGTACATTTAGTCTCTATTAAATAGAATGATAGTTTCTTCCTTAATGTTTTTATTTATAACATTTACAAGAACCGTCGGCAATTGTTACAAACACATGTACACAAATCCCTTCTTCCTAAACGGTCTTGAATAATTGTTTTAGAACAAACCTCCATATTTTTAACACCTACTTTTTCAATACGAAGACCCCACTTAAAACCATGCAAGATAGGAACACTGGAGACATCTTTCTAAAACCCCTGAAAATCTTCCCTACCTAGTTATTTGACACGACATTAGGTAATATACCCTTGATGATCCATATGTGGAATTGGCACCCCAACAAACAATATACCCCTAATGTTGTTTCTTGCACCAATGCTCAATTGCGCACATGACATAAATAAGAAAAAGTTTTTAATCTATGTTATGATCTTGAATGCATGAGATTGATGAATGGATGATAGTATTCTTAGGTTAAATTTTTCTTTTTGGAATGCTCATATATGATGCATGATAAAATTAGAAAATGAGAAATGTTTTCCATAAAAAATAACAATTTTGTAACTTTATCAAAAATTCAAGTCTACAAGTAAGTAAATTTACAAGCCTTTGAATCGACTTACACAAGTTTAAAAAACCAATTTTGAAGTTTGGAACAATGTGAATTGATTTGCATAGGTCTAAGTCAACTCTTAATACATTATAATTTGATGGTAAGTCGATTTGCACAGCAAGTGAATTTATTCACAACCTTGGGACATACAAAACTGAGTTTTTGAGGTTTGTAATTCGATTTATAAGTTTGTAAGTAGATTTAGAAAGTTAAAAGTCACTTAAAAATGTTCTTAAAGTGTTTCAAAGTTTGCCAATACAAAATGAACATGATAGAGAGTTTATGCATGCAAACAACACGAAACAAAATTTATGCATGATAAAACATTATTTTTCACGAGTTCTTTCCTATTCAATTAGCATTTGTAAGAAGTTGAGATGAAAATCAACAAATCATACACATATCATTTAGACTAAACAACATTTAACATAATTCAAAACATTAAGTCTAAACTACCTAAATTACTTACGGTTATCGTATTGACAAATAACCTTTTATTAGAACGAAATTAAATCAAATTATCTAAAAGTTAAGAACGATAAATATTCACTCACCAACATTAAAGAAAGTATTTTTACTAACGAACATTCATAATAATTTTTTGAAATTATATTGACCCATTAATCAGTCTTGTGAGATTTAAAATAATAATGTCAACAATGAAGTGTTTAGAATCGCAAGTATGGTCATCAATTGAGTCTAAAAGTATGAACATGAATTACATTAACAACTTTGGAAAAAAGATATAACGCCACATTGGCAAACGGAAGTGGAACCAATCATGATATTTTCACAAGCCTACCAACCAACCAAAAGCATCACGATTACATCAGAAAAAGCGTATATTCCACTAATCTCACCAGCTCCACTAACACATCACTATGATGAGATCTCTTTTAACTGGAGTCGACTGCAGTCCAAGTTGGTATATCAAAATCGTCCAATTAAGATCCAACAGTTCAGATTTTAAATTTTAAAATATGAGTCTTGAATTTAAATTGATCAATCTTAATTAGACGATTCAAATATATCTAATTGCACCACAATCAGAAAGGTGATTGCAGTAAATCCTGATCCAAACACATCATCATACTCTTACTCCCTATATAGATGGTGTTGCTATATCACACTACCAATTAAACTTAAAACAATTGTTGATCTAAGCGTGCGAATAAAAATATGAGTAGAACACATGTCAATGAAACTTCTTCAATCCAAAATCATCTCCCTATGCTTAAGCTTTTTGATGCATCTTTGAGACTCTGTGCGGTTCCCCTGTCTTTAGCAACCGTATGGATTACAGTGACTAACAACCAGGACAACACTAGCTATGGAACACTGAGATATAGCAACTTTTCTGGTCTCAAGTAAGAAAGCAACATTAAATTTTCCTCTTCGATTTTTGTGATTATTATCAATTTTGTTATAGAATAAAAAGTTATCTTGTACTGATATTTCAAATTGAAGATGTGTTCAACACTAACAATTGTTATTACATACCATCAGTTCAATTTTTTTAAAATTATTATAGGTGTTTATATCATGTCAATATATCGTATCTTTTTTTTTGTAGGTATATGGTTTATGTGAGTGCCCTGTGTACTTGTTATGCTATTGTTGCCGCAGTTTGTTCATGGGTTAAATATTTGGTAACAAAAGCATGGATTTTCTTTATATCTGATCAGGTTTGAAACTTGTCGCTTACCATTAATTAAATAATTCACTTCAATAGTGTACCACTGATTATTTGTTGGATCTCTAGAATTTGCATAACCATTATTTTCTTACATATATGTACTGTCATTTTTAATCAACTTTCTAAAATACTTCAATTAAACAACTTTAAATTTTTTCTTTTTGGATTCAAATTTTCCCTTCAATTGGTTTGATTAATCTATATTCCATCACAAGATTTTTGATAGCTAAATGTGTTTGGATGAAGTAATTAAGATTTAATTGTACTTTTAATTCTTCTATATTATCCCATTAATGAAAATCTCCAATTTTAAAATTGAACATTTTGATCCCTCAATTTTCATATTTATTGCAGTTTTGGTCACATTCTGATCCAAAAAATGATGTTTTCTCTTCAAATTTACGATTAGAACCAAAAATCTTTGTTTTTTTAGTAAAAAACAACTATTTTAGAGGTAAAAATCTAGGTTGGGAATCAAATTGCAATAAATATGATTATCAAGGGCCAAAAAAATTTGATTTTAAATTATAGTGTGATAAATTAAAGGAGCTAATCGGCAATAACCGAAATTTTAAATCTTCTGTATAAAAGTTAGGATTGATCATTCAATTTTGTTTCTTATTAATAATTGATATTTCTACAGATTGTAGCCTATTTAATAGTCACATCAATTGCTGCAACAATGGAAATATATTATCTGGCTTACAATGGTGCCAAGGAAGATTCTTGGAGTCAAGCCTGCAGTTCATATGGCAAATTTTGCAGCAAAATGAAGCTGGCTTTGATCCTCCATATTATTACTTTTGGTTGCTTCTTTTTTTTAGCCGTAATTTCAGCTTTTAGAGCCTTCAGTGTGTTTGATCCTCCATCCGCCAATTCTCAAGATGTGTTGGAAGATATACATTAGTGGACTGCTTAGATTGTTTGGATGGTTGCGAGTAATGTCTCAAGCATGTCTCATATACTTTATACTTATGAATTTTATGAACATAGGGAAAATCATACTGTATGTTATCATCCTTAAAAAAATAAAATGTTTTATTTTTCTCCAAATCTTCTAAAAAAGTCTCTATATTTTGTCTGAATTGACTAATTTAGAATTGTATTCGAGCACTTCCACTTGCTATTAGATAGCATATTATTATGCAAAACCAATGTACGAGTTATGTGGGTCAACAGGCTATAGCCCAACTATTTTTTAATATATATTCAAAGCTTGCAAATAAAAATAACTAATACATGAATACAATATTTTTTTCCGATAAGTTCAATATACCACCATCGACACCGATGTTAAGCACAATTAAAAGCGTCATAAACAAGACATTTGATTGTGGCTAATAAGATTGGGACATTTGGACAACCACAGTTTTCCTTTAACCCAAGAAAACCGTTATTGAAGATGCTCAAAGATGGCACAACTTTTTTGAATATTGTAGACCACAAGGTGCAAATAAACCACTTATGTGCTAAAGATTTCATTTCTCTTATGCATTTAAATTCTTTCAACCCTCAGAATCCAAAAAAAAAAAAAAAATTGGCAAGAAATAAAGGATTTCTATGAAGAAACCCCCTATAACCCTCAAGCTAAAAATAAATTAATGTAATAGAACTCACAAAAACAGTGCTAAAAAAGAAGATGATTCTAGTTCGAAGTAGCTCTGAGCTCCCCTTGAGACGGTTTCCCTGCTTCACTGATTTGAGTTGATTTGCATATATGAAGAGGTAGATTCCCACTTTCATGGTTTGTGGGTAGCTTTGGAGAATTTTAGTGAACTTTTAGTATTTAGAGAATTTGGAGAGAAGGAAGGATGAAGGATGAATGATTTTGAATACAAGGTAAATAGTAACCAATATTGGTGTTTTAAGAATGTATTGAGAATGTGTGTTTGGGAAAATGAAAGAAAATGAAGGTGGGACATGGGTTAGAACATGTGAAAGAAGGAGGAAGAGAGAGAGAGAAGGAAAGGCGGAAAGCTCTATCTTTGTCACTAGGACTTGTTAATTCTACTACTTTCCTATTCTACCCTTGCTCTTAATTTAATATTACTACAAACACAACGTTAACAATTAATAAAATTCTCCAAATTCTAATGGTTAAATCTTATAAATATTCCTAAGGTAGTGAGAGGGTTACAAAGAGCATTAGTAGAAATTTCACTTTTGTTGGTGAGAATTTGATCTCTTTTTCAAGAAAAAGACGATGAACAATTGTTTTATCTACTGCAGAAGCAAAATATATTTTAGAAACTAGATGTGGAACTCAACTGGTGTGATAATACTTATGCTATTTGTTTAACCAAAAATCATATTTTACATCCAAGAGGACAAAATATGTAGAGATTAGACATCACTATTATCAGGGACTATGTTCAGAAAGGCTTTTTAGACATTAAATTTGTAGACATTGGTCATCAGCAGACAAATTTTTTTAAATAACCCCATAGTGAAGATTGATTCAATTTTTTAAATAAAAATTTAGACATTCAATTCATAATGGAATGATATTTCAATTATTATATTTATCTACCTCTTGCAAGAAAAAACTTTGTTAAACTCGCTCTTAATGTGCTTCTACTGAATCAAATATTACTATAACACACTCTGATGATTGTAGGTTTGTTAATTCTGGAAAACCAATTGATCGTTGGGTCAGCGCTTTAAGTAAACACTTTGATTAATCAATGATTTCATTTAAAGTCAACTTTATTAAATCAAACATTTGATCCCATAACTTGAAAAAGTCAACATTTCAACATCCTCTGCTCATCAAAGTTGGATTTATTCTATGACTAAAGAAATGTATGGAATAGAAAAAGAAAAATATACAAGAACATAAACTGTAAACATACATACAACAACTTTGAGAAAATATGTAGTTTTTCAGGAAAAACCAAAAATCATTATCTTGAACCTAAGCCTTATAATGGTTGATGTCCTCAACAACTTAATTGTATTAAGCTTGAAGATTGAGAAGACTTGAACATAGTCAATTTGATGACAAGTAGGTGTTTAATGGACATGTGATAAATCATTTGATTTAGTGGGTTGAATCTTTCAAAGTCAAGGGATTGGAAGTAGCTACTTTTTGAACGTTGGCTTTAGTTATTATGAATTGAAATTTAGAATGTAAAGGGTTTAGTTATAGATTTGATTGAATTCGTTTGTTAAATTAATTGTGTTTTTGTGACGCTTGTATTCTATAATCATGATTAATCATGTGTTGTGATATTTAATACCATAGGGATTTATATTGAATTAATTGACGCTTAATTGGTTAATTTTATGATAACAATTAACAAAGAATAATCATTTGAAACATGTGATAGATCCAATAGGAATTTCTAGTAGCCATTAAATTGGTCTTTTTTATCTTATATTCTTCCATATTGCAGTATGTTTCTCATAATCGAAACATCCCTTTTTATTTCTTCGTACGTTTTAATTTGTGGTCATCGCTATATTAGAGATTCTCATGAGACAGACCATGATTGAATTAGCTTGTTACTACATTCCTGTTTTTAATTATTTTGACCCGTGTGACACATGGGATCAATAATTAGAAGTCTTTAACATATTTTAGGAAAGTAAATCATGAAGATCAAGTGTTTATAAAGGAACAAGTCATAGCTTCATCATCAAAGCCAACTCTCGCTTCAGTGGCCTTAGCCGAAATAAAAGAAAAATAATTAGATAAAAGAAGTCACACAGTTAGTAAAAAGGGAACCACAAGAAGTCCTATAGTAAGCAATAAATCACAATGAGAACATGAATGCTCTAACATATTCAAAGAGAATGATCTATTATGTCCTAAAAAAAACAATAAAATCAACATGTTTATTGGCTTCATCGTTGACAAGAGCACACTTGTTTGCCAAGTTGGAAATAATAATAATAATAATAATAATAATAATAATAATAATAATAATAATAATAATAATAATAATAATAATAATAATAATAATAATAATAATAATAATAATAATAATAATAGTAATAATAATATTATGAGTGATGTGTTGTATATTGATTTGTGTATTGCTTTATTTTAAGGAAATACTTTTATTACTTTTTGACTTTTATAAACTGTAAAGGATAAAAATTCAAGAGTAGATTTGCGAGTCGGCGGCGCATATGTGACGCAGATCGACGGCGGTAATAACAAAAGAGTTTAAGATCTAACGCAAAAGAAAGAAAATGAAATAAAGATAAAAGATCACAAATTTAATAAAGAAGTAGACAATTATACAACAATCGATTTGATTATTATTAGGTAATTTCAAATCTTGATCGTGAAACCAAAAAAATTCTTGTTTATATCATATGTGCGTAGAATAGTTAAAAAAAAAATTATAACAATAATGTCAAAAAAATAAACGAAGAGAAAAAAAAAAGTGTTTACCCCACTAGAGAGGTTTTTTATTAGTTCCTAGTTCCAATATTTCTTCTCTACTTTTCTGCCCCCTTTTCAGTTTTCTTGTCCTCTTATTTACAGTTAGAAATTAGATTTAATTTTTTGGACAACAATAATTCTCATTAATGATCATTAACGTAATTTTAAATGTTTTAAAAAACCTACCATAATCACTTAACGAAAAGTCCAAAATATTTGCTTATTATTATATTTTTTCTACAAATAAAAAAAATGGGAGAGCCAAAAAAATTATGTGTCAAGAGCCTAACTGTTTATTTTTATTATTATTTTTATCATTATCATTTTTTTATTTAACTTTTTATATATTTATTATTTTTCATAAATATTTTAAAAGTGGCGGACAAAATTAGGTGTCTACAGCTGCCCCTCTTTGCTTTGATTTTACTTGAGAGTAAAAGAAAAGTAAATATAACGACACTAATTTTGTTCAAAAAGGAGAGGTTTGTCGGAGGACAATGTAAGTTGCTTTCCTGTTTGGGTGCGAGTCGTTTTCCCGACTTTAAGATCCGGGTCATTTTCTCGGCTTTGGATACGAGTCGTTTTCCCGGCTTAAACATGCGGGTCATTTTCTCGGCTTTGGGTGCGAGTCATTTTCCCAGCATTAAGATGCGGGTCGTTTTCTCGGCTTTTGATGCGATTCGTTTTCCTGGCTTTAAGATGCAAGTCGTTTTCTCGGCTTCGGGTGTGAGTCGTTTTCCCGACTTTAACTTGCGGGTCGTTTTCTCGGCTTGGGGTGCGAGTCATTTTCCCGGCTTTAAAATGCGGGTCGTTTTCTCGGCTTTGGGTGTGAGTAGCTTTTTCCAGCATTAACATGCGGGTCGTTTTCTCGGCTTTGGGTGCGAGTCGTTTTCCCGACTTTAACATGTGGGTCGTTTTCTCGGCTTTGGGTGCGAGTCGTTTTCCTGACTTTAACATGCGAGTCGTTTTCTCGGCTTTGAGTGCGAGTCATTTTCCCAACTTTAAGATGTGGGTTTTTTTCTCGACTTTGGGTGCGAGTTGTTTTCCCGACTTTAACATGCGGGTTATTTTCTCGGCTCTCGGTGCAAGTCGTTTTCCCAGCTTTAACATGCAGGTCATTTTCTCGACTTTGGGTGCGATTCGTTTTCCCAGCTTTAACATGTGGGTCATTTTCTCGGCTTTGGGTGCAAGTATTTTTCCCGGTTTTAACATGCAGATTGTAACACCCCGATATTTTACACCGCGAGTGTTTTTTTTTTTTCGAAACAAAGAAAATACTTTGGGATAAATATTTAAGTCGTAACATAACGACAAAAGCCAACAATATTTAGAAGTAGTGGAAATAGTTTTTGAAATACAAACCCAAAGTATTTACACGACAAAATACACCAGAACTGTGAGACCTATCAGACATAGCTCATACCCCTAGAGTATTCTCGGCAGACACCTGTACAAAAGCACTGCCCTAAGAATTTTAACTTCTCCAAGTCGCATAAAAAAATTGTACAAGGATTTATCAAAATAAAAGTCAAGCTGAAAATATGAGGTATAGGTACAGTCTTTCAAATTGAAATAAATACATCCACAAAAGAAAGACAACTAAACCCTATACAACCCTCTAATCTGATCATGCTACAAAAAGCTATACAACCTGGGTGATCTCCACGTGCCCCGCAAGGTCCTCTTGACACAGCTTCGGTCAGGTATGACTAACTACTTTCCCATCTCGAGGGTACTAACTGGTAGGATGATCCTGGTTCTTATCTGAGGGCAAAGCCCAGATTTTCACAATAATTGTAAAGGTCACCAACCGAAATTAACAAATATCACATAGCAAAATTCTTATATTTTCAAATGCTCAAAAGAACCTTTCGTCTTAGCATACTCCTCGAAAGGGTTTTCATATGTCCAAAAATGCATAAACAATATTGAAAAATGAAGTTTTGACAAACTGCATTGTCGTAGCCGAATACAATTGAGAAAATGCAGATTTTCAATTCTAAAATAGCTCTGAATCAATCAACACTTCAAACATTAATATTATCAATTATTAACACATAATTAACACCAAATTAATCTCCACAAATTCACACATCAAATATTCATTAAATCAATTATGAACACATAAATACATCAAAACTTAATCAACCCAACTTCACACCTCAAAGCAATTACGACAAATCACAACAACAACCGAATATGTATATACAATCATCAAAGTATAACAAATATGACTCGCGTGCCAAGCACCCTAATGCAATGCGTATATGCCAAAATGCATGATTCTGGAATTCCAAACCAAAACCCTCCTCGAAGGGGCGTAAATCATAATTGTACCGCCTATCAGAGACCAGTACTAATTAACGAGGTGCCACCTATCACGGGTCAGCACGATTTACTAAAAAGCGTAAATCGTAAATGTACTGCCTATCACATACCAGTACTATTTACCGATGTGCCACCTATCTCGGATCAGCACGATTTACTAAAAAGCGTAAATCATAAACGTACAGCCTATCACAGACCAGTACTGTTTACCGAGGTGTCACCTATCACGGGTCAACATGATTTACTAAAAATGTGTAGTCTATTGCAGACCTACACGACGCGATAATCCCCGTAAGGATAAGATGAACCAACAAATCACATGGCATCATCTTGTGGCCCATCACGGTCACCATTATCACCATGGCCCCATCGCGGTTACCATGTACTATGAAATGCATGAGCACACTCTGACTCTTTTCACCACAATCATTAAGTAAATGCAGCTATTAAAAGATTCCCCATTTTTAATACTCATTTAACACTAATGACTTTTCAAATACAACACAGAGCATACTCAAACATATTTATTCACATCAATTTAAATTTCCACAACCACACATAAATCACATCTCCAAATTTCATCCACACCTAAATTGAATTAAATTCATTTTCCACCAAGTCACACATAAATTTCTTCTAAAAAAATTTATAATATTAATTATGAACACATCAATTTCACCTAACATAAATCACCAAAATTTCCAAACATTAATCATCATATTCAATCTCCAAAATTTTCGACCATAAATCACCACAAAAACATTAATATATCAGAGTTCTCCCCACCGCAAACTCGGTGCCAACGGTATAGATTCCTTTTCGAGACTCAAGGAGCTAACTACATAAACATAAATATTTATAACAATTTGTTCACGATAAAACTAATCCAAACACCACAAAATTCTCAAAATTAAATCTTTTTCACACACCAAAGTTTTAAAACCAAATAATCTATATTATTTAATTAAAACTAAATAAAAAAAATATTGTCAAAATTTCCCATACACACACTCGACTATTAAAGCATCGAAATTTTTGAGTTAATAAAATACTCTAAACTTTTTTTCTTTTTAAACTCAATCAAAGAGTAATTAAAAGAGTAACATTTTAAACTCTAACAATTTTTAATTTGAATCTATCTTTTTGCTCAAACTCTTTAACTTAGTTAAAATTTGAACTTTTTCACAACTTTAACAACGCTAAATTTTTCGTAAAATTTCAACTTCAGTTCAAACTCATTTATTTGAAAATAACCCATTCAGTAACTCAAACTCATCAAATTTAATTATCGCCAATTCACACCAACAACAATCAATTCAATTCCACAACACACATATAACACCTCAATTAAATTTCAACAATTCAAACATAACTCACCCAATTTCAAAACTCCAATTTTTACACATAACCCACCAAATTTCATCAATTCATTTTCCACAAAATCATCAAATAAATCACATCAAAAAAATTCATAATAATAATTATGAACATATAAATCACATCAAATATGGATCATCACAAACCACACCTCAAATTTAAATTCCACTAAATCACACATAATCACATTAAATTCATTTTTTTACAAATTCACACATCAAATACATCATATTTCTTTTCCACAAAATCACAAATAATGTCCTAAATGCAAACTAAAAGTTTGGAAGGAGCCCTTACCTTAACGATAGCTCTAGCAGCACAATGTGGAAATGAGCAACTTTCTCTTCTGTCACTTCTCGAAAGGAAGCTTAGAAGTCGAAGAAAAATGAGGGTTTTATGTTTATGTTTTTGTTTTCAAACCCACCAACACAAGCTATTTTGCAACTGAACAAAGAAAGAAGAAGAAAGGAATCTCGCTGGAACTGATTTGCTTTCTAACTCCTTTCTATTGGTTCCATATATATATATATATATATATATATATATATATATATATATATATATATGTATATATATATATATATATATTAAAATAATAATAATATATTATAATTAAAACCAAACTAATAAATATCTAACTTTATAGATATTTTTAAAAAAGACATCATTACACGTCACTTCTCAAATTATATTTTCAAAAATATATCTACTATCGCCGCAACTCAATTGACACCTGAGTTTCTCTGCAATAAGTGATATTTTTTTTAAAAACTGTCTGATATTAAATTTTTCGTAATATAATTAAATTATTCTCCGACAAATAATCTTAATCGGGTCTCAAAAAATATATATATTAAAATATACATATAACATGTGGGTCGTTTTCTCGGCTTTGGGTGCGAGTCGTTTTCCTGACTTTAACATGCAAGTCGTTTTCTCGGCTTTGGGTGCAAGTCATTTTCCCAGCTTTAAGATGTGGGTTTTTTTTCTCGGCTTTGGTTGCGAGTTGTTTTCCCGACTTTAACATGCAGGTTATTTTCTCGGCTTTCGATGCGATTCGTTTTCCCAACATAAACATACGGGTCATTTTCTCGATTTTGGGTGTGAGTCGTTTTTCCGAATGAATGAATGAATGATTGAATGAATGAATGAGTGAATGATGAATGAGTGAATGAGTGAATGATGAATGAGTGAATGAGTGAATGAGTGAATGAGTGAATGAGTGAATGAGTGAATGAGTGAATGAGTGAATGCTGAATGAGTGAATGAGTGAATGAGTGAATGAGTGAATGAATGAATGAGTGAATGAATGAAATGGATGCATGAATGAAATGAATGAATGAATGAATGAAATGGATGCATGAATGAAATGGATGCGAAAAACATTGATACACTTTTCATGAACTTCATATCTTTGATTTATTTTTTGTGATTATAAGTTGGATCTCATATTGTTGTTTGCCTTGTACTGTAAACAACCTTTAACGGGAGGAGTAAATCTTTTCTATTGAAATTTGTTAGGATCAAAGTCCCACCTGAGAAAGCTTCCTTCACCAAGTCTTCTTCCCAACATTTTTGAGGATATATTTTTTCTCATACATTCTTTTCAGTCTTTTCGGATATAATTTTTTCGGATATAATTGTCCATGACATAAGACCGTTAACCTTTTTCCTTCAATTAAATTCAATTGATCGAAACGGGTTTGTACCCATTCTGAATCCTCTAGTTTGGCTTTTATTAATACTCTTAACGAGGAGATTTCTACTTCAATGGGTAGCACAACCTCCATCCCATATACTACGGAAAAATGGGTTGCCCCAGTTGAATCAAAGTGCGATACTCGTGTAGTGCAAACGGGAACATCTCATGCCAATTTTTATATAGGCTTAATTGCACTTTTCGTCACCCTATTATAGGTGAAAATTGAAAGTAGTCCCTCCATTTTGTTTGTCCCCAGTTTTAGTCCCCCAAACTGAATTTGAGGCCAAATCAGCATGAGGTGTCATTTTTTAATGACGTGTCAAGAAATGGCTGACGTGGCAGACGCTGACGTGGAATAAATTTATTATTATATTATTTTTGATTAAAAAATATTATTTTTATTTTTAAAAATCATTTTAATAATTGTTAAATATTTTAAAAAATCTAATTAAAATTATTAAAATAAAATTAATAATTGGACCATCCACACCAAAAGAGTTGCAACCACAGCCTGAACTGCTTGTTGAAGAAGAACTCCTTTAACAACATCAATCTTAGAAACCAAATTCTTTTCATCCTCATCTTGTTTTGTATGTAACCTGTAATCTTCAGCAAACAATCCCAAAACAACATAAATACCAGAATAAATCCAATAAACTAGAATTGGAACAAAAGTCCCTAACATCTCATCAGAAATCCCCAAATCCATTTTTCCCAAACACAGAAGAAGAAAAATTAATCAAATTTTTTTCTTCGATTTGATTCAGGAACAACACACCAGACACAACTTGCATGAATTTCAAAGTACTCGAACAAAAAACAAGATTTTGTAATTTGTAAAAATTGGAAACCCTAACCCTTTTTATTGGGGAAATATTAAAAACTGAAAATTGAAACTCTCTTTCCCCGTGTTCCTTCAATCTTGAATGATTGAAAGAAAACCCAAAACGAATTAAATAATGGGTGGGTACGCGATGCGATGCAAGAAAGCAAAGAAAGCAAAGAAAGCAAAGAAACAAGCTCCCCACCCCTTTTGTTACTGTTACTGGTCCTCACCACCACCACAACTCCAAACTCCTTCGCCGTTTCCTACTTCATCAACAAATTCAACTTCTCACCTGAATTAGCACTCAAAGCTTCCAAATAGGTTCGTTTCAACTCCTCTCAAAAACCCGATTCAGTTCTCAACTTCTTCACAACCCACGGTTTCACTGATACAAACATGCAAAACATCATCAAAAGAGAACCATGGCTTCTTACCTGCGATACCCACAAAAGGGTTTTACCGAAGTTTCAATTTTTACTCTCCAAAGGTGCTTCTCCTTCTGACATTGTTCGCATGGTTAGTGTTTGTGTTTGAAGAATCTGAGTGTAGTGAAACAAGAAGAAGAATGAAGAATCTGAGAGGGAAAGATTTGGTGTGGGAATTATTAATTTTATTTTAATAATTTTAGTCAGATTTTTTAAAATATTTAACAATTATTAAAATGATTTTTAAAAATAAAAATTATATTTTTTTTAATCAAAAATAATATAATAATAAATTTATTCCACGTCAGCGTCTGCCACGTCAGCCATTTCTTGACACGTCATTAAAAAATGACACCTCATGCTGATTTGGCCTCAAATTCAGTTTGGGGGACTAAAACTGGGAAAAACAAAATGGAGGGACTACTTTCAATTTTCACCTATAATAGGGGGACCAAAAGTGCAATTAAGCCTTTTATATATTACCAAATTCTTTTTGATGTTTTTATTTGCTGCTTCAAATGCTCCATTCGTTTTTGTTGGTACGGAGACGAGTTGTGGTGTTGAATTTTGAAGGTGATATACAATTCATCCACCACTTTGTTATTCAGGTTTGTATAATTTTTAGTAATGATCTTGCTTGGTAGGCCATGACGACATATTAACTCATTTTTTATGAAATTGACTACCACATTGTTGGTTACATTGGTGTACGAAGGGGCCTTTACCCATTTGGTAAAGTAATCGATCTCCACCAAGATGAAGCGATGTCCATTTGATGGTTTAGATTTGATCATTTTGATGACGTTTATGCCCCACATTGAGAACGGCCAAGGCATTAGCCTGAAGAATCTTTCTAGACATGGAATGTGACTCATATGGATCCCATATGAGCCATCGTGGAATTCTTCTAGAATTTATTTCTCCTCATTGACATCACATATTTCATGCCCCAACATATGATTATCATAAAAATGCATTTTGACAAATCGATTTACGACACAAGAAAGTAGTGAGGGAAAGTTCAAACAATTATTTTTAATGAGTAAATCTATGGTAAAAAAAAAAAGATTCTTAGAAAGAAAAGAAGATAAGGTGATCTCTTATGGGTAAATGACCCAATTTGTTAGTAGCATTTCATGAAAGAAGCGTGCTAATAACTCATGCCACAATTTCAATCATGTCTTTAACATACTTTTGAAGATATGATTTGCTCTAATCTATATTCATAGTCTTTCAGAATATCTTCAACGTTGACCTTGATGTGTGTATGTAAGTTGTATTCTTTGGTCATCCCTGTTTTAGATTCTCAAACTAGTCATCTTTTTTCATTCTATATATTTTTTTGTGGCCCTAATTTTTGCTTAGATTGCCCTTTCGGGTTTTCAACCTAACAGGCTTTTTTTTCTTCTAACTTTTGCCTAGGCCGCCCTGTTGGGTTTTCGACCAACCAAGTCTTCATTGGTTTTTGCACCCTCATTTTTGCCTAGGTTGTCCTTTCGGGTTTTCAACCTAACAGGTGTTTATTCAACTTTGTATACCCTAATTTTTTCCTAGGTCATCCTTTTGGATTTTCAACCTAGCGAGTCTTCATTTATATGTAACACTTTTGAAGCATCAATGTGTGCAAGTAGTAATAAGTCTTCTCAATCCATATTGGTGTAGATCAAAGCCACACTTGAGAGTTTTTTTTTTTTTTTTTTTATGGAATTGGGGCTCATATAGTTGGGAGTCCACTTGTCATGCTAGTCCTTTCAGATATGTGAAATCATCTTGAACATTAATTCCTTCTTTTGAAGCTCCAAAGTTCGTATGTTCTTCTTTTAAGACCTTTCGAAATAATTGTTTATGACATGAGGTAGTCAAGATTTCTCTTGAATTGATTATCGTCGGTCAACGCATGTCATTTACTCTTGATAAGGGGATTTTTGTTTGAGTGTGTCGCATTGCCTTTATTCTATATAATAAGAATCAAAGGGGTGCCCCAGTTATAGTCTGATACTTAGGAAGGTATTCTACAGTTACGAGGAATCTTCCATCTAGCTTTTCTAATACATTTGATAGTAATCAGGATATTCGTGACTTTCATTCTTGTGAATGACTATTCTTCATCATAACTTACTTTGAATATTGAAGATAAAGTGGCTACGACCAACTAGTTGGTTATATTATTGAGGGACATGATGGAAAATGATCATCTTCTTATTCCATCTTTTCCATTATTCATTTAGTTGATTGAGGATTATATTCAAGCCTCATATACTTTAAACATTTTCATTTTTCGATTTGTAGGTGGCTAGAATACCCACAGTACTAACTTCAAATTCCTCACATGATTGATATATTCAAAACACATTTAGACCATGATTAAAATAAAAACCACTTTTCTAGGGGATTAACGTGATGTTAATTTCCTGCCCCAACATATTGAGGTCCATCTAGATAGTGGGTTTTATTTATACCGTTCTCGAATTCAGTGGAATTTATAGCATGATTAAAATTATGTATGAGACTTTAGCAAACTTATTTATGAATGGAGTACTTCCAAATATGTTTGGTATATGTTTTAAAGAAGAGAAAGAAAAGTAATTTTTGGTAAGAGATGGTGAAATATATGATGGGTGAGAATGGAAAAGGAAACATTACAAAATGCATTTATTGATATTTAAAATATTGAGGAACAAAAATGTGTCAATTCTACATTAAAGTATCGTAAAACTTTAGGCACATCAATATGATCAATGTTTTAGAATCAAATTAACAATCATGGAGAAATTTGATAACATTTCCATTGTTGACCTTGCCCCTTCGATATATAGGAGAACATAGTTAATATCTTCAAAGTCGTGTTTAACCATGGTTTGTCTTCAATAGTCATAAAAAATTCATTCAAGGTTTTCCATTTTTTCGATTGATGAATTTTTCATGACATCAAATAATAAGCGGTAGTGATAAAAGTTCAACATAGACAACCCGACTTCTAGAGATTTACTTGAGGCTAAAGCCAAGGAAATATGTTAATGACCCATAAGTAAGGGGTGGATGATGAATATGAATCTAATTAGTATTAGGTTCAAATCTTGTGGACTAGCGACTTGAGATAGAGTATAACAAAAAATTAGAGTAAAAGATGACAATTGTTAGACTTATGAAATTAATGGGTAACAAATGACTTCTTCATGATGTATTTTTTTCATGAAGGGTCCCCATGATTTCAAATATCGAGGGTTTGTAAGATTTCCAATCTTTTACCATAGGGTCTTTCAGTTGGTTTAGATCATCTTTGTATGTTCCAAATCATCCATGATTTTAACTCGGGAACGTGTCTGGTAAGGGTGTTATGATACCCTTTTTTTTGTTGCTTGTAGTGTTATTTTTTTTCTGTGAAGGAATATGGCATGATTATGTAATGCAATGTGTAAAAATGTATATATGCATGGATGTTGAAGATCCATTTGTCACTTATTTGTTAATATTTTAATCGATAACTAAGATAGGGCTACAAGATCAAGAGTGGGGCCAAATTTAATCCATTAAAAAAAACCTGAAATATAAGTTTAAAAGACAAAAAGAAAAACCTAAAAAGAATTTGGAAACCCTTGTGAGCAATCAATTTTTTTTATATGCTCGATTAAACGTTTACAATGTTCAATCGAAATGAAGATCTCCTAAAGAGTAGAGAGAGGAATAACCATCCCATTAGCAGCTCTCAATAATGGTGGGACATCTCTGACAGTTGAATTTTTCAAATAAACAAGTTTGGAAAAGCGATCGGCTCAAAACATCCCTTCTTGAACAAGTCTCTCCATTGTGTCTTTTTACGTATGGACCTCGTCTTCCTTTCTTGCGAGTCTAATTCGGTATTCCCCAATGTTCTCTTCTTGACATTGCATATCTACCATGATCCTACATTCGCATTTTGCTTATACTTTCTCTAACTGTTGTCTTAGACTTGCATCTAAGTTCTCTCTATACCTTCTTCTTCCTCCCTTTCCCTTCTCTGCACTTTAGCAAGGACAAGGGGTTTATTGGGCATTCTCATATTTAGGTCTCTACATGCCTGGTGAGATTTTTCCAATTCTTGTTGTAATTTTTTGACTTATTTTTCTTTTAGAACTATGTCGGCCTCTAAATCTTTAGCACTGAAAAATGATTTTGTTATTACTACTTCTAGGTCAAGGGCCTCGGCGTGAAAAGGCAATTTGATCTATTGTGCCCTCTTTATCACCCAATTATGATACTCCTTTCCTGAACCACAACTTATAGGCCCTAACTCTCACCCTTTGGGAAGACATCTTCCCAAGATCTACGTATTCTTCTCAACACGCCAACGTTGCGAATATCTTGTCCATGAATGACGAAAGAGTTTGTTATATTCATAATTGGTGGTTTCGTTATAGGATAACCCTATTGTCTCAATGCCACGTAGGAGTTATAATTTATGCACCCTTTGGTTCCCATGAGAGGGGCATCAGTAAAGTTCCTGCATTTACATATCACTTCACTTATGTTCTGACTTCACGATTACCACTGAATCGCTCTTTCATTGAGATTCGCTAGAGTAGTGGCCCATTCCTTTTTACTTCCGGTTCTTGGCTGATGTTCAGCCTGAAAAGTATGTTTGATGAACCACGTGTAGAGTATTGGCGAGCAACAAGGAATCAAGCCTCCCTTTTTCTCATGACAGTAGTCGAGAGTGCAATAAGTGTTAGTTAGAACTGTTGAGACAAACTCTATATTTAAAGTTTTGATGAAAATAAACAAAGGTTAATTATGATTCTAAAATGTTATGTTAATTTAACATGTGTTTTTGAGTGAATTTAATTAAGAACAGAATCAATCAAAGTAGAAAGGATAGCAACAAGAACATTCAGCATCAAAATAGAGAATGATATCCAGCCTCAAAAAATGTTCGTCACAACATGTTGATCAAACTTTTTCTACCTCTTTAACAAAGAGTCTGCCCTGGAAATTTATTCATATCTAATCAGTACATGGCAAGGAATAAGTAGGATTCATCCAAGCTCAAAAAGGTTATCTGATCTCTAAAATAAAAGGACTCAAAGTTATACAAAAATCAAGACAGTTTGTAACTCTAAAAATCAAACTGTCAAGAAAGTTCAATCAACCTTGATATATGATAAGACATTGCAAAAGCCATCCAAAATGATTAAAACGGGAACTCCAGATTGATTATTAAAGCTCAAGAAAGTTCGAGCTGACAGACCCAGATTGATAATCAATCTCCGTTTTCTGCATAACTTCAACAGCTGTACATTCTCTTCTGCAATGGCATACAATTCTTCTCCAAACTTCTCTGACTATATTCAAGACTCAAGATCGAGACTGTACCATCCAAGATCAAGGAAGAAACGTCAAAGGATTTTTCTAAAAAGGACATAACTGCTTTAAATGCTAAACCAGAAAAGTCAAAAAGCAGTTTTCAAAGATGGATTATTTTTAATCTGATATATTGGTTTCAGTCAAACTACAGAGCACTACCAACAGCTCTTTTTGACCTTCATTAAAGGCCTCTAATGCCTATAAATAGAAGGCCAATATCCAGGATCAAGGCAAGAAATTCAAGTACTAAAAAAATCCATAAATCAATCACATACATACTTGAAATTTTGCTCTCTCGCAAAATAGAGGCTGTTATACATTCTGATATTTTACAAAACAGTTGCTGACTCATATTCATATATTAGATTGCGTAATTATCATTAGATCCTTTGTAAAGAATCAATTCTCAAACAAGAGTTGAGAAATCTCAGATTCTATCAAAAACAATCCAATTGTAAAAACTCAAACTATAAGAGTTTCTTTATAGTTTGTTTAAGAGTACATCCTATCAAGATTAGATAGGTGCTATTATTGCTTTATGGGTGGAAAGTAATAGAGATTGAAACAGATCAAAGTTGATCTAGACTAGGTGTTGTAAGATCAAGAAGGTTATTTGTTTTTAAACACTTAGTGGAAAATCTCACAGTGTGAGGACTTGACGTAACCCACGTTGGTTGAACCAGTATATATCTTTGTGTGGTATTCTCTATCCTATCTCTTTATTTGTCATACTTAATTGATTAACTAAGATAAAACATAAACTGATTTTCTGTTTTAAGCTAATCAAGGAACGTTCTCTGTTTTATAAAAACCAAGAACGTTCTCCGTTTTTCTGTTTTCATAACCAAGATCAATCTTGAGTTATTTTTCTTAAGTTTTAACAGGAATTTTTAAAAGGTGTTTAACAATTCAAACCCCCTTCCTTGTAAATCGACATTGTTACTTTAATTGGCATCAGAGCTCGGTCTCTAGAAAGTTCAAACACACCTAACAAATGCTAGAGAAAAGATCTAGAAGAATGTCAAAAGCAAAATACATTGTTGAAAGAGGATCCTCAAACAGACCACCATTCTTTGATGGATTAGATTACTACTTTTGGAAAAACAAAATGCAGCTGTTTCTAAAGTCTCTAGACACAGGAATGTGGCGCATTACAGATGGAGACTTCACCCCAAGGGTTGATTAAGATGACTCAAACTCTGCCTTAAAAAAGGAAACATACTAGATAGCAGATGATAAAGCTAAGGTACTTTTAAATTCTAAAGCCCAGTTATTCTTATCATGTGCTTTAAGCAGGGAAGAGAGTGAAAGAGTAGATGAATGCACAACTGCAAAAGAAGTTTGGGATACACTACAAACTCATCATGAAGGAACAAGCCATGTCAAAGAAACAAGAATAGACATTGGTATAAGGAAATTAGAACTGTTCGAAATGCAAGAAGGAGAAACTATTGATGAAATGTACTCAAGATTCACTACAATAGTAAACGAAATGCGTTCTCTTGGCAAAGCTTACACAATGCAAGAAAGAGTAAGAAAGATCATGAGGTGCCTTCCAATTATTTGGAGACCAATGGTAACAGCTATAAGTCAAGCCAAGAACCTTGAATCACTGCCTCTGGAAGAATTAATTTGAACATTAAGAGCACATGAAGTACTGTTACAAGAAGACAAACCAGTCAAGAAAGGAAAGGCAATAGCACTAAAAGCTTCTCAAGAAAAAATGACAGCACAATTAGATGAAGAACCAGAAGAAAATGAACAGGAAGATGCTAATGAAATTTCTCTTCTCACTAGAAGAATACAGAGAATGATGAGAAGAAGAGATCAAATCAAAAAGGAACATGTTTTGGATGCAACAAATTAGGACATTACAAAGCAGAATATCCCTCAAACATAAATCCACCTAAACAATTTCCTTTCAAAAAGAAATCAATGATGGCAACCTGGGATGATTCAGAAGAATCATAAACTGAAGAATAAGAAGAAGCCAACATATGCTTAATGGCAAAAACAGAGGAAGAAGAGGTAATGAATTCTGAACCTTGTCATTTATGTGAACAAATGGGAAAAGAATTTGATAACTTGTTAAATGACTCAAATCTCCTTATTCAAAAATGTAGTTCTTTAAAAGAACAATTTTATAAAGAAAAAGAGGAAAGTCGGGCTAAAAATAATTTGTTAAAAAATATCATTCAAGAGTTGAAAGAAACAAAGATTTTTGAAAATAAAAAATGTTAAGAATGTTCTGCACTACAAATGGAGAACGTTCGACTGAAAAATGAAAACGAACTTCTCAAAACAGATTTATTAAATTTCATTAAAGCCATTGAAACCTTTCATAACATCATTGGATCTCAAATAGGAATTTTTGATAAATTTGGCCTTGGTTTCAATCAAACCCAAAAAACCAAGCTATATGAGAATTTCTTTGTCCCAAAAAGAAAGGAAGAAAAATGCAAGACTAGATGCTCATATTGTAAAAAACTTGGACATCTGGAATTTGCTTGCTATTTAGAAAAAGAGATGAAAAGATTGAAAGGAAAAAGGTATTTGAAAAAAGGAATTATTCTGTCAAAACAGTGCTCAAAAAACTGCAAAAAGGAGAACAATCTCCAGAATGGTTCCCAAACGGAGAAAGCTCCAAAACACAAGTTGTACGTTCTGGAAACTCTTTTAAACCAAAGCTTAAATCTTCTGAAACATACATTGTTAAATCTATTTCAAAACCAACAATTAAAAACACAGCTAGTTTTAAAAATAAAGGATTAATATACCATTTCAAAGAAAATGTTAAAACTAACTCTCCAGGACCTAAAACAAAGTGGGTACCTAAGGCTGAAATAACATCACATGCAGGTTGGTTTTCCAAATATAAAGAGAAAGCCCTGGTTCTTGGACAGTGACTGTTCAAGGCACATGACAGGAGATAAAAACTGTTTAATAACTTTCATCAAGAAGGATGGTGGTTCGGTCACCTTTGGCAATGATAATCAAGCTCAGATTAAAGGTAATGGAACCATTAGTAAGACAAACTCTGCTCAAATAAATGATGTTCAATATGTGGAAGGTTTAAAATACAATCTATTAAGCATAAGTCAACTATGTGACAATGGATGCGAAGTCGTTTTTAAACCAAAGGTATGTGAAATCAGGAAAGCTAAAACTGGAGAAATTCTATTTTCTGGAAAACAAAAGAAAAATTTATATGTTTTATATCTTGAAGAACTACCTGATGAATCATGCTTTATATCAATCAATAAAGATAAATGGATTTGGCATAAAAGGGATGGGCATATAAGTATGAAAACCATTTCAAAAATTTCCAAACTTGATCTTGTTAGAGGATTACCAAAACTTAACTTTGAAAAAGATAAAATATGTGAAGCTTGTGCAAAAGGTAAACAAGTCAAAAGTAGCTTTCACTCAAAAGATTTTGTAACAACAAATAGAACTCTTGAACTGCTTCACATTGATCTCTTTGATCCAATCAAGACAACAAGCCTAGGAGGAATGAAATAAGGGTTGGTTAATTGTAAGACCCTTAATTTTAAATCCTAAATTATACTATTTAAGGGTATTTTGTGTTGAATTTCTTAGGCTTTTAGCTCAGTTTTTCGTATTTATAGAGTTAAATGCCAAAAATATATTTTTGGATATTGGATTAAAATGATTTGTTGAGGACTAATTTATTTATGTTATGAAGAATTTAATACCGGAAAATTTTGTTAAAAATATCTCTAGTTGCAGAAACTTTTATCTGTCAATTGAGTTGCGATGAGAGTATATATTTTATCAAAATAGATTGTGATGTGTGTAAGAGTTGTAAGATATTTGTTTGGGTTTGGATTTAAATATAATATAAATATATATTTATATATATATGGGTGTAGTATATATATATATATATATATGTATTAGAAAGGAAAAAATACGAAAGGAAACAGAGGAAGATAATCGTCTCCCTGCCTCACGCATTCAAGTCTTTTCCTTCTTTCTTCCTTCTCCCTTATTTTCTTCTTTTACTTTCTTTTGCTTCAAGAAGAGAAAACCCAAGGCTTGTGGGTGAGAAGACAAGGAGTTCTCAGCTTCATTCTTCCTCTATGATTCGAAAACGAAGAAAAACGGTGTTAGGGGTTTTCAAAACCGTTAAACACATAACTCCATTTTTCTTCTAGATCTAAGCTTCGTTTCAAGAAGTGATAGAAGGGAAAGTTGTTCACCTCCACGATACGGTGCTAGTGAACTAACTTTGGAAGCGACGTCGCGAGAGGAGATTTTATCAGAATTACTCGCGGTACCGTAATCGCGTATTAGAGCTATCGTTAAGGTAAGGGCTCCTTCCAAACTTTTAGTTTGCATTTAGGGACTTATTTGTGGTTGTGTGGAAAAGAAATTTGTTAGGGTTGAAGTGTTGATTTGGGGAAAATGAATTTAATGCTTTTATGGGTGAAATTTTAGAGTTGGGATTTCGTGATATTGATGAGTGTTTTGTGGAAAATGAATTGAACTCACTTATGTGTGGTTTTGAGGAAATGAAATTTTATATGTTTGAGTGGTGGATTGTGATGATTTGTGGTTGTCGTGTTTGACGTGTTCATAACTAATACTTATAAATTTTGAGATGTGTTTGTGTGGATTCTATGGAAAAATGAATTGATGCGATTTGGTGTGAATTGTGGATTGAATTTGAGAATATGTCTGAGTATGTTTTGTGTGGAATTTGGAAATTATTAAGGTTAAACGAGTATTAAAAATGGGGAATTTTTTAATATCTCTGTTTACTTAATGTTTGTCGTGAAAATCATTAGAGTTAAACGAGTATGAAAAATGGGGAATCTTTTAATATCTCTGTTTACTTAATGTTTGTAGTCAAAATCGTTAGAGTTAAATGAGTATTAAGAATGGGGAATCTCTTAATATCTACCTTTACTCAATGATTGTAGTGAAAATCGTTATAGTTAAATGAGTATTAAGAATGGCGAATCTCTTAACATCTGCATTTACTTAAATTGTGTTTGTACGTGAGAGACTGCACTGGTGTTTGTCCGTGAGAGACTACACCCTAGTAAATTGTGTTTGTACGTGAGAAACTGCACTGGTGTTTGTCTGTGAGAGACTACACCGTAGCAAATTATGTTTTCCCCGTGAGAGACTGCACTGGTGTTTGTCTGTGAAAGACTACACCCTAGTAAATTGTGTTTGTCTGTGAGAGACTGCACTGGTGTTTGTCCTTGAGAGACTACACCCTAGTAAATTGTGTTTGTCCATGAGAGACTACACTAGTGTTTGTCTGTGAGAGACTACACCTAGTAAATTGTGTTTGTCGTTGAGAGACTGCACTGGTGTTTGTCCATGAGAGACTGCACTGGTGTTTGTCCATGAGAGACTACACCCTAGTAAATTGTGTTTGTCAATGAGAGACTGCATTGGTGTTTGTCCGTGAAAGACTACACCCTAGTAAATTGTGTTTGTTCGTGAGAGACTGCACTGGTGTTTGTCTATGAGAGGCTACACCCTAGTAAGTTATGTTTGTCCGTGAGAGACTGCACTGGTGTTTGTCCGTGAGAGACTGCACTGGTGTTTGTCCGTGAGAGACTACACCCTAGTAAATAGTGTTTGTCTGTTTGAGACTGCACTGGTGTTTGTCCGTGAGAGACTACACCCTAGTAAATTGTGTTTGTCCGTGAGAGACTGCACTGGTGTTTGTCCGTGAGAGACTATACACTAGTAAATTGTGTTTGTCCGTGAGAGACTGCACTAGTGTTTGTCCGTGAGAGACTACACCCTAGTAAATTGTGTTTGTCCGTGATTGATTGCAAAACCATTTTGAAACTCAAGATGTCGTGGTGATTGCGCTATAATTGCTAAGTGTGATAGTTTGGATTTGTGTGTAAGTGTTGATTGGTTTCGAAACCCTTTAAAAAGCTGAATTTTGCTGAATTTTGTTATTTTTCTGTTGTTGTCTGATGTGTATTTGAATACTGCAAGTTGTATTCGAATACAGACATGCTGTTTTTGCCACTGACTTACTGTGTAGTCGAATACAGACTATTGTATTCGAATACAGACATGCTGTTTTTGCTGTTGAATGCTGAAACAGCCTTGTATTCGAATACAGAGATGTTGTATTCCAATACAACAGTGTTGTTTTGTTAAAAACTTCATTTTTCAACTTTCTTTATGCATGTTTAGCATATGGAAACCCTTTTAATGTGAATATTAAGTTGAAAGGTTATTTTGTGCATTTAAAAACTTAAATGTTATGTGTTAATTGTTAATTTCGGTTGGTGACCCTTTGCAACTATTGTGGAAATCTGGGCTTTGCCCTCAGATGAGAACCTGGACCATCCTACCGGTTGGTGCCCTATGGATGGGAATGTAGTAGGACACACCTGACTGGAGCTGTGTTAGGAGGATCTTGTGGTGCGCGTGAAGATCACTCGGGATGTATAGTTTTTTGTAGAATGATCATATTAGGTTGACGTATAGGGACTAGATGTCTTTCTTTTAGGATGTGTTTAATTTAATTTGGAAGACTGTACCTATACCAATATTGTCAGTATGACATTTTATTTTTGATGGGTCCCATGTACCACTTTTTGATGTGTAAATACTTTGGATTCGTATTTCAGAAACTATTCCGCTGCTTGTAAATTATGTTGACTTAATTGATGTTGTGTTATGACTTAAATATTTATCCAAAGGTATTTCCTTATTTATTTCTTTGTTTTAAAAAAAAAATACACTCTCGCTGTTAAAAATCGGGGTGTTACATTGTGGTATCAGAGCTTTGGTTTGGATTTCTGTGTGGATGTGGAGTTTTGGTTATAGATTGTAGGTTAATTGTACGTCGAGAGTTGTTATCTGATCATGCGTCGGTTTAGGTGGTTTGAGTTATCCGTTCCAGAGTAGTTATTATGTGTTGATGTAGTCGGAAGTTAGTTTTGGAATTATTTGAAGTAGTGTTGAGACTCTACTTGATGATAGTTTTATAGAAAAACCATGCCACCAAGAAGGAATGACGCTCCAAGAGCCAACGCTAATAGGGATGATCAAATGGCGGAGGCTATGAATAACATGGCTGCTTCTGTTGCTGCACAGACTACTGCCAAGACTCAACATGATCTTGAAAAGAGGGAAAGAGAGATCTGTGCTGCAGAGACAAGAGGATTAGAAGATTTTCGTCGTTACAATCCTCCCAAGTTTAAGGGGGATGAGAATTCAGAGAAAGCGGATCAGTGGATCCAAGAAGTGGAAAAGATCTTCGAAATGATTAACTGTCAGGCAGGAGTGAAGGTCAACTATGCAACTTATATGCTATTAGGGGATGCTGAGTATTGGTGGAGGAGTACAAGGTTGTTGATGGGGCCAGCTCACAAGGAGGTGAACTGGGAATCATTCAAAAGGAAGTTTTTAGACAAATACTTCCCGATGAGTACCAGGACTAAACTGGGTGATGATTTTCTGAAACTTCATCAGGGGAACATGACAGTGGGTGAATATGCCGCTAGGTTTGAATCGTTGTCGAGACATTTTAGGTTTTTTCGTGAAGAGATTGATGAACAATTCATGTGTCATCGTTTCCAAGACGGACTAAAGTATGAGATTCAAGACTCTGTCTTACCCTTGGGAATTCAACATTTCCAAGTTCTTGTGGAGAAATTTAGAGAGGTTGAAGATATGAAGAATAAGAGGGCTAGCCAAGGAGGGAATTTTAATTCAGGAGGGCCTAATCGGGTGAATTATCAGAACAAGGGGAAATAAGTTGCTAAACCTTATAACCAACCACATAACAACAACATGGAACATAATTTCCCGAGGAACCAAGACTTTGGGAGACAAGTGGGACAAGTGATACGATGTTTCCGATGTGGAGAAGAGGGACATTATGCTAATGCTTGTACCTTTAACAGTCATACTTGCTACAATTGCCATAAACATGGGCACTTTACAAAGAATTGCAAGGCTCCGAAGGTGGAACCAATAGTGAATGTAATTAGGACTACTCTCACTAATGCTAGAGGACGTGTTTATTGCGTCGGTGCTGAAGCTGGAAATTCATCTAGAAATCTGATTCAATGTGACTGTGCGATTACAGGTAACCCTCTAACTGCACTTTCTGATTCGGGGGCAACTCATTCCTTCATTGCTATGGATTGTGTGAATCGTTGGAAGTTATTTGTGTCGTCACTACCTTTTGATTTTGTTGTTTTTACGCCTGCTAAGACTTTGACTGAAAATATTGCATGTTTACATTGCCAAGTAATTGTCCAGAATATAGATTTCTCAATTAATTTGATTTGTTTACCTCTACAATAACTCGAGATCATTCTTGGTATGGATTGGAAGTCCTATCATTAGGTAATGATTATTTGTACTCAATGTGTCGGTGTCATACTTAGTGTTTAGGTTTCGTACCAAATGGATATTTCGTACAAGGTTGACGTATATGAGGCTATGTGACATAGTTTTGGGTGATTGCAATTCGTCAATAAGAGCAAAGTTATAGAAAAATACGGAAAACTCAGTGGACCTTGAGAACTTTGTTTGATCGCTTGTGCATTAGGATAACCTTAAGTGCAAGTCGCAGGGAGCGCTATTACAGTTCGGTTAAGATAGCCTAAGCCACCATCATGGTTGTTGGCTATTTATTGACAAATTGAGGGACTAAACATCCTTAATCTCTTGTTGATAGTAGAAAAAATCATGTTGAATGGAACGAACGAGCCTTACCGACTATAGATGTGTTTAGAGTTATTAAGCACCCTATGTAAACCGGTAGACAACACTTTCTTCGAGTAGGCCGGGTGAAACAAGTTTTGACTTGTATATTGAATTTGAGTACAAACCTTGTGTGGATTGTTACTCGTACTTTACGTTTCGAAGACGAAACTAATTTTAGGGGGTTAGTAATATAAGACCCTTAATTTTTAATCCTAAATTATACTATTTAAGGGTAATTTGTGTTGAATTTCTTATGCTTTTAGCTCAGTTTTTGGTATTTATAGAGTTAAATGCCAAATATATATTTTTGGATATTGGATTAAAATTATTTGTCAAGGACTAATTTATTTACGTTATGAAGAATTTAATACCGGACAATTTTGTTAAAAATATCTCTAGTTGCAGAAACTTTTATCTATCAATTGAGTTGCGATGAGAGTATATATTTTATCAAAATAGATTGTGATGTGTGTAAGAGTTGTAAGATATTTGTTTGGGTTTGGATTTAAATATCATATAAATATATATTTATATATATATGGGTGTAGTATATATATCGTCTCCTTGCCTCGCGCATTCCAGCCTCTTCCTTCTCCCTTCTTTTCTTCTTTTACTTTCTTTTGCTTCAAGAAGACAAAACCCAAGGCTTGTGGGTGAGAAAACAAGGAGTTCTCAGCTTCATTCTTTCTCTTTGATTCGAAAACGAAGAAAAACGGTGTTAAGGGTTTTCAAAACCGTCAAACACAAAACTCCATTTTTCTTCTAGATCTAAGCTTCGTTTCAAGAAGTGATAGAAGGGAAAGTTGTTCACCTCCACGCTAAGGTGCTAGTGAACTAACTTTGGAAGCGACGTCGCGAGAGGAGATTTTATCGGAATTACTCGCGGTACCGTAATCGCGTATTAGAGCTATCGTTAAGGTAAGGGCTCCTTCCAAACATTTAGTTTGCATTTAGGGACTTATATGTGGTTGTGTGGAAAAGAAATTTGTTAGGGTTGAAGTGTTGATTTGGGGAAAATGAATTTAATGCTTTTATAGGTGAAATTTTAGAGTTGGGATTTGGTGATATTGATGAGTGTTTTGTGGAAAATGAATTGAACTCACTTATGTGTGGTTTTGAGGAAATGAAATTTTATATGTTTGAGTGGTGGATTGTGATGATTTGTGGTTGTCGTGTTTGACGTGTTCATAACTAATACTTATAAATTTTGAGATGTGTTTGTGTGGATTCTATGGAAAAATGAATTGATGTGATTTGGTGTGAATTGTGGATTGAATTTGAGAATATGTCTGAGTATGTTTTGTGTGGAATTTGGAAATTATTAAGGTTAAACGAGTATTAAAAATGGGGAATTTTTTAATATATATGTTTACTTAATGTTTGTCGTGAAAATCATTAGAGTTAAACGAGTATGAAAAATGGGGAATCTTTTAATATCTCTGTTTACTTAATGTTTGTAGTGAAAATCATTAGAGTTAAATGAGTATTAAGAATGGGGAATCTCTTAATATCTACGTTTACTCAATGATTGTAGTGAAAATCGTTGGAGTTAAATGAGTATTAAGAATGGGGAATCTCTTAATATCTGCATTTACTTAAATTGTGTTTGTCCGTGAGAGACTGCACTGGTGTTTGTCCGCGAGAGACTACACCATAGTAAATTGTGTTTGTCCGTGAGAGACTGCACTGGTGTTTGTCCGTGAGAGACAACACCCTAGTAAATTATGTTTGTCCGTGAGAGACTGCACTGGTGTTTGTCCGTGAGAGACTACACCCTAGCAAATTGTGTTTGTCCGTGAGAGACTACACCCTAGTAAATTGTGTTTGTCCGGGAGAGACTGCACTCGTGTTTGTCCATGAGAGACTGCACTCGTGTTCATTCGTGAGAGATTGTACGTTTAGGATTTACGCCTCTCGCGGAGGGTTTTGTTTGGAATTGAGGTCTAAGATTTGTGATAGGCTAAATATTAATAAATCGTGCGGGCCTGTAATAGGTGGCACCTTCGTAATAAGTGATGGTCTGTGAGAGACTGTACAATTACGATTTTCCATTCTCGGAGAGTTTGATTTGAATTTTGCGTCCGTGCATTTTGGCATATACGCAGCGCATTAGGGTGCTTGGCACTCGAGTCGTGTTTGATTCAAGATTATGATTGAGTGTTTGAACTCAAGTTGTCATGATGATTGTGTTATAATTGCCAAGTGTGGATGTTTTGGATTTGTGTGTAAGTGTGGTTGATTTCAAAACCATTTGAACCTCAGGTTGTCGTGGTGATTGTGCTATTAATGCTAAGTGTGAATATTTTGGAATTGTGTGTAAGTGTGCTTGATTGCAAAACCATTTTGAAACTCAAGATGTCGTGGTGATTGCCCTATAATTGTTAAGTGTGATTGTTTGGATTTGTGTGTAAGTGTTGATTGGTTTCGAAACCCTTTAAAAAGCTGAATTTTGCTGAATTTTGTTGTTTTTCTTCTGCTGTCTGATGTGTATTCGAATGCAGACATGCTGTTTTTGCTACTGAATGCTGAAACAGCCTTGTATTCGAATACAGAGATGCTGCATTCGAATACAGTAGTGTTGTTTTGTTAAAAACTTCATTTTTCAACTTTGTTTATGCATGTTTAGCATATGATAACCCTTTTAAGGTGCATACTAAGTTGAAAGGTTATTTTGTGCATTTAAAAACTTAAATGTTATGTGTTAATTGTTAATTTCGGTTGGTGACCCTTTACAACTATTGTGGAAATCTAGGCTTTGCCCTCAAATGAGAACCTGGACCATCCTACCGGTTGGTGCCCTATGGATGGGAATGTAGTTGGACACACCTGACTGGAGCTGTGTTAGGAGGATCTTGTGGTGCGCGTGAAGATCACTCGGGATGTATAGTTTTTTGTAGAATGATCATATTAGGTTGACGTATAGGGACTAGATGTCTTTCTTTTGGGATGTGTTTAATTTAATTTAGAAGACTGTACCTATACCAATATTGTCAGCATGACATTTTATTTTCGATGGGTCCCATGTACCACTTTTTGATGTGTAAATACTTTGGATTCGTATTTCAAAAAATATTCTGCTACTTGTAAATTATGTTGACTTAATTGTCGTTGTGTTATGACTTAAATATTTATCCAAAGGTATTTCCTTATTTATTTCTGTTTTTGAAACAAAAAGATGATTCTTTTGAAGAGTTCAAAACATTTTGTAAAAAGGTTCAAAATGAAAAAGGATCCAGCATCATTTTTGTAAGAAGTGATCATGGAGGAGAATTCTTAAATGCTTCATTTAAGACCTTTTTTTGATGAACTTTGCATATCTCATAATCTCTCATGCACAAGAACTCCACAACAAAATGGATTTGTTGAACGAAAAAATAGAACACTACAAGAAATGGCAAGAACTATTTTAGAAGAATCAAATGTTGAAAGATATTTTTGGGTTGAAGCCATAAACACATCTTGATAAATCTTAAACCGTGTGTCTATCAGAAAGATCATCAACAAAACTCCATATGAAATCTGGAAAAATAGAAAACCAAACATTTCTTACTTTCACATTTTTGGTTGTTACTGTTACATTTTAAACAACAAAGATCTTATTGGAAAATTTGATGCAAAATCTGACAAAGCAATCTTTCTTGGATACTCAACCGAGTCTAAAGGTTATAGAGTGTTTAATTTGAGAACTAACATTGTTGAAATAAGTATGCATATATTATTCAATGAGTTTGATGACATAGATATAAGTAAAAAGGATGAAGAAGAAGAAACTCCAATTGAAACACAACAGCAAAACAGTTTGCAGAAAACAGAGATTGATAAACAATTAAAAACATGCAGTGAGTGATTTTGGCAAAAAAATAAAAACATGCATATGATTTCAAAATAAGCAATTTTCCATTAATTCATTTCAAAGATACAAAATGTCAGATTTGCAGCAGCATATACCCAAGTTCCTAATTACAAAAGGATTTCTATAAATCAGAATAAAAACTAACTTAATTCTCCCCCCTTTGTCATACAAAAAGGAAGGAGAAAAAGATCCATATATAGCAAGTAATGGAGAAGACCCTTCAGAAGATGAATATTTTGTAGGGTTAGGTATCGAATGAGGAAAGGGAGAAGGATGAATAAAGTGAGGATTCAATCCCAGTTTGGGAGCAAATTGATATGTCATCCAAGTCTGTAGTAAAGTGGTTTCCTTATCCTGCTAAGTTTGGCGTGCCATAATGCTTTGAAGAGCAGCCATTATCTTAGTGTTTGAAGGATCAACCTTTGGAGGATGAATAAGATGATGAGTGGTGGTAGGAGGAGAGGCAACAACTGTTGTGGTCGAGGGAATAGGGGAGGTGCAAATAGATGGAAGAGTGGAAAAAGAGGTAGCCACTAGGGGTAAGGGATTAGAGGAAGATTGTTGGTTGATGGATGGGCCAGGAGTGTCGTGAAAGATAAAAAATTGACTGATTCCAAAAATGGAGGAACTGGTTTTTATGGGGAAATGAAGATAGGAGACATGGTGCTGACATGATGGTTAGGAAGTAATGGACATAAGTCATGTGGTGGAGAGTGGAGTTTTTTGGGTGGATGTCTTAGTACGCGCCATTGTTGTGTTTGGAGAAGATTATTTAAAGAAACAAATTTTAGGTTTTGTGTGGAGAAGATGAAATTTGTAACAGAGGTAAAATAAAGGGTTTTGTGTGGGTTTAGTTACAAAAGAGTTTGTGCTTTTGAAGAGAAAATGCAATGAGTATTTGAACTTAGGGAAGGAGGAGAAATGGAGGAGGGAAGTCAGAGCATGTTAGTAGAGCTTTTGAAGTCAGAGCATGTTAGAAGGAGAAATGATGACAAGCATGTTAGTAGAGCTATTGAAGACAAGAAGACACATGCATTAAATGTCAAGTTTTGCCTTTTCTCTTTTTCTGCGCAAGAGAGAAAGTGACGACACAGATGAGAACTTTGGTTGAAAAACGAAGAATGATGTATGGAAAACGGAGATTGATAAACATTCTCCATTTTCTGCAAAAATAGAAATTAACGTGAATTTTCTAGATTTTTCACAATTTTCAATTTTTCTTTGATCAAAATGAAACTATCTTCAACTAGAGGCTTTGTAAAAACGTCAGTAAGCTGATTTTGAGTATCGGGAACGATTAATTCAATATCTTTCTTGTTAACATGATCACGAATAAAAAATGCTTTATTTCAATATATTTTGATCTAGAGTGTTTAATGGGGGGTTTTTAGATAAATAGATTACACTAATATTATCACAGTAAACTAGAATGCTTGAGTAACTTACAGAGAAGTCTTCAAGTTGATTTTTAATCCAAAGATTTTGTGAGCAATTGTTTACTATTGAGACATATTCAGCTCCGGTGGTTGATAAAGCTATTGTATTTTGTTTTCTGCAAGACCAACTTACCACTAGTGCTCTTTCTTTCAATTTTATCTCCAGCATAATCAGCATCGAAGAATGCTATAAGATCAAAATGAGAATCTTTTCTATACCAAAGTCCAAGATCAATAGTTCCAACAAGATATCTAAAAATTCATTTTACTGCAGTTAAATGAGATTCTTTTGGTGCTGATTAAAATCTAGCATATAATCCTACTGCGAATATGATATCAGGCCTACTCGCAGTTAAATAAAGCAAAGAACCAATCATTCATCTATATTCCTTTTTTGATTTTCATCTTTTCCTAATGAGGAAGATGGATGCATGGGAGTAGACATAATTTTTATTTCATTCATTTTGTATTTAGTTAACACATATTTAATGTATATTTCTTGACAAATAAAGATACTATTTTCATATTGTTTAATTTGCAAACCAAGAAAATACCTTAACTCTCCCATCATGCTCATTTCAAATTTACTTTGCATGAGTTTTGAAAATCCTTCACGCATTTTTTTATTTGTTGATCCAAAGATGATATCATCAACATACACTTGAAAAATAAGTAAATCATTTTTCTTAGTTTTCTTGAATAATGTAGTGTCAATTTTTCCTCTAGAAAATCCATTTTTAATTAGAAGGGAACTCAATCTTTCATACCAAGCTCTTGGTGCTTGTTTTAATCCATATAGAGCTTTGCTAAGTTTGAAAACATGATTTGGTTTTGATTGATCCTCAAAACCAGGAGGTTGTTTTACATAAACTTGTTCATTTAAAAAACCATTTAAAAATGCACTTTTAACATCCATTTGAAATAACTTAACAAGCTTATGTGATACATATGCAAGAAGTATATGAATAGCTTCTAACTTTGCAGTTGGAGCAAAAGTTTCGTCGTAGTCTAAACCTTCTTGTTGGTTATAGCCTTGGACAACTATTCTTGCTTTATTCCTTACAACCTTACCTTCTTCATGTATTTTGTTTCTAAAAACCAAGCATGTACCAATGATTGTTTGATCATGTGGATTAGGTACCATGGTACATAAATTCATTTTTTTTTCGAACTGCAACAATTCTTCCTTCATTGCTTCGATTCAAGATTGATCAACTATGGCTTGTTTAATTGATTTGGTTCAAATTGAGATATAATTGCCATGTTGTTGTTTTCATCATTCTTGAATGACTTTGTGGTTCCAATTCCATTAGTTGTATCACCAATAATTTGAGTTTGAGGATGATCGCATATCATTCTCCAGCTTTTAGGTGGAAAATGATAGTGAGATTGTTTATCAATCTCCATTTTCTGCAGATCATTTAGCTGCTCCAGACCAGATTGTTCTTCTTCTTCTTTCTCAATTGTTTTTCTCAATTCTAGATCATCGAAAAATCAAACAAAATATTCATACTAATTTCAACCACTTAAGTACTTTGATTAAACACTCTATATCCTTTAGAATCCGTTGAATACCATAAAAAGATTTCGTTGGCTAATTTTGTATCAAACTTACCAAGGATATCTTTGTTGTTTAGAATATAACAATAACACCCAAAAAATGTAAAAATAAGAGATGTTTAGTTTCATGTTTTTCCATATTTCATCTCGGATTTTGTTGATAATTTTTATTATAGATACACGGTTTAAAATTTAACAAGAAGTGTTAATAGCTTCAACCCCAGAAATATCTTTCAACGTTAGATTCTTCCAAGATTGTTCTTGCCATTTCTTGAAATGTTATATTCCTTCGTTCAGCAACTCCATTTTCTTTAGAGTTCTTGCACATGATAGATTATGAGAAATGCCAAGTTCATTAAAGAAGGTCTTAAAATAGGCATTTATAAATTCTCCTCCATGATGTTGGATTCTTTTCATTTTGTACCTTTTTGAGAAATGTTTTAAATGCATCGAATGCATCATCTTTCAGTTTTAAAAATAATACCCAAGTGTATCTGGAAAAATCGTCAACAATAACGAAATAATATTTCGTTCCACCTAGACTTGTTATTTTGATTGGCCCAAAAAGATCCATATGAAGCAATTCAAAAGTTCTGTTTGTAGTTACAAAATCTTTTGAATGAAAATTGTTCTTGACATGCTTTTCCTTTGCACATGCTTCACATACTTTATATTATATAAATTTGGCTTTGGTAATCCTCTAACAAGTTCTAGTTTTGAGATTTTTGAAATTAATTTCATATTTATATGACCTGTGCTTTTATGCCAAATCCATTTATCTATATCGATTGACATAAAACATGATTCTTTAGGAAGTTCTTCAAGGTATATGACATACATATTTTTCTTACTATTCCCATAGAAGGTAACTTCTCTAGATTGGGTTTTCCTAACTTCACATACTCATGTTTTGAAGATGACTTCAAAACCATTGTCACATAGCTGACTTATGCTTAGAAGATAGTGTTTTAAACCTTCCACATATTGAACATCAGTTATTTGAGTAGAGTTTTCCTTACTAATAGTTTTTTAACCTTTAATCTGAGCTTGATTGTTGTTTCCAAATGTTACTGAACCTCCATCTTTCTTGACAAATGACAAGAAGCGGTTTTTATCTCCTGTCATGTCTTGAGCAACCATTGTCCAAGAACCAATGCTTTTTCTTGGCATTTGGAAATCCAACTTGCATAAGATGTTGCATCAACTTTGGGTACCCATTTGGTCTTGGGTCCTTGAGAGTTAGTTTGAAAATTTGATTTCTTTTTAAAATGAAAGATTGATTCTAGATGACCAATCTTAAGACAGTCGGAATACTTGACTGTTGGTCTTAAGGAGGATTTCGAAATTTGGGTTTTAAAAGGTTTTGAAATTGATTTTTAAAAAATTCTAGATCGTTCTCCTTTTTTCAAACTTTATGGAGAAAGTTCTATTTTTATTCTAAAATGTTCTCCGTTTTGAGAACATCCTAGAGAACGTTCTCCCTTTGGTAAGTTTCTTGAAAATGGTTCAGTTTTTGTTCTAGAACGATCCCCTTTTTGAAAAATCCTTTTGCTCTTGATTTTCTCGTCTCTTTTCTTAAAGTAACAAGCAAATTCCAGATGTCCAATTTTCTCACAATATGAACATTTGGTTTTACATTTATCTTCCTTTCTTTCTGGAACAAATTTTTTCATACATTTTCGTTTTTTGAGTTTTATCCAAACCAAGACTAGCTTTGTCAAAGATTCCTACTTGAGATCCCATAATTTTTTGAAATGTTTTAGTAGCTTTAATAAAATTTGACAAGTCATTTTTAAGAAGTTCATTTTCAGTTTTAAGGAGAACGTTCTCTATTTTAGCCGCATAACGTTTGACTTTCAAAATTTTGTTGTTGTATTTCTTTCAGTTCTTGAATGATATTTTTTAGGACATTATTCATAGCCTAAGCTTTTTCTTTTTCTTCTTTCTCTTTATCAAATTGTTCTTTTGAAGAACTACATTTTTTAATAAGAAGGTTTGAATCGTTTATCAAGTTATCAAATCCTTTTCCTATTTTTTCACATAAATAGCTAGGTTAAGAATTTGTTAACTCATCTTCTATTGTAATTCCCATCAAGCATATGTTGGCTTCTTCACCTTCTTTTGTATTTGATTCTTTTGAATCATCCCACGTGGCCATCATTGATTTCTTTTTGAAAGGAAATCGTTTTGGTGGCTTCTTATTTAAGGGACATTCTGCTTTGTAATGTCCTAATTTATTACATCCAAAGCATGTGATTTAGCTCATGTCTCTTATGTTTTGGGATTTTTGTTTTGAAATCCCTTTTTGATTTGGTCTCTTCTTCCCATCATTCTACGTATTCTTCTAGTAAGAAGCGCAATGTCTTCACCAACATCTTCTTATCTAGTTTCTTCTAGTTCCTCATTTGTTTGTATTGTGATACTTTTATGAGATGTCTTTAGAGCTATTGCCTTTCCTTTCTTGACTAGTTTGTATTCTTGTAGCAATACATCATGTGCTCTTAAGGTTCCCATTAGTTCTTCCTTGGGATGTGCTTCAAGGTTCTTGGCTTGACTTATAGCTGTTACCATTGGTCTCCATATGATTGAAAGACACCACATAATTTTTCTTACTTTATCTTGCACTGAGTAAGCTTTTCCAAGAGAACGCATTTCATTCACTATTGTTGTGAACCTTGAGCACATTTCATCAATAGTTTCTCCTTCTTGCATTTTGAACAGTTCAAACTTTCTTATGACAATGTTTATTCTTGTTTCTTTAGCATGGCTTGTTCCTTCATGATGGGTTTGTAGTGTATCCCTACTCAAAGCACATAATAGGAATAATTGAGCTTTAGAGTTTAGGAGTACCTTGGTTTTATCTATAGATGTCCAGTCTAATTCTTTCTTCGCAGTAGAGTTTGAATCATTTTGATCAACTTTTGGTATAAAATCTCCATCTATAATGATGCACCACATTCATGTATCTTGAGATTTCAGAAGCTGCTACATCTTATTCTTCCAGAAGTAATAATCATATCCACTAAAGTAAGACGGTCTGTTTGAAGATCCTCCTTCAACAATGTATTTTGCTTTTGACATTTTTTCTTCTAGATCTTTACTCTAGCACTTGTTAGGTGTTTAATCTTTTAGAGACGGAGCTCTGATACTAACTGAAGCAGAGAAGTTGGTTTAAAAGGAAGGGGGGTTTGAATTGTAAATCTCCCTATTTAAAAATTTCACGAAAATACTTAAAAAATGCAACTCAAGAAGAATCCTTGTTAAGAAAACAGAAAACAGATAACGTTCTTGGTTTTTACCAAAAAACGGAGAACGTTGTTGGTTAGCTTAAAATTAGAAATTTAGTTTACATTTTTAACTTAAATGATTAATTATACTTAATAAATAAGGAGATAAGAGAAAGAATACAACACACGGATGTATCCTGGTTCACCAAACTCAAGCTACGTCTAGTCCTCATAATTGTGACATTTTCCACTAAGTGTTCAAAACAAATAACCTTCTTGGTTTTACAGCACCTAGCTCGGATCAACCTTGATCAGTTACAAACTTCATCCTTTCCACCCAGAAAGTGATTAACCAGGTCACCTATCAACCTTGATAGGATTTCTTACAATCTACCCAAACTATACTAAACTCTTATAGTTCAAGTTTTACAATATTGATGAGATAATTTTGTTAGAATTTGAGATATCTTAACTCTTGTTTGAGATTCAATTCTTTACAAAGAATTTAGTAAAAATAACATAGTAATTAAAAGTGATCAGACTCATTCTTCTTTGAGTAATGAGAGAGTTTCAAGTACGTGAATGTGAATGATTTTATGAGACTTGTTAGTATTTTTTCTTCTCTCTTTTCCATGAGCATTGACCTTCTTTTTATAGGCGTTTTTAGAGCAATTAATAATTGTCAAAAGAGTTGTTGGTAGTGCTATGTTAGTTTTGACCAAAGACCAACTTATATGAATTAAAATATTCCAACCTTTGAACACTTTTGAATTTTCTTGATTGGGTTGAGTTCTTCGATTTTTTATCAGATTTCCTTTGAGTTTGATGATCATTTATACTTTAGGTATGCTTGTTAATGTCTTTGATTTGATCTGGAGTTTTGATTATGTCAAAACATCATGGAGAATGATGATGAACTTCTGAAGAATGTTAATGAAAATTCTGGAGATTGATAATCAATCTAGAGGTTTAGTCTTGAACATTCTGAATGTCTTCCTGATTAATCTAGATGTCTTGTACATTTCAAGATCGTTTATCTTTCTTCACAATTTAAGTTGAAAAATGTTCAAATATGTTTGGTCTTGCCAATTCGTGATCTTCTATCATTGTGATTGGAGTAGTTTCTTTGAATCTGATAATCTTAGTTTGTTCATTGCCAAGTGTTGATGATATAGATGTAAAATCCAGAGGCTAAAACTTTAAACTGGATAATATTCATAATATTTGTAAGAACAAAAAAGAATCTTGCAAATCATTTGACGAATGGTCTGACAAAGGTAATGGTATTGAAGATATCATTGGGGATGGGACTCAAGTCCATACCTAATTAATCATCAATGGTGGAAAATAAACTCACACTTGAGTAACATCAAGTCTTGAGTTCAACGATGAAAGTACACTATGAGAGTATTTGCAAATACTTGAATATATACATCTCAAAGGTTAAAAGTACTTGGACCATAAGTATAAAGTTGGAAGGTTGAGTTTTATTCTTAATAGACATATTTCATGAATTTGTTTGAATACATATTATGGGTGTATTTATGATATAGTCTACCTATGATATAAAATTAAATGAGGCCGCTTCAAAGAGTTGAAGCGCTTGATTCTGAAATTCTCATCACAAGGGTACATGACACAATGTCTTATCAAATGTGTCATCTTTATAATTTTTTTGATAGTACCGAAATTTTATGTGTAAGTTATGTACACTTGTTCTAATGAGTAGTTGGTTCAGAGCTTACTAAGTAGTTGTTCAAATTGTAAGATACCATCATCTAAAACCATGATTATTTCAAAATTATGGGACTAAGTATATTTTGAAAATAGTGGAGGATTGTGAGATATTTCCAAAATATTAATGAATATATATTTATATAAACATTTTTTTTTTATTAACATGATTGAATTGTTAGTTTAGTGATTGATTGTTCGTTCTTTAAATGTAAGTTTGATTCCCATGTTGGTTGGCTTTTTGAATAATATTCAACTTGATTTTGAATATAACAAAAAAGCGCATTCTAAATTGTCATTTTGGACGGAATGAAGTACGAAATTTTTTCATATCCAATTTGTTTCATTCATTTTCTATTATAAGTCATCCTATTTTTCTTAATGCATGAGTGAAATTTAAGAAACATTCTTTTATAACGTACTGTTGAAATATATTATTAATGTGTTAGTGCAAATCATATTAAGATTTTCCAAACTACCCTGAAGAGTCCATTTGAATCTGATTGGTGGAGAAGAATCAAACTTAAAAACTAGTGTAATTACAAGTTTTGAAATTTACTACATACAATTTTCATCAACAAACTTTATTGTTAAAATGTTGCAGCAATTGTCACCAATAGATGCAACAGTATATACTTAAAGAATTTAGGCATTGCTAGGAATTAAGTAAGAAATTTTATAATTAACACATTAACAAACATTATTTCAGTCTCAACTAATTAATTATAAAAGACAATTCAAAGTCCACTTTTGGTGACTTGATTTGTACGTTAGGATATACAACACTATATAAGTTGATACTCCAATGTTTAATGAAACATACATTTTAAGCTTGATAAATATTCCCAGTTGTTTTATAAGTCTGACCAGGATTCCAACCCACAGGGATCACATTCTTTGCTACAAATATCTTCCCAGACTCAATTGTGGTTAACCTAATACTAAATGGCGCTCTTAGTTGTGACCCTTTATCAAGTTTCCAAATAGCACCCCATGATTGTTGCATTGTTTCCCAAGATTTGGCATATGCTTCCTTAAGTTCAACTTTTTTAAGATCACCATCCCCGTTTTCATATTCAATCACGGTAGCAAAATAATATTGGTTAGATCCAGAGTCCACGTGGAAAGCTATTGGCATGCCACGGTAATCGCATGGAACTCTGCATTAAAGAATCAATGGTTTATATAATTGCAATATTGTAAATAAAATTAATGTTATTAATGTTGAAAGTAAATGATAAATAATGATAAAAATGTAACAACCAAGAATTAATGTCAAAACACTAAAAACTAAAAATAAAAAAAGAAAAACATATGTGATGGAAAAAGAAGGTGAAATTAATTAGGATTATACAATTATTTTCCTAAAATAAAGGAATATACTATTACTTGGCGATAGAGTAAAATTAATTAGCAAAAATAGAACATTATATCACCATTTCTTTTTTAATTATTGATTAAGCTTGTTTACATTTTAAAAAAATTAAGAATAAAATTATTGTTTATGATTAAATTGTCTGTATTTTGGTATGATGCCCTTCTATTATATGTTTCATAATATTGCATATATTCTTCATTCTACAATAAATAGTTAAAGATATTTTCAACAAAATATAATATTAAATATAACCTTAAACATTAAAAATGTCAACGAATTAAAAAAAAAAAACTTCTACAAAACGAAAGTTTAAAGAAAAAGATAGTACCTTCTATGTTGAATGGATATTTTCCCAGCATTGCGTAGATTTTCATCTTGACCTGAAATTGCCATAGCACCAAAAGCTTTGCCACTCAAATCAAAATGATATTGACCGTCTGATCCACAGCCAGGACACTCATCAGTTATTACAACAGTGACAGGGTTTCCTGAACATGCTTGATTTCCGGTGCATTTTACCTGAAATTATAACAAAATAAATTCTAAAAATCAACTAGCATTTTAATTTTTTTATCCATGTGGAGTTTATAAGTTAATACTATTGATAGAAATAAGTTAAAGGGAACCATTATAAACTAATATGTCATTATTTTATAACAACTATTCCCGAAGAGAATTCAATACAATCCCTTGTTACAAAGACAATGTTTTTATACACAAATGTTATAACTAGTTAAGTTAATATTTTTACATATTTTTCAAAGTTGGAACTTTGATCTTTTGGCTATTTCACTCTTTCAACCCTTTGGTTACCCAAACTCCCACAAAGACAATATCGTATATTTGAGCGACCTCTATAAATAAAAAGTAATAATATTATGGTCAGTTATTAGGTCGTACATCCAGTTAGCCAATGGCACCGGAAAAATGAGAGTAAATTATTATTATTTTTTGATAAATATGTTTTTATTCTTTATAAAATTATGATTTTTTAAATTTAATATTTTTAAAAAGATTATTCATTTTTAGTATCTCTCTTGATTTTATAGGTCCTTAAAAAATATCATTTATTTTACAATTTTTTTTTTAAATAGAGACTGAAAATGAATTAAAAAATTATAAACTAAAAAGTTAATAACTTTTTATAGAGATTAAAATTTATTTTACTCTTTTTTTTAACTATTAAAATTATACTTTATTTTTATTAAGAGTAGAGTCGAATTTTTAAGATTAGAACAATATCCCTAAAATACGATGATCCTAGTTAATATATATTCACATCTAAAAAAGGAACAGATCTCCCTAATTATGTTGATAACTTTTATATATGGTAAACTTGAATTTTAATTTAGAAATTTTATTATTATTTTAACTTATTTTTAGTAATAATAATTGTATCAACTAGTTAGCACCTGATAACAAGAACCACAGCCTTTGCCCGATTGATAGATGAGAGGACTTCCTGCTGATATCATTGAAGATAATGGAGGTTGTCCAACTGCACTTTCATATCCACAAGCACCACCTACATAATTATCAAATATATAGTCATTGAATTTTTTTCCATAATATTGTAACCATGATTTGGTTATATTTTGTATCTTTACAATGGAATTTAAAACAATACATATTAATTATGAATATAAATATTTACTATATATGTATATACCTTCACTTCCATCTCCGGTGGGAGGTCCATACCAAGTGGCGACTGAAGGTGACCAATTAGAATTAGCTGAAGTAACATTAACAACTTTGTTGAGAGTAAAACAAGAGAAAGGGGTCACTAGAAATATTGAAAATGAACCTACGAGGATGAGTCCATGAAAAAATGCATATCTCAGTGAGAGAGACATATTTTCACACCTCCACTGAGATTTTGTAAGTACTCTATGGTTTAGGGTATAAGGCTAGGGTCGTATTTATAGAGAGTACTAAAAACTCGCTTATCAGAATGTGTATGACATTAAAACAAAAAATATTATTTTCATATACAAAATTGTAATATCATCCATTATTAAAAAATTTATCTACATATTATCAAGATTAGAAATAATATTTAAGTAGTTGAGATATTGAAATAGTAATAATCTTATTTACCATTAAAATAATAGTTCTTTAGATGTCACTTTAATAGTAAGAGTTTGTCATTATAATTTAACAAGACAGTGTTTCAATTTTGAATAGCTCGTATAATACTATTGTAAAATGATCATCAGTGTAATTACCATTTTTAATAATAAGGCCTCTTCTCTATTTTTTTTTTTTAAGAAATTAACATAGAAAATTAATTCGGCGTTGATATTAGATAAATTTAACAATCATCAAACTAATGAGTTATTTTTCTAAATAATTTGGCAAATTCAAATTACATTAACTCTTTTTGACTCATTTTTATTTATATGAATACATCAATTTTCTATAACTGACTTTTGATTATAAATAAGGTCGGAGG
>JBBPBR010000006.1:34514243-34544341 GCA_037974775.1 Cicer pinnatifidum
TTAAAAATATTTTAAAATTTATAAATTGAAGTATGTTTCGTTTCAGCAATGATTAAAATAATTTGTATAATAAATTTGTAGCTAGGGACTAAAATATTTAATTTTTTGATAAAGATCAAAATAAAATTTCAAAATTTTATAAGAACAAAAAGTTTATTTAACCCTATAAAATAAGAGTATAATCAAATTATATATTTTTATTTTTTTCCATATTAATAACAGTTGACCGTGTTATTGGAGGAAAAATGTTTCTTGAGATCGACGATAAATGTTATATATAAGATGCAATATTATGTAGATTTAATTCACATAATTGATTCGGTATTATTTATTTGTTTCAACTGTATAATATGTGTATTATTCTAAAGCTCTATATTAATCCAGTTTATATTTATGATAGTGAGAAGAACAAAACATACCAATAATTAGCAAATATAATTTCGTATGGTAATTTTGTTATTTATGGTTATTTTTAAATATTTGAGAAATTAACAAAAATAACGTTCATCGTAAGACGTAAAATATTTAAGACGCTAATTAAGGTAGGCTTAACTATGAGAGAAAATTCCGGGTCTCAGAAAGAACATACAAATGTGATATTTGAATTTCCGATACAAGACATTTATTTCGCCTACTTATATGTATATTATTAACTTTATAAAATTATTACACAATTATGCATTTTTCTCAAACCTCCTGTAGTCCTGTTCTTAACTTTTATAAAATTATTTCAAAACAATTACGCATTTTTCTCAAACCTCCAGTTCTATGGAGAAATAACTCAGATTTCAGTTAGGAGCTAACAAATATTAGAATTGTTAGAAATATGCATAGTCATTATAAAAGAAATGTGAATTTTGTATTTAATACTGAAGAAAAAACAAATTGAGATTTAATGTTTTTTATAGAAAAATAAAACAATACAGAAGAAATAATAATTGTAATATGACTATTTCAATTTGCATTAAATACTATCATAAATATTGTCTTTTGTCGGTCTTTATTTTTTAGAGAGATAAATTTGACATTTTGTAAAGTTTTTTCTTCTTTATTCATTGAAAATTAGGTGGGTTTTTTGTCATTTTTTATTCGGAATTATATATTTGCATTTTTTCTTCAGGTTTAATCTAAATAAATGATTTCCACGTAAATTATGTTTCTATTTCTTGATTTCTTTGTCTCACTACAGCTTTGTTGTAATTTATGTTTGATTTAGATTGACATATCAACTTCAAATAATTACTGATTCAATCATTAATTAGGTCATCAATGTTGCAAATTCAAAAGCATCAATACTCCAAACAATTTGATTTTGTCACTTTTTATTTTATTTTAGAAGAGATGGTAAATTCCACCATGAGTAACTCACACAACTGTTCGAATCCGAAACAAGTCGTTCAACCTAACAACATCGGGATTTATCAGTTGAACTAGGGCTTAAGGATGATTTTGTCACATTATTTGTATGCATTTTGCATTTTTATCTTATGAACTTGTATGTTGTGGGTTTGATTGAATATTTACCCTTTTCGTTGTTAACATTGTTGAATTTGTGTTTGTATTTTATATTTTCTTCAATTTAAATGACTGAATATTATTATTTTTTTAAAATAATCAACATCATATAGGGATCGGAATAAGTTAGGGCGTTCGTCTGGGACCTATGATCTAACCTACTTATAGTTTGGTGTGGCCTAACCTGTTTAATAAAAAACGCTAGATTCATGTTATTTTTAAAGTCATTTTATTTAAATAGATCAGACCCAGACTTAACAAAAAACCTATTAAGCCTAACAGACCGACTTATATATATATATATTATTTTTTTTTATACTGTTATTTTTTATTATTATTTATTTATAATATTATTTCTTATTTTAAAATCTATCAATTAGGCAATCACTCATTAGTCGTTCCATATTCGGTAGCCATTCCATATTCGGTAGCAATTCTATATTCAGTAGTCGTTCCATATTCAATAGCCGTTCATTTAAACAATCACTCAGTAGTCGTTCTATATTTGTTTAAGAGGTAATACTTGATGTGTTTGTTTTAGGAAAAAAAATCTATTCTTTGAAATCAAAAATCATTTTTTAGGGTTCAAAAATAAAAAATCTATTCATGTTATTGTTTCATATTTTTTAAAATCATTTCATTAGAAAAATCATTTTTTGTTTAATATATATAAATATGTACATTAGAAAATTCAATTTTTGTTTATTAGAAAAAATTAATTGTAAGCTAGACTCAAGCATTTCAAAGTCTAGTCTGGCCTATTCCCACCCCTAAGACCCTTAATTTTAAATCCTAAATTATATAGTTTTAGAGTATTTTGTGTTTAATTTCTTAGGTTTTTAGTCCAGTTTTCGGTATTTAGTGAGTTAAATGCCGAAAATATATTTTTGAAAATTGGATTAAAATTATTTATCGAAGAATAATTTATTTACATTGCGAAGAGTTTAATAGCCAACAGTTTGTTAAAAATATCACCCGTTGCAGAAAACTTATTTGTCAATTGAGTTGCAACGAGAGTAGATATTTTTATCAAAATAGTTTGAGATGTGAGTGAAGTGATGTGTGTAAGAGTTGTTAGATATTCATTTGGATTTGGTTTTAAGTATAATATATATATATATATATATATATATATATATATATATATATATATATATATATATATATATATATATATATATATATATATATATATTGGAAAGGAAAGGAAGAAAACAACAAATAGAGGAAACGAAAACGATGCCTCTCCCTGTTCGCGAACCCTTTCTCCTTCTCCTTCGTTTTCTTTCTTTGGCTTCAAGAAAACCAAGTGTGAGTGAAAGAAAAACATTCGCCTGCTACTCGACTTCTTCTCTCTGTCCTCTTTCATCTTCTTTGATTCGAAAACGAAGAAAAACGGTGTTGGTGATTTTAAAATCGTCAAACACAAACCTTCACATTTCTCCTAGATCTAACCTTAATTTCAAGAAGTGATAGAAGGGAAAGTTTCTCACCTCCATGCTACGGTGCTAGCAAACTAACTTTGGAAGCGACTTCGCGAGCGAAGATTTTATCGAAATTACTCGCGGTACCGTAATCGCTTGTTAAAGCTACCGTTAAGGTAAGGGCTCCTTCCATACTTTTAGTTTGCATTTAGGGAGTTATATGTGGTTGGGTGGAAAAGAAATTTGTTAGGGTTGAAGTGTAGATTTGGGGAAAATGAATTTAATGCTTTTATGGGTGAAATTTTAGAGTTGGGTTTTTGGTGATATTGATGCGTGTTTTGAGGAAAATGAATTTAACTCATTTATGTGTGGTTTTGAGGAAATGAAATTTGATGTGTTTGACTGGTGGGTTGTGATGATTTGTGTTTGTCGTGTTTGACGTGTTCATAATTAATATTTATAAATTTTGAGATGTGTTTGTGTGGATTTTGTGGAAAAATGAATTGATGTGATTTGGTGTGAATTATGGATTGAATTTGAGATTATGTCTGAGAATGCTCTGTGTGGAATTTGAAAATAATTAGAGTTTAATGAGTATTAAAAATGGGGAATCTTTTAATATATGCGTTTACTTAATGATTGTCGTGAAAATCGTTAGAGTTAAATGAGTATTAAAAATGGGGAATCTTTTAATATCTGTATTTACTTAATGATTGTCGTGGATAGAGTTAGAGTATGCTCATGCATTTCATAGTACATGGCGACCGAATGGGCCATGGTGATAGGCGGTACATTTACGATTTATGATTTTAGTAAATCGTGTTGACCCATGATAGGTAGCACCTCGGTAATTTAGTCTTTCGACCTGTGATAGGCTGTACAATTATGATTTACGGCCCTTCGAGGAGGGTTCTGGTTTGGAATTCCGAGTCCATGCATTTTGGCATATACACATTGCATTAGGTTGCTTGGCACGCGAGTCACGTTTGATTCAAGATTATGATTGAGTGTTTGAACTCAAGTGGTTGTTGTGGTTGTGCTATAATTGCTTAGTGTGAATGTTTTGGATTTGTGTGTAAGTGTGATTGATTGCAAAACCTTTTCGAAACTCAGGTTCTCATGGTGATTGTGCTATAATTGCTAAGTGTGAATGTTTTGGATTTGTGCGTAAGTGTGATTGATTGTAGAGCTTTTTCGAAACTCAAGTTGTCATGGTGATTGTGCTATAATTGCTAAGTGTGATTGCTTGGATTTGTGTGTAAGTGTTGATTGATTTCGAAACCCTTTTCAAAGCTGAATTTTGTTGTTTTTCTGATGTTTTCTGATGTGTATTCGAATACAGAAGGTTGTATTCAAATACAGACATCCATTTTTTTGCTGCTGACTTATGTGTAGTCGAATACAGAAGATTGTAATCGAATACAGACATGTTGTTTTTGCTGCTGACTTATGTGTAGTTGAATATAGAAGGCTTTATTTGAATACAAACATGTTGTTTTTGCTGCTGACTTATGAAACAACCTTGTATTCGAATACAGAGATGTTGTATTCGAATACAGAGATGTTGTATGTCTGATAGGCCTCATAGCCCTAATGTATTTTGATGTTTGAATACTTTAGATTTTGATTTCAAAAACTACTCCGCTGCTTGTAAATATTTGTTGACATTGTTGTTATGTTACGACTTAAATATTTATCCAAAAGTATTTCCTTCTTTATTTCTTTGTTTTTATGAATTTGTTTTGAAAAAAAAAAATACACTCGCGCTATTAAAAATCGGGGTGTTACACATAAAATAAGTTAATTTTTGTTTATAAGGAATATTGTAAAGTTACTAATCATATGGTAATTGAAATACGCTAATTAAAATCAATGGCTTTAATGTAATTAAGGTTACTAAATTGAAGGCATAAATATTCTGGACACTCAAATTTTGTTATTTTGGAGGCTGTTTTATGCTAAACTTTTATTTTGTGCTATTAACATGAATGTTGTGAGTTAATTTATTCGTAGATTTATCCATTTTATTTTTAGTAATTTTGATTTTGTATTATATGAATACATTTATTAATAGACATTCATGTCACATGAGATGATCCATTATCTGATATTGATAAGCAAATCTTTTTAATTCACACACATTAAAGAATTAGCTATAATTCATACAAGAGCAAGTTAAATATTCATCTTGTGACGATGAAAATGTACCAAGACTTGAGGCCGATGTTTGGTGGCTCGCAATGGAAAAAGAAAAGGCAAAAAACGTTTGTGTAATTGGTAACTTTAGTTTCCTAGGGATTAATTTTAATAAAGAATTTTGTTTGTATGTGAAGAAGACTAAATACATTAATGAGAGTAATTAAATTATATATATATATATATATATAATTTATATATTTATTTAATTTTCAGAATAAATATATATATATATATATATATATATATATATATATATATATGTGTACACATATATATGGATATAGACCGTAGTTGGATGTACGATAGGAATTTTTCTGGAAGGAAGGGTCTTAAACAACGTTTTGCTAACAAGGTTGAAGACTTTCTCAATTTTGCGAGAGTGTAGAAAATTGTCGAGATGAAGGGGGAATGAGATGTCCATGTTGTTTATGTCGATGTAGACGGTTTAAAAGTGAAGATGAAATAAGAGTGCATTTATATGCAGATGGATTTATGCCTAACTACTGGATTTGGATTAATCATGGGGAAGAGTCTCTAGCGGCGCCTAATACTAGTACATGTGTGGAGAATAACATAGGTCCATCAAGTAGTACTTACATGTTAGGTATAGATTATTATAACTATATATCAACACTTTGAGCTGATGAATGATATGATCTCGGATGTTGTTGGGGTTAATTTATCATTCAATGAAGATCAATATGACGATAACGATGGACTTCCGAATGAAGAAGCTCAGAGATTTTATGGTCTTTTGAAAGAGACAAATAAACCGTTGTTGAAGGATCTCCAAACTCAAAGTTATCAATGTGTATTAGACTATTAGGTCTAAAGTCTCAATTTCATGTTCCTGATTTAGCATTGGATTTGATGATTAAAATGATGCTAGACACAACACCTGTTAGAGATGGTTTGCCGCAAAGTTATTATGATGCTAAACGGTTAGTGTCAAAGTTAGGATTAGGTTTCAAGAGGATTGATTGTTGTGTTAAAGGTTGCATGTTGTATTATGAAAATGAATTTGGTATGAATGATGCTAACTTAGTTGAATGCAAGTTTTGTCAACAACCAAGGTATCACCAAAGGAATAACTCTAGGGTAAGTAGGGGAAAATCAATTCCAAGGAAAGCAATATTTTACCCACCTATTGTATCAAGATTGCAGAGAATGTTTGCATCAATACAAACTGCAGGAAATATGACATGGCATTATGAGAATAAAAGAAATTCAGGTGAGTTGCGACATCCGTTTGATGGTCAGGCATTGAAACACTTTGATCAAATGCATCCTGATTTTGCGTCAGATCCACGCAATGTAAAACTTGGATTATCCTCAAATGGATTTACGCCTTACATACAAGCATCGTCTACTCCTTATTCTTGTTGGCCGATTATTGTTACTCCTTACAATCTTCCTCCTTATATGTGTATGTCTAAACCTTATATGCTCTTAATTGTTGTGATACCAGGTCCTTCTAATCCTACAACTAGCATTGATATTTTTTTACAACCTTTGATTAACGATTTGAAGAGGTTGTGGAATGGTGTCTTGACATATGATATTGCTCGGAGAGAAAATTTTATGATGAGAGCTGCATTGATGTGGACCATTAATGATTTCCCCGCTTATGGGATGTTGTTAGGATGGGGCAGCCATGATAAATTAGCTTGTCCTAAGGGAGGTTCCATGTCTGCAGGAGAAATTAAATATTATATGGTAATTATTATTTATTATATATATCTATTAATTTATATTCAATTAATCATCACATTTCACCAACTTATAAACTTGACATTAATTTAATATTTTAGGAAAGGCAACTTGGAAGGGAGGTCACTCAGGCAGAGATACATCGCTATCTTCATGTTAATCCTGAAACAAATGAGTATATTGATAGATTATCAAAAATGATTAAGGTAATTATTATATATTAATTAGACCAATAAATTATTATATATTAATTATTAACTATTTTAATTTTTAATTTTTTAATTTTTTATATAGGAACAACTTCAACAAGTCATGAAAGAATGGGATGATCATCAAGCTACTCTTCCTCATGCTCAGCGAGCTGGTCCAGTGCAGCGAAAACAATATGAGACAACAAGTTTTATGAACATCATTGGTGGCTAGTACAAAGGGCGTGTGCTGGGTGCCAGTAGTTTATCATCAACCTTTGTGAAAGGTCCAACCAGCTATATTTAGACTGAGACGTCTTCTTCTTATGCTAGTACAGATCGATCTCATCGTTCGTCGATAGATAACCTTGACCAGTTAAAGGAGCAATGGGAAAGTGAGCTAGAAGAAAAGACACAACAGCTGATACAAGCAGCAATTGATAAATTGAATGTTGTGACACCCTAAATCCCAAAATAATATATATAATAATTTATATCATATTCCTATAAAATTTGCAGCGGATAAATAAAAATATAATTCCAAGAAAATAAAAACTTTATATTTAATTTAGGATATCACGTTTCCCAAAAATAAAATAAAAACCCTTATTCCCAGTATCACCTATCAGAGCAAGGTTCCTCCCAAACTTGAACTTCAAGACTCATTAACCTATAATAACTGCGATTCGCAAACGCAGGGCCCAACCAGTCAAACACAAACAACGAAAGAGGTGAGTTTCAAAAATCATGATGACAGTATAATATAAGTAAGAAGAACACGCAAACAATCATAATAGGACTGTATCATTACACAAATATTCCATCAAGAAAATATCACATTCAAATGTCAAAATCACTCAAGGAAAATCAATAGATTTCACTGTAACATCAAATTGCCTAAGAGAAATTATCACCACACACGATACATATTAATAACTACAAAACAATTTCAATAAAATGCAATGCTACGCATGAGCTTAGACTCTACTTCACAATGTGATACCATTCTAACTCTGAAGTACATGGTTAGGAGGCTTGATACTATGCCACCATCCCGGTGGACGGACAATTCAAATTGGCCCTGTCCTCATAGATCCCCTAAACTCAACCCGAGACACATATACATGACAGTCGAGGTAAACGTGTGTTGTGTGGTAGCTCCCGACATTTGGAGTGCTACCTCCAAGTCACCTAGGAATTCCCCACCCGAATACCTCCAAGGTCTAACAATCTTGCCTTAAGACCTTCATCTCAAACACAAATTGGAATCACAATATTCTCATCATAATATATAACATCACTATCGTTAATCACACGTCATCACATATACTCATCACAATCTTATTACATCAATCTCATGAATCTCATCAATCATACATCATTACATAAACTTATCACAAATTTACACCATCATTATTATTAATTATACATCCTCATAGTCGCATAAAACTTATCAAAATGCATCCACCTTTTATTATCATATTGCCTAAACATGTCTAATCAAACATATACATAAAATTTATTCGACATCCAATATCACAATAATATCAAATATCACACATTTAACAATAGTAAATCAAATAGCACGATAATATCAAATGCCACACATATAACGAAATTAAATCAAATATCACAATAATATCAAATGCCCAACATTTAACGAAATTAAATCAAATATCACAATAATATTAAATATCACACATTTAACATATCTATTTCAAATTTTAATCTCACAATTTCCATTTTGCATATTAATTAATTTATCACTCAAAGGGCTACTGCCGTACGTAGCGAGCCTCGGATGAATCGTTGGGAAATATGGTTTTCCCGTTCATCTCACAATATATTATTCTCATGAATTCAAACGCTCTCTCACCCCTTACCTCGATTGAAGATTTCACGCAGCCTTAGACAAGATAGAGAACTTCATGAAAACAGCAAACTCGAATAACTTATTGAATATGTGTCTCGCCTTCGTAAATCCTTGTCTTTGATAGCCCGTAAAGACAATCGAGCAAACATAACATACCAATAAAATAAATTATTTACAACTCGTAATATAGTCTCAAACACTTCTTTATAATATATAAATTTTATATGTATATCTACATACATTGAATTATTAAATATTTGAAATAAATAATAGTTATAGTATTTAAATAAAAATATCTAACTTATTAGAATAATCCAAACAAATTATATACTTTCAAATTAAACAATAGCAATTATGAATATGAAGAAACGTATGCATAAGTTTAGCTAATCGACCATATTGTAAATATGGTAACCTAAAATTCTTTATTTAAAATTAGTTGATGTTTGAACATAATTGAAATTATGATTCAAAATATAATAATAATTGTTTTTTTTTAAAACATAAATAACAACAAAAAAATATTAAGAGTAAGGAAACTCTGTAAAAAGATATAAAAAGGTAAGCGGAAGAGATCTCACCGAAACAAACAACTCGAAATAGTGCTTAGTGGTAACAACGACACATAATGCGGTGAAGAAAGATTTTTGTGATCGTTAGCAAAACTGGAAACAAAGGATGTAGGATGAAGCTTTTGATGCATAGATCACGAACTATTGTTTTCGAAAACAACCATGTCAATCAGCATCAAGGTCCAAAGCCGGCAATTTGGTTCTTGATGGAAACAATGATGCTAATGCTAACGTCAAAGATATGGCAAAAGAAATTTGGTTTTTTTTTTTTTTTTTTTTTTTTTTTTTTATGTTTGCTCTAGGGAAAGAACATTTGAAGAATGCATCATTGAGGATATCACCTTGAAAAGGTATGGTTTTGTTGGGTGAAAGGAATGAGAAAGTCAACACTATGGAAGCTTCTTGCTTGGAGAAAGATACTGATACCTAAGAATAGTGATATTCTTTTGGATGAGCATGAGGTATTTGGTGGTGATAAATCAACACTTGAAGCTGTTGTTTCAGCTAATGTTAATCTTGAGTGGCAGCGCCGTCTAGAGGGTTAGAAGTATGCGCTTTAGGATTTTAATTTGTTTTAGCAATTGCATCGGTGCCAAAGTAACGTATTTAAAAGACCTAAAACAGAATGGCCAAGTCCATATTGAAACATAAAAAGGGGTGCAACAAACAGATCGAAGGTGCAAATTACAATGTTTGATGTAGTGTAATAAAGGCCCAAATGGAATAGAGAAGGAGAAAATAAGGTGTAAACAGCAGTCTAACCCAAACTCCCTTTTCCAATAAGAAATCTTTAATAATTAATTTATTTTACTCCTTGGTACTAAAAATTTTCCTCCAAATTATTCATATTAAAATACTAATAATTTTCACAAAATATTTAAATAGAATAAATAAATACAACGTTTACAATTTATCTTATTCATTAAATTAAATATTTATAAAGTTATTACACTATAGCAAATACACTTCTAACGAAAATTAATCATAATTATTTATCAATACATATTCTAAGCACTTGCAATAGTAGACTAATTCTTTGAAATCCAATTAGATAATTAAAATAATTTATTATTAAATTTGGGGTGTTACAATTCCCCCCTTGTTAAAGAATTTCGTCCTCGAAATTTGCGGTGAGTGAACTAATATCTAACTTACCACCCTCAAGATTCAAACTTTATCTATAAATATATTTAAGACATTCAATCTCCAATTAAGTACAACATGTAGAAAATCAACTAACAAAGCATGATAAACTAACATGACAAAATAAATCAATTAAACACACAATATTTATCATTCAATTATAAAATAAAATGTCTATCACATTTATCATTCAATTATGAAATAAAATACCATGGAGTTACTCACTGTAATTTACATATAAAACATAACATATAGATTTTTTCAATAATAACGTAGTTCATTTAGTTTGGTTATATGAAACACATTCCAAGTACGTTGTCAATTTTAACTATTTCTTTCAAACCAAATATTACTAGTTTTGACTCCTTAAAATAAAGTCTTAATCATATCACAAAACATTTAACAAGTTTAACTTAGGCTTGACAAAGAGATGAACTTTTTAAAATATTAAATACATCTAACAAATTAATAACACTATAATAGAATTACAATCAATTACTCTATAAAAATATATTATATATATAATCAAGGCAAAAATAATGACAGAGATACTATTCCCTAATAACATATATTTAATAATTAAATTCATTCAATTGATATAAGCAATGAACATATTTTTTAATTATTTAAAAATAAAATTAAAGATACTTCTAACAAAATAATGAGTTATCGTTGTCTCTTTTATTGACGATGAGTCATCGGGGTAGCTAATCCCTCCTACTCACGTAGTCAACTGCTTAAGAAACTATAACTGCATCATTCAAATTCAAATTTGAATAATTAAAAGTATCTTTAACGTGGTTCAAGAGTGCGAAGGTGGCGCCACAACTCATACTCCTTACTTCAAGTTAAAAATTCAATTAATTACACCTTCACAATAATTTATTTGTAATTTACTACTAGTTACACCAACAAAAGAAAGACCACTAACATCAATATATAACCAATAATTCAATCGAAGAAATATAAAACTATTTAACATTTAGATGCTCTCGACTACTCTAATTCTATACACCAATTCCCAACAATTAGGACACTTGAAACACGAACAATTTAATATTTACATAATCATATACACATTCAAATAATTAATCCAAAAATTAGCACCAAGATTTTACGTTCATCTCATAACTCAAATGATGATTCTAAAAATGAAACATATTCTCATAGAGTTCTAATTGCTCCAAATTAATCACGATTAAATTTTCTTTTGAATTAACCATCACTTAAAAGTTAGAACAAATGGAAGCTTATATAGATTTTCCAAGTAGAAGATAAGATAAATAATTATTTACTAGAAGGTTAAACACATTACCAAACCACTTTCAAGGTTACACATCATTCTAAAAATTGATTTCTTGACTTACATTATTATAAAAAAAAATATCACTAACCATTTAGCACAAAAAAAAAAAATCATTGAGAATTCCAATTTTTCCTTTAAATTATTTTTCAATAATTCAAGTCTAAATAAAACAACTAAGATAAATCACGTTTCTAAATACAATACAAATAAAACAAATCACAGATATTTTTAAAATCTATAAGATTTTTAAAATTCATTCGTACTTTAATCATCAAACACATTTCTAAATAGTTAATCACTGTAAAAATTATTATTTTCAACTTATATTTTGAAGTAAAATTTAAACTATATATATAGATAGATAGGAAATTTTACAATTAATTAACACTTCTAAAATAGTTTCGATTTATTTTCTTATTTTATCAAACTTAAAAAAAAAATTGTATATTTATATACATTAAAGTAATGCACATGACACAAAACATAAGACATATGATGATGATAATGAATTACACTAATTCATAAATCTACAAAATAGTAGCCTCCTGTCACACTAACTACTCAAGCTTATAGATACATCCCTCAGTTTCTATCAAGCCACAAAATTGGTCCAAAACATAACACATCATCTATTTTAAAGATTTTGGAGTTTTGTTCTAATCTTAAAAATTGAGTCTCAACTAAAAATTGCAATTTTATAATTAATAAAAAAAATTGATAAAATAAATTTTAGTTTTTATACGCATACCAATTTACATGATGCACTCTACACATATCAATCTAGATGATGCACTCTACACATACCAATCTAATGCATACCATTTTGTTATGTTAATTCATATAACAAAAAAAAAAAAACAAATCTACTTGTGAAATACATCAATTATAGAATCCAATATTTAGATAATTTTTCAAAAAGAATTTCACTATTGAAAAGATTTTTTTAAAACTTCGTTTTTTTTTTCCTTCTCTTTCTCAATTAGTAGGCATTTTATCATTAGTACTACTGTAAATCATTGAAGAGTTCTTAAACTCTAAAACTCTAACATCGAGTAAAACTCTAATGAGTTCATAATATCATAATCATAAAATCAATCATTTCAAATAAAAATCCAACACCCTTACGATTCAATAATCACACCAGCCCCCTAAACCAAGATAACAACAACTCTTTTCAATTTTCTTAAAAAAACAAGACATAGTAAAACATACTGTAAATTTTAAGCTGTTTTAAACATTAAATAAAATCAGTAGCATAGAATTATATATTGTTATTTTATAAATCTACAAAAATAAAACTCAATTAAACTTCTTTAAAATAATCAAGAGTAATTTAAACAAAAGTTATTTTCATCGTACAAAATAAGTAAACTTTAACTCTTTCAAAATGTCATTTTTAAAAAATTCTAAGTTCTACCAACCTCTAATATTCAAAATTACTATTACTAATAATATAAATTTCATATTTTCCAAATCATGACGAACATTCAAAATTGTTTTCAAAACCAATATCAAAACTCTACTCATCTAGATACAACCATCAACACTTTCAAGTAATTTAACGTTAACATTCACGATTTAAAATCGATTTTTTTCTTAACACAAGCCAAAATAAAATAAAAATAAGAATTTTTTTTTTGAGTCAAAATTAAAACTTTAAACGTAAGAGACATATTTCCTATCGAACTCAAAGTTTAAAACAAAACATCTTTTTTTTTTCTTTAAATTGAGTTTCAATAAAATAATAATAATTTGTACCTAGTAAAAGTCAATACTGAAATTTTTAAACATATAATTATACAGAAATCAATGTTTCAATCAATTAGTTACTAGATCAAACACTTTAAATATATTCATATCAAGACTAAATATTTTAAATTGATTAAGTGTGATAATGGAACTTTAAAACAACTAACTAGTAAGGTCTGACATTTGATCATCAAGATTATGTGAATACGATTAATACCTTGAAACATACAACAAATCCATCAAAATTATAATTTCAAACTATTCACATAAAACAAGAGTGCAAAAATCATAGTTCGGTAGACAAGCAATAAGCAACAAGTAACTAACATAATCTTGTCAACAATGAAAATTAACTCAAATTTTAACAAGTAACTTCATTGTTTATTTACTCACTTAGGTAGGAATTTAGAAGCCATAACACAATCAGAGTAAGCAAATAATAAACAATTAATTAGTAATCTCAAAAAAATGTATAATAATTCAAAAGCATATAACACTTAACACAAAAACTTAACGGGAAAACCATCATAGTGAAAATAATTATTACACAAGAAAACACAATTGACACGACTAACATTCGACTAACACTAAATCGACATTCGACCCACTCGGCCTGATTGGACAGACCTGCTCTGATACCACTAATGTGACACCCTAAATCTCAAAATAATATATATAATAATTTATATCATATTCCTATAAAATTTGCAGCGGATAAATAAAAATATAATTCCAAGAAAATAAAAACTTTATATTTAATTTAGGATATCACGTTTTCCAAAAATAAAATAAAAACCCTTATTCCTAGTATCACCTATCAGAGCGGGGTTCCTCCCAAACTTGAACTTCAAAACTCATTAACCTGTAATAACTGCGATTTTGCAAACGTAGGGTCCAGCCAGTCAAACACAAACAACAAAGGAGGTGAGTTTCGAAATCATGATGACAATATAATACAAGTAAGAAGAACATGCAAACAATCATAAAAGGAATGTATCATTACACAAATATTCCATCAAGAAAATATCACATTCCAATGTCAAAATCACTCAAGGAAAATCAATAGATTTCACTGTAACATCAAATTGCCTAAGAGAAATTATCACCACACACGATACATATAATTAACAACAAAACAAAATTCAATAAAATGCAATGCTATGCATGAGCTTAGACTCTACTTCACAATGTGGTACCATTCTAACTCTGAAGTACTTGGTTAGGAGGCTTGATACTATGCCACCATCCCGGTGGACGGACAATTCAAATTGGCCCTGTCCTCATAGATCCCCTCAACTCAACCTGAGACACATATACGTGACAATCGAGGTAAACGTGTGTTGCGTGGTAGCTCCCGACATTTGGAGTGCTACCTCCAAGTCACCTAGGAATTCCCCACCCGAATACCTCCAAGGTCTAACAATCTTGCCTTAAGGCTCGATAGCAGACCGCCACGATCAGGCTCATTCAGTTGTACTTCCTCGGAATCACTAGGCTTGTCAGGCCTTACCTATATGATGACAAAATAATCTCCACTTCACAAATTCTCAATATTTATTTTCTCCCCTCGTTGGCCTATGGTACTCCATTAAGACCTTCATCTCAAGCACAAATTGGAATCACAATATTCTCATCACAATATATGACATCACTATCGTTAATCACACGTCATCACATATACTCATCACAATCTTATAACATCAATCTCATGAATCTCATCAATCATACATCATTACATAAACTTATCACAAATTTACAACATAATTATTATTAATTATGCATCCTCATAGTCACATAAAACATATCAAAATGCATCCACCATTTATTATCATATCGCCTAAACATGTCTAATCAAACATATACATAAAATTCATTCGACATCCAATATCACAATAATAACAAATATCACACATTTAACAATAATAAATCAAATAGCACGATAATATCAAATGCCACACATTTAATGAAATTAAATCAAATATCACAATAATATCAAATGCCCAACATTTAACGAATTAAATCAAATATCACAATAATATTAAATATCACACATTTAACAAATCAATCAACACATTATAAGTATTTCTATTCCATATTTTAATCTCACAATTTCCATTTTGCATATTAATTAATTTATCACTCAAAGGGCTACTGCCGTACGTAGCGAGCCTTGGATGAATCGTTGGGAAATATGGTTTTCCCGTTCATCTCACAATATATTATACTCATGAATTCAAACACTCTCTCACCCCTTACCTCGATTGAAGACTTCACGCAGCCTTAGAGAAGATAGAGAACTTCATGAAAACAGCAAACTCGAATAACTTATTGAATATGTGTCTCGCCTTCGTAAATCCTTGTCTTTGATAGCCCGCAAAGACAATCGAGCAAACATAACAAACCAATAAAATAAATTATTTACAACTCGTAATATAGTCTCAAACATTTCTTTTATAATATATAAATTTTATATGTATATCTACATAAATTGAATTATTAAATATTTGAAATAAATAATAATTATAGTATTTCAATAAAATATCTAACTTATTAGAATAATCAAAACAAATTATATACTTTCAAATTAAACAATAGCAATTATGAATATGAAGAAACGTATGCATAAGTTTAGCTAATCGACCATATTGTAAATATGGTAAACTAAAATTCTTTATTTAAATTTAGTTGATGTTTGAACATAATTGAAATTATGATTCAAAATATAATAATAATTGTTTTTTTTGTAAAACATAAATAGCAACAAAAATATATTAAGAGTAAGGAAACTCTGTAAAAAGATATAAAAAGGTAAGCGAAAGAGATCTCACCGAAACAAACAACTCGAAATAGTGCTTAGTGGTAACAACGACACATAATGCGGTGAAGAAAGATTTTAGTGATCGTTAGCAAAACTGGAAACAAAGGATGTAGGATGAAGCTTTTGATGCATAGATCACGAACTATTGTTTTCGAAAACAACCATGTCAATCAGCATCAAGGTCCAAAGCCGGCAATTTGGTTCTTGATGGAAACAATGATGCTGATGCTAACGTCAAAGATATGGCGAAAGAAATTTGTTTTTTTTTTTTTTTTTATGTTTGCTCTAGGTAAACATTTGAAGAATGCATCAGTGAGGATATCACGTGGAAAAGGTATGGTTTGGTTGGCTGAAAGGAATGGGAAAGTCAACACTATGGAAGCTTCTTGCTTGGAGAAAGATACTGATACCTAAGAATAGTGATATTCTTTTGGTTGGGCATGAGGTATTTGGTGGTGATAAATCAACACTTGAAGCTGTTGTTTTAGCTAATGTTAATCTTGAGTGGCAGCGCCGTCTAGAGGGTTAGAAGTATGCGCTTTAGGATTTTAATTTGTTTTAGCAATTGCATCGGTGCCAAAGTAACGTATTTAAAAGACCTAAAACAGAATGGCCAAGTCCATATTGAAACAGAAAAAGGGGTGCAACAAACAGATCAAAGGTGCAGATTACAATGTCTGACGCAGTTTAATATAGGCCCAAATGGAATAGAGAAGGAGAAAATAAGGTGTAAACAACAGTCTAACCCAAACTCCCTTTTCCAATAAGAAAACTTTAATGATTAATTTATTTTACTCCTTGGTACTAAAACTTTTCCTCCAAATTATTCATATTAAAATACTAATAATTTTCATAAAATATTTAAATAGAATAAATAAATACAACGTTTACAATCTATCTTATTCATTAAATTAAGTATTTATAAAGTTATTACACTATAGCAAATACACTTCTAACGAAAATTAATCATAATTATTTATCAACACATATTCTAAGCACTTGCAATAGTAGACTAATTCTTTGAAATCCAATTAGATAATTAAAATAATTTATTATTAAATTTGAGGTGTTACAAATGTGGAATGGAAACAAAAGATTCAAAAGCAGTAACAGCAATTTCAGCAGCAACAATTTTCATTTCCGTATGTGTTTCATCAGCATTTCTCGCCTCGGCCTCAATACTTGCATCAACAACCACTATTTCATCAACATAAAAATTACTCTCAATACTCCCAACAGCAGTAACCGCCTCCAAATTTCCAACATCAACACCAAGATCTTCCGAACTTTGCCTTCCAGCAACAACACTTGCCAATGTTTCAGCAACAACAATATTTTCATAATGATCAGTATGTTCTGTCATCTTCCCATCAACTTCCTCAACCTCAACCAGATCATCAAACTGCATACCGACCAACTAAGCCAACAGCTGGCTTGATCAGACCAGAGTTAAATCAACCTTAACCAGCTATGGCTCCTCCTACGACTAGTGGTGGTGTAATTGAAGATGAAATCCAATTTCAAACCATGATGTCTCCTCCAACACAAGTTAATAATACTTTTGAGGGACTTCTGTCGTCGGGTAACATTGTAGGAAATAATGATGGTGGGAGTGAAGTTGATTAGAGGAATTATTATGAGGATTGATGTATTTGAATAATTTCATAATTTTATTTTTGGGTTGTATGAACACATATTTATCTTGTCCTAGTTAATTATTGTGTGTTTAATTTTGGGTTTGTAAGACATTATTTATTAATTTTGGGTTTGTAAGACATTAATTATTAATTTTGGGTTTGTAAGACATTATTTATTAATTTTGGAATGTTTTATTTGGTTTGGTAGTAATTACTTTAATTATTATTAAAATTATATTTTTATATATAATAGTTATTTTAATTTTTAATTTTTAAATTTAATTTTTATTTTAATTTAATTTTAATTTAAATTAATCTTTAATTATAATTTAAATATTATATTTTAAATTTAATTTAAATGATAATTAAATTGTAATATTATATTTTTAATTTTATTTTTTAATTTATATTTAGATTAGTTTATTATATATTAAATTTAATTTATATTGATAGTATATTTTAAATTTAATTTAAATTTTAATTTAATTATAATATTTTAATTTTAATTTTAATTTTATATTCATATTAATTTATTATACATAATATTATAATAAAGTATTAATTTTGAATTTAAAAAATTATTTTTTTAATATAGTTAATATTTTGTAGCGGCCTAAGGCCTCACAAAATATTTATTTTTTAATCTGAAACATCTTTTGTGGCGGCCTAAACTCTTACAAAGGGAAGCATTTGTGGCGATGTGGGCCCTCACAAAGGCTTAACTTTTTAAAATCAGCTTGTCTTTTGTGGCGACCTATGCCCTCACAAAGTGAGACATTTGTGGCGGCTATGTCCTCATAAAGGTAGCCATTTGTGACGGCATTTACCGTCACAAAGGACAACGTAAATTTCACACTTTATGGCCGTTTTGGCCGCCACAAAGATTTGTGACCACCTTATTTATGGCTGCCTAAGGCCGCCACAAATATCCCTTTGTGGCTGTTTTTTCCCCTTTTGTAAGGGCTGTTGGCCTCACAAAATCCATGTTTTCTTGTTGTGTATGTTAGACTTCTCTGTCCTATTGACTTTGCAAAGCTTATGATAAATAAGTTGCCTATGATAAATGACAATCAAATAAACAATAATTAAAAATATAGACAATAGTTGCAGCTCATGTACAATAGGATCTATTATATTGGGATAGTCATAGATACAAATTATATCATATTTACATAGTAAGAATTGATTGCGAGCGACATATCTTTTGAATTCAAGGGAATATGGTTAGTAGAAAATGAGTGGTGAACTGTCTTTATTATTGTCTAGCGATCTCTCTATAATCTAATTCATCGGAGTCTATTCATAAACAATATCTAACACATATTCACCAATTAATTAATTCTTAGTAACAATTTATCATATTATAATTAATAATAGTTTATTATTGTTAATCTATAATTGATTACATAAATAAGTAATTTTACAATCTACCACGTGGATGTCTGTAATCAATTTCTTAAAAAATTTGAATTTTAAAACTATATTATCAATTATGATCAAAGCACTTTGTTAGAACCAAGTTGTTTTGAAAAATTATGACCCTTACTTGTTTTGAGGATAACAAAATTATTTTGTGGGAACAATTTAAATTACTATTGTTCTCTTTAAGTGTGCAGTTCTCATATCAAGTTTATTTTGAAATGAGATTATACTACATCATCTGATGTTTGGAGTAAGTTAAAGGAACATTAAAACTCCGCTCTTATTTTCATATTCTAAGTCTAGTAAACACACTCTAAAACACGCTCTTATTTTCATATTCTAAGTCTAGTAAACACACTCTGGAGTAAGCTAAAGTGACACTATAGCTCTACTCTAATTTTTGATATTATGAGTATGATAAATGCGCTATAAAGCATGCTTCTAGTGATTCTGCTAATGCAAGCAATGCTTTGTCTAGTTTAGATCTAATCACTACAACAAACAATTGATCGTCTTCCTCATATAAGAGTGACAAACAAGTGTTTGTCTATCTCTAATAATCATGTCAAACATCTGATTGTTTGACTTTGTTTAAAAGTCAATGTTCTTATGAAAAATCAATGCATTCAAAAGTCAACTTTCTAAAAAGTCAAAGCTTTGATGAAAAGTCAACCCTATGAAGAAGGCAAATTTTTTTGTGTATCCTCTGCTCAACACTTTGAATCTGTTATTTGTTTGAATATCTTGTGATATACTCTGATCATGATATCATATAGTCTTTTTTATCTCCATATCATGATACACAATCAATTTCCAAGACTATTTCTGGACAAGAATTAATGGTGAATCATTTCTGAAGGTTTGATACGAAACTTCATGATACATGTTGATTTCTTACAATCAGGACATCGACCAAAAACCCTAAATTTTTTCTATAAAAGGATGAACAACTCTCTTTGATAGACACAACAAGAACGAAATGCAATAAGCATAATACAATCGTGTCTGCAATTTTTCTCTCTATCCTTTGTTTTTGTCTAAGTGTTGAAAAATAGTTTTTGAGAATATAACTTTTAAACACCCTCTTGTGATAATATTTAGAAAACTCTTAAACTTAATCTTTTATAAACTAGCCCAGTAATGGCTGCTTTACTCAACAACTAGACTATATGTACTAAGTTAGAAGGTTGAGAAAACTTGAACACTTTCAGTTTGACTAACAACTATTTAGTGGAAGTGTGATTCAACTGGTGATTTAGTGGATTAAATCCTCTAGTTTGAAGGGACTAGACATAGTTTTTATGTTGGTAGGGAACCAAGATAAATTGGATGTGTTGTTATGTGTTTCCGTTTTATCTACTCTATTTTCATCACTTGGATTTAATATTGCTAAAATTTTTTTTAAAATAAAACACAATTCAAACATCATTTCTCATGGTTCTCGTTTTATACAATTGACATCAAACGAGAAGTATATAAGTTTTAACTTTGCAGAAATTGTACCACAAAAGGAAAACAAATCATATATGTCAAATACCTATAATTTATATAAACATTGATGAATTTAGAAGGCCTCAAGCTTATGAAAAGGCTATAGAAAACTCTCATGCATATAAGTCTATAATTAGTGGTTATGTCAATGAGTTTCCAGTTGCATAAATGTCATACAATGTTCACATGAGTCGAAGAATAACTATTTCATATAGATGACATAAATCATTACAAGAGTAATTATATTTTGTCAAAATCAATAAATCCATCGCAACACTTGACATTCAATTATTTCAAATTCTTAAAAGAATAATCACTATGAAAATCCACAAAGAATTAAGATATTCAAATATATTCAATTGGATTAAGGTACACACTTAATTTAAATATTAAATATAATATGGATTAATGTGATCAATAATAAACAAGCATTTATGATCATACAATCTATAATTACCTTAACAAAACCATGTCATCGATAGATTATTAATATTATATTTATATTTGTAACCTCATCAAAAAGTAAGATATTGGTAATTAAGAAGCGAAAAATATTAGTATTTTCACATAATGTTTACAGCGCTTTGTATACAAGTGATGTAAAATATAGCGCTCTCACATTATGTTTACAACACTTTTAGAGCGTTTTGTATATAAACGCTGTAAAATATAGCGCTTTCAGATAATTACAGGGTCTTTTAGAGCACTTTGTTTATAAGCGCTATAAAATGGTGCATATTTGATAAAAATCATTCCCTTTAAATAAATAAAAACATATTTAAAATGTTCTCTCCCTAACCCTATGAATACTCCTCTACTGGAAAACCCTCTTCTACTATGCGCCCTCTTCTCACTGAACCCACTTCTACTGCTCCTCTTTTGTGCACTTATTTCTACTGAGTGATCGTTGTCTCAAGTATTGTATTTATTAATTTGTTGTTGTCACTAAAACTGATAAATTGTTACCTAATAAATCATATAAAATGTTACTTGATAGTAGATGACATAACCTTGATAAATCAGATAAATTGTTACATGATAAATCATATAAAGTATGTTCTTTTTTTAAATAAATTCAATCTATTCTATTTTGAAATCAAACTTTTATGCATAACCTTGGACCTTGGTTTCCGTTTTCCAATATTAGACTATATGTTCTATGGATTTGTATAATGTTATCAGTAGCTTATCATTTGTGTAACACTGCATTCATATAGGTCATATAAAATGGACCAAAAATAGATGTCTACCAATCGATTGTCAAAATAGTATGAAAATAGAGTGAAGGAGTTTGTAGTGAAGAATGCAAAAGACCTAAATTGAATCATTTGTCCTTGTTTAAAACATTGTTTTAGAAAATGCGTTAAAGCATATCAATTGAAAGTATATTTAGTATGACATGGAATTGATCAAAGTTATACATGTTGGATAAGAAATGGTGAGAAAAAAAAAGGGAACACTAATTTTGAGAATAGTTCGACATATACTTCAAATGATTTCGACACAGGTACATATTAGCAGGACATAGTTGAGGAGATTGCAAAAGTAGTGGAAAAATATCTTTGGGATTGTCCTAAAATGTTTGAGAGTTTGTGGAGTGATGTAGAGAAACCATTATATAATGGTTGTACTAAATTCACAAGATTGTCGGTGATATTAAAGTTGTACAACTTAATAGCGGTTAATGGATGGTCTAATAAAAGATTCACATAATTATTAACACTCCTAAAAGATATGTTGCCAGATGATAATGAACATCCTAGTCGAACCTACGAGGCTAAACGAATTTTGTGCTCTATTGGCATGAGTTACTAAAGGTGTGTCCGAAATGCAATGTCTCTCGATATAAGAGGAAACAATCTACTCCAGCAAAAGTTGTGCGGTATTTTCCTATAATACCTAGATTTAGGCACATCTATCACAATGAAGAATATTCAAAACATTTGACATGGCATACAGATGAAACAATTAGAGATGGAAAGTTTCGACACCTTGCAGATTCTCCATAATGGGCGAAAATTGATCACAAATATCCTTATTTCGAGACAGAGTCAAGAAATCTACGACTTGCGTTTTCTACTAATGAAATGAATCCACATGATCTTTAAAACATCTCACACAACATGTGGTCTGTGATTTTGTTAATTTATAACCTACCTCCATGGTTATGTATGAAGCGTAAATTTATGAAGTTGTCTCTGTTAATTTCTGGACCCAAACAACTGAGGAATGATATCGACGTATACTTGACTCCTTTAATTGAAGATTTAAAATATATGTGGGAGACAGGTGTGGAAGTTTATGATGGTTATAAGAAATAATGTTTCAATTTGAGGGCTAAATTATGTTTCTTCTTCAGGAAAATTTGTAGTAAAGTGATTGATCCTTAGAAATTACCGACATTGTAGAGGGAAATTGTTGTTACTTTGTGTGAGCTTGAAATGTATTTCCCACCCTCATTTTTTTATATAATGGTTCACCTTAGTGTTCATCTTGTTAAGGAGACACAACTTTGTGGGCCAGCTTTTATGAGATGGATGTATTCGATATAATGATCTATGAAAATATTAAAAGAGTATGTAAAAAGTAGAAGTCGACAATAAGGTTGTATTGCTGAATGGTACATTGTCAATGAAGCTACTGAATTTTGTACTGAATATCTATCCAATATTGAATTCATATGGCTTCCCATGTCTCATCATTCGGGAATAATAAGAGGAGAAAGGATAATTGGAAAGAAAGTAATGACTATATCAAGGATATAATAGGAGCAGACACAATTGTTTGTTCTGTACAATGATGATGAGGTTCAACAGTATGTTAAATATACATGGATCAGCCCCACCCGAATACCTCCAAGGTCTACAATCTTGTCTTCAGGCTCAACAACAGACCTCCACGATCAGGCTCATTTACTTGTATTTCCCCGAAATGACTAGGCTTGTAAGGCCCTACCTATATGATGACAAAATAATCTCCACTTCACAAATTCTCAATATATTTTCTCCCCTCGTTAGCTTAGACTACTCCATTAAGAGCATCATTTTTAGGAATCATCACTATCTCGTCAACCCTTGGGTACTTCAATATTCTCATCACAATTTTATAACGTCATTAATCATACAGAATCATGATCATCATATAAACTCATAACAATTTCATAACATCACTATCATCAATGAAACATCATCATTATCATCACATAAACATATGTCATACAATGCATCCATCTTTTATTATGACATCACATAAATTCGTCTAATCAAACATATGCACATAATTTCATTCAACATCCAACATCACAACAATATCAAATATCAAATGCCACACAATTATTCAAAATTAAATCAATCAACATCTTATAAACATTTCTATTTAATATTTTAATCTCACAATCCCAATATTTTCACATTAATTAATTTATCTCTCAAAGGGCTATTGTTGTACGTAGCGAGCCCTAGATGAATTGTTGGGAAATACAGTTTTCTCGTTCATCTCACAATATATTATACTCATGAATTCAAACGCTCTCTCACCCCTTACTTTATTTAGATGTTTTCTCAAACACAGAAATCAATGGATATTTTCAACAACAACTATAGATGGACAACGTTCAGCGAGCGAATCCAGATAAACGAGGAGTTCACAAAATCGTTGAGACTTGATTGATAAATGATGCTGAGCTTAAATTTAAATTTTAAATAATTAATAATAATTTTAGGAACAAAAATTGAGTCAAAACGACGAGAAAAAATTGCAGAAAAAGTCTCACTGACTCGTTAGAGCGCCAGAAGGGTCCGACGTCAACTTCACCGAAAATTAGAAATGAGTAGTGCTTCTTGAACGTTTCGACGAGAGGAATCCAAAAATGATACCATTTTTTTGAGATGACAAATGTGGTGATCGGAATCGGCCAAAAACAGCTCGCCAAAGGAAAGAAACGCAACTGTTTCTGATTAAACAGAGCCACGATCATTAAAAATGATGCCAAAAATGAATTCATTGGCCAATTTTGTGTGGGATAGAGGTTGAGATCATTTCAAAACAACAAGGAATTGGTGGGAGTGAATTTGAGAGAAAAAGGGTTTGAACAATTTGGCTGTGAGATTTTCGTTTATTATTTTTTATTTTTTAATTGCAGAAGGATGGGGTGCAGATTGCAGATGTACAGGTACAAGAGTAAATCTGTAAGACCAACATAGTAGTCAAGTTTGAGCCAGAAATAAGGGTGTATTAATGAGTAACTCGCAGTTGTAGAAAGGAAAAATTCAATCAATAATAGCCCAAATTAATATGCAGAAGTAAAAAATAGTATTAATAAAAACCCTTAATAAATAAATAATTTATTTTACTTTTTTAGAAAATTTTCTCTAAAATACTCATTTTAACATAATATTATTTATCCTTAATACAGATAAACTAAAACCCTCATATTCAAAATAATAAATATAATTCTTACTATAACATTTTTCAAAATAATCACATAAAAGTACATCATCTTTATAGAATAGTAGAAATAATAAAATAAATAAATATAACATCAACAATTTATATTGCTTACTAAATCAAAATAAATATTTATAAAATCCTCATGCGATAGCAACTATATAAAAATAAAGAAAATCAATATTAAAATTGCTAATATATCAAGATAATTATCTGTAAAATAACATATATTTATAAATAATTAAATATAATTATATGCACACTTAACATCAGTCAAACATACAAGAAAATATCACATTAATTACAAACACACGTATACATGTAGAGTCGCCTAAAATTTTATTCTTTAAAATATTTACACTAAAATACTATTATTTATAGAAACATATATAGAATAATAAAATATAATATTTATTATTTATATCACTTATTTAGTCAAATATATACAAAATTAACATATCATAGAAAACACTCATATAACGAAAGTTAGTCACAAGATTTATCCACATATATTCTAAAACAGTTTTAATATGAAATTAATTATCTAAAATCCTATTTCATGAAAAAAATATTTATTATAAAATTTGGGGTGTTACAGTGTTTTTTGTTGTCCGCATGTAAATGGAAGGAGTATACTGTTATTGGTACTGCAAGTGGAAGAAATTCGATATTTTGTAGATTGTTTTGTTGTTGCTCTAAACTATTTTGACGTCGTTAACAATTTTTAATTGTTTCATTAGTTTATGTATATATTTTTAGAATGATTTACTACTAATTTAAGTTTTGTTGTTGGTATAAACTACTATATAATTTTATATTAATGATGATTTTAGAATATTAATTAGTTATTGTTGCTATAATAATGGCTAACAATTTGCGAAGTCCAACAGCGCCACAGCCAAGGTTAACATGACTAGATTATTTTCTACATACAATTGGCAATTTTACCATGGGTGTGAATGTGGCTAAATAGAAAGACATTTTTTGTAGTGAAGTCGGGGTAATTTTGTAATTTATGTAAACATTGAAAACACAATTCTTTGGATAATTGAGTTAACAATGGTTTGTTAATGCAACTAGTGTTGAACCGAATGTGTTAACAATTTTTGAATAAGTAATTTTTTTGGCCATCATGTTAGCAAATCCTTCTAAATATTTAGAAAAAAATTTAAAGGCACGTTTTTTTCATTGATCTCTCTATTCTGCATAAAACCTTTACTCATGAATAACAAAACCCTTATGTTACCCTCTAGTACTACGTAATGTTGTCGTTGCGCTGCTTTTTTATATTGTTGTTGTCGTCGCGCTACCCACCATCGGTAGTTGTTGTCGTGTTGCAATACCTAGTTAGCCACCATTGCACCTTCTTCTTTCATCTCCTTATTACATTTGGAAGTGGTCCTGTTTAAACTATTTCAATTGGAAGTGTCTCATTTAAAATATTTCAATTATTCTGATGCACAGAGAAATTAATTAATTAATTTTGAAATACATAAAAGAAATGGATTAAACAAATACTCTTGAAAGTGTTCTGATTAAACTATTTTAATTAGAAGTGTTCCATTTAAAATATTTCAATTATTCTGTTATTGTAAATTTCATGTATACTTATATATTCACAAAATAATAACAATAAAGAAGTAAACAATAGTATATTATTAGATTATTCTTAGCTATTTTGAATACAACCCTTTAAGACAATACATAAAAAGTAAACTATAAATTTCCTGAAAAATCAAAATATTTTAATTTTAATCTTTTACCTTAATCTTTACGGTTATTTGTTTTTAAGAGAAGTAGTTATGGATCATAGTTGATTCAATGCTTACCGTTTAAGTGAAGTGTATCGGAAATGTGTGGAATTCGAATTTGCTTATAAAAATTTTCAAAAAAATGAAGGAAATTTTTATTGTCCTTGTGTTAAATATTTAATTGGAAATCGTTTAACAAATAAGAAATCATCTTATTTGTTATGGATATGCCATACTTATACAAAATAGATATGGCACGGTGATTCGTTAAACATGAGAAATGTACAATAACGAGAAGAAGTTCATGAAGATATAGACAATCGGCTTGAGGACATGATTCTTGATATTGAGCAAGAATTTTTTCAACGCGCACATGTTTTTGATAGTTTGTGCAATGACAAAGAAGTGTAGTATTTTATGTATTAGAGACACTAGACATGTATATCTTGCTATTGAAATAGAACAAAACTATTAAAAAATATAGAATTTTAGTGAATAACATTTATCTCCATGATTTCACCAAACTTCTATCTCAAATAAGTAATAGCTCTTATATTAAATGAACCATTATTCCTGAAGTAATAGCTCTTATCATCGATGCACAGGTATATTAATTAATTTTGAAATACATAAAATAAATAGATTAAACTAATACACTTGAAAGTGGTCATATTTAAACTATTTCAATTGGAAGTGCCTCATTTAAAATATGTCAATTATTCTGATGCACAGAGAAATTAATTAATATTGAAATACATAGAAGAAATGGATTAAACTAATACACTTGAAACTGTTCCGATTAAACTATTTCAATTGGAAGTGTCCCATTTAAAATATTTCAATTATTCTTTTATTGAAAGAAATGCTTCTTGAATATAATACATTCCCACAACGTTATTATGAGGCAAAAAAGATATTGTGTCCAATGGGTATGGAATATAAGAAAATACATGCATGCCCTAATGATTGCATACTATACTGAAATGAGTTTGAAGAGTTGAACTAATGTCCTGTTTGTGGGTTATCACGCTATAAAGTTAAAAATGGTAATTCTATTTATGATGAAAGCACGACAGGTCCTCATACGAAAGTGTTATGGTATCTTCCAATAATTCCAAGATTCAAATGATTATTCATTAATGTTAGTGATGCAAAGAATATTAGATGGCATGTTGATGAGAGACAACATGATGGAAAACTTCATCATCCAAATAATTTATTGCAATGGAAGAAAGTTGATGAATTGTATCCTGAATTCGAGAATGAGCCAATAAATCTTAGACTTGAACTTGCCACAAATGGAATGAACCCATACGATAACTTAAGTAGTAATCATAGTTTATGGCTCGTTCTCTTAATTTATTTATATTCTTCATAAGTATTGTAATATGTTTTATAACACAATTTTAATAATTATTTTTATTTAGTAGAGCTTTTGAAGGTTATTATAGGTTGCTAGCTTTGAGAGTTAAACCGAAGATAACATAGAGTTATTATGAGTGTGACCAATATGTCATGTTACATTTGTTCAACATTGTAACAGTTGGTATTGTTGATTCATGAAACAATTACTTAAAGATTTTTTACAAGTTGTTATTGATTATATTTTTTATGTTCATATGATAAAAAATTATAAATTGTTATTGATTGTGTTTTTTTAATATTCGTACGATAAATATTAGGATACAATCGATATTGATTATGTTTTTTTTTGTTCTGATATTTGAAAACTCCATATCACTTCATCCGAATCAAATTAAAGAAGTTCAAAAACGTTGTATGGATTTTATTTTGGAATTAATGGAAGAAAATGTCAGTGCTTGAATATATTTGTCAATTGAATATTTCTAAATATGATTTTGTAATTTTGGTAATGGACATCTAAATCATTTTCTTGTCTTGTCAAGTGTAGTCAGAAATTGCGAGACATCTTCTTTGTATATTTTATATGAACTTCTGATGTTGTATACTTTGGTTATTATATGGTTATATAAAATTATGGTTGAAAGTACAAAATTTTGATTTGAAATTTAATAGGAAATATTGTATGTATGTATATATGTATGGAGTAGGAGCATAAAAAAATGATAAATGTATGAAAAAGAAATTATTATTATAACTCTATCTGTTAAGTCAGTTGATCAAAAGAACCGACTAAAAAATATGATTTGTTGAACTGAATTTAAGATATTTAAGCTGGTTAAGCTGAACCGACTTAACATGACAAAGCTTTGTTAAGTCGATTCATGAAACTACTTAAAAAGCAACATTTCTATTAAGTCGTTTGACCGACACAAATCTAACTTAAAATATTCATTTTAAACGACTTAAAAAGGTAAAATTCTACTAGTTGTGATAGCTTAATGAACTGACTTATGCTATTAATAACAAACTTTATTATGTGATATTTATTGATTTGATTGGAAATGATACAAGAAAGACATAATGGTGTTTCATTAACGAAACATTTGCAAGAGAAGAGCCGTTGGAATGCCAATTGTGGTCAATACCAAGACTTACCTTATAAAATGTGGCCACAATTATCTTTGTAGCTAATGTGAAATGAGTGATGTAAAATACTATTTTAGATAATCAATCTAGTGTTAGAATCATTTTTGATAAATGTTGATTAACTTTATGATTACTTTTTTTTTACATGTGTGTTTCTATGACATAATTGACTAAATGAGTGACGTAAATAATAAATATTATATTTTATTAATATATATATATATATATATATATATATATATATATTTAAAAAAATAATAGTATTATAAAGAATAAGATTTTATGCGATTATATTTTAAAGAATAAGATTTTATTCAATTATATGTGTATATGTGAGTTGGTA
>JBBPBR010000006.1:34544602-34563224 GCA_037974775.1 Cicer pinnatifidum
TATATATATATATATATATATATATATATATATTTATTATGATATAATAACAAATATAAAGTGTGATTTATTTTATAGTCTCGACTATTCTTTAACTATAGTAATATTTTAATTTGAGTATTTAGAAAAATAGATATTATTATAGGTATTATTTGGAATATGATAATTTTGGTTATTAATTATTTTAAAGATTAATAACTTTAATTACCTTAATTATAAAACATTAGTTTTGAAGTATTAGTAATAATTTAGTAGTTGAATTGTGTTTTAAAAAAAGCGTGAAAAAAATTGTTTTGGTAATTGTCTGTTTTATTTTAAAAGAATAAATAACTAAATAAAAAAGGGAGTAAAATGTATTTTTCGATTAGGCCAATATACAAGGTTAAAACCTAATTGATAAAAAAAAAAAAAATTGATTGAAAACAAGAAGAAGGAAAGGTAAGCGAAATAGAGGGAAGCGGCAGCAGACCAGGTGCACTTAGAGGAAAAAAAATAAAAACAAGAAGAAAATTGATACCGGTAATTGAAAACTATCTAAGAAAACTTTTTTCATTTTCGTCCAAATTTCAGTATCTTGTTTCATACATTTAGTTAGTCAATTAAACACATTTTCTCAAATTTTTAACCATTATAATTTCTATCTAAAATTCTCAACTTCTCTGTTTGTGGTATTCGTTATTTTGCACAATTCTTCTTCATTGTAAGTACGATTTGAGTGAAACAACCGCCGAAACAATCGTGTGAAAAGTGATTTTATCATCCACTAATTGGTTTCCTGATTTATGGTAAATTTTCTGACTGAATTTCAAAATTTAGATTTTAGAGTGTCTTCTCATAATATATTTTTTATTTTTACCCATAAACTGTCGTGTTAGATCGATTGAAGGACAAACAGTCAAAGAACAAATGTTTTTTTTCTTGTGGATTTGTATTCGTATGTGAAAGCATCGAAATAAGGTAAGGGGTAAAAGAGAATTTGATTTCATGAGTAAAATATATTGTGAGATGAACATGAAAACTGTATTTCCCAATGATTCATGCGGGACTCACTATGTACTGCAATAGCCCTTTTTGTGATAAATTAATTAATGTGCAAATATGAAAATTGTGAGATAAAAATACGGAATAAAAATATTTGTAAGGTGTTGATTGATTTAATTTCTTTAAATGTGTGGCATTGGATATTGTTGTGATATTGGGTGTCGAATGAAAATTATGTATATGTTTGATTAGATTAGTTTATGTGATGTGAAAATACAAGATGGATGCATTGTGATTATTTTATGTGATGATGATGATGTAAGATTAATAATTGTGATGTTATAAATTTGTGATAAGTTATGTGATGATGTATGATTGATGATAGTGATGATATAAACTTATGATGAACTTATGTGAAGACGATGATGTATGATTAATGATAGTGATGTTATAGATTTGTTATGAGAATATTGAAGTAACCCTAGAGTTTATAAAATGGTGGTGATTCCAATTTTTTTTTGAGATGATGGTCTTAATGGAGTATCATAGGCCAACGGGGGGAGAAAATAAATATTGATGATTTATGAAGTAGAGATTACTTTGTCATCATACAGGTAGGGCCTGACAAGCCTAGTGAGCTCGAGGAAGTACAACTGAAAGAGCTTGAACGTGGCAGTATGTTGTTGAGTCTTAAGGCAAGATAGTTTGACCTTGGAGGTATTCGGGTAGAGAATCCCATGGTGACTTGGAGGTAGCACGTCAAATGTCGAAAGCTTCCATGCAACACACGTTTACCTCGATTGTCGCATATATGTGTTTCGGGTTGAGTTGAGGGGATCTATGAGGACCAGACTAATTTGAGTTTTCGGTCCACTGGGATTGTAGTGTAACACCCCAATTTTTAACAGCGCGAGTGTATTTTTTTTTTTAAAAAAAACAAAGAAACAAACAAAGAAATACTTTTGGATAAAATATTTAAGTCGTAACACAACGACAAAAGTCAACAATATTTACAAACAGCAGAAATAGTTTTTGAAACAAAATCCAAAGTATTTAAATAGCAAAATACAACGGGGCTATGAGACCTATCAAACATAGCTTATACCTCTGGGGTATTCTCGGCAAACACCTGCCTAAAAGCACTGCCCCAAGAATCTCTACTTTCCCCACATCACATCAAAAGTGGAACATGGACCCATCAAAAGAAAGGTCATCAGACAGTTTAAGCATAGGTACAATCTTCCAAAAAGAAATAAATACAATCACAAAAGAAAGACATTTAGTCCTTATACAACCACCTAATCTGATTATGCTACAAAAACTACACAATCCAGGTGATCTCCATGCTCCCCGCAAGATCCTCTTAACACAACTTCGGTCAGGTATGGCTAACTACTTTCCCATCTCCAGGGTACTAACCGGTAGGATGATCATGTTTCTCATATGAGGGCAAAGCCCAGATTTCCACAATAATTGTAAAGGTCACCAACCGAAATTAACAAATATCACATAGCAAAATTCTTATATTTTTAAATGCTCAAAAGAACCTTTCGTCTTAGCATACTCCCTGAAAAGAGTTTTCATAAGTCCAAAAATGCATAAACAATGTTGAAAAATGAAGTTTTAACAAACTGCACTGTCGTAGCCGAATACAAGTGAGAAAATGCAAATTTTCAATTCTAAAATAGCTATGAATCAATCAACACTTCAAACATTAATATTATTAATTATGAACACATAATTAACACCAAATTAGTCTCCACAAATTTACACCACAATCACACATCGAATATTCATAACATCAATTATGAACACATAAGTACATTGAAACTTGATCAACCCAACTTCACACCTCAAAGCAATTACGAAATATCACAACAACAACTGAATATGTATATACAATCATCATAGTATAACAAATATAACTTGCATGCCAAACGCTCTAACGCAATGCGTATATGCCAAAATGCATGATTCAAGAATTTCAAACCAAAACCCTCCTCGAAGGGCGTAAATCATAATTGTACAACCTCTCATAGACCAGTACTAATTACCAAGGTACAATCTCTCACGGATCAACACAATTTACTATCGTGCAATCGCTCACATACCAGCAAGACATACAAGAGTGCAGTCGCTCACAGACCAACACAATTTTGTAGAGTGCAATCGCTCACACATCAGCACATTCTAGAGTGCAATCTCTCACAGATCAGCACGATTTACTAGCATGCAATCGCTCACAGACCAGCACGACATACTAGAATGCGGTTGCTCACAGACCATCACGATTTTCTTTAGTGCAATCGCTCACAGATCAACACATTCTAGAGTGCAATCTCTCACAGATCAACATATTTTACTAGCGTGCATTCGCTCTTAGACCAGCACGACATACAAGAGTGCAGTCACTCACAGACCAACACGATTTTCTAGAGTGCAATCGCTCACAGATCAACACATTCTAGAGTGCAATCTCTCACAGATCAACATGACACGACAATCCCCGCAAGGATAAGATGAACCAATAATTCACATGGCATCATCCCGTGGCCTATCACGGTCACCACTATCACCATGGCCCCATCGCAACCACCATGTACTATGAAATACATGAGCATACTCTGACTCTTTTCACCACGATCATTAAGTAAATGCAGTTATTAAAAGACTCCCCATTTTTAATACTCATTTAACACTAATGATTTTTCAGATACAACACAAAACATAGTCAAATATAATTATTCACACTAATTTTAATTTCCACAAACACACATAAATCACATCTCCAAATCCAATCCACACATAAATTGAATTAAATTCATTTTCCACCAATTCACACATAAACTTCTTTTAAAAAATTCATAATATTAATTATGAACACATCAATTTCACCAAACATGAATCACCACAATTTTCAAACGTTAATCACTCATATTCAATCTCCAAAATTTTCAACCATAAATCACCACAACATTAATATATCAGAGTTCTCCCCACCGCTAACTCGGTGCCAACAGTCTCGATTCCTTTTCGAGACTCAAGGAGCTAACTACATAAATATAAATATTTATAAAAATTTGTTCAACATAAAATTAATCCAACCACAACGAAATTCCCAAAATTAAATCTCTTACACATCAAACTTTTAAAACCAATTAATCTATATTATTTACTTAAAACTAAATAAAATAAATATTGTCCAAATTTTTTATACCCACATTTGACTATTAAAGCACCAAAATTTTTTAGTTAATAAAATACTCTAAACTGTTTTTCTTTTTAAACTCAGTCCAAGAGTAATTAAAAGAGTAACATTTTAAACTCTAACCATTTTTAATTTTAATCTATCTTTTTGCTCAAACTCTTTAACTTAGTTAAAATTTGAACTTTTTCACAACTTTAACAACTCTACTATTTTTTTGTAAAATTTCAATTTCAGTTCAAACTCATTTATTTGAAAATAACTCATTATGTAACTCAAACACATCAAATTTAATTACCGCTAATTCACACCAACAACAATGAATTCAATTCTACAACACACATATAGTACCTCAATTAAATTTCAAACAATTCAAACATAACTCACCCAATTTCAAAACTTCATATTTTTACACATACCCCACCAAATTTCATCAATTCATTTTCCACAAAATCCACAAATAAATCACATCTCAAAAATTCATAATAATAATTATGAATATATAAATCACATCAAATATGGATCACCATAAACCACACCTCAAATTTAAATTTCACTAAATCGCACATAATCGCATTAAATTCATTTTCTACAAATTAACACATCAAATACATCAAATTTCTTTTCCACAAAATCACAAATAATGTCCTAATTGGAAACTAAAAATTTGGAAGGAGCCCTTACCTCCGTTGTAGCTTTAACAACCAATTACGGCACCACGATTAAATCCAGTAAAATTTAAGTTCGTGACGTCGCGTCGAAAACTAGCTCACTAGCACCGCAGCGTGGCAATGAGCAACTTTCTCTTCTGTCGCTTCTCGAAATGGAAGCTTAGATCTAGTAGATAAATGACGATTTTTGTTTTATGGTTTTGTTTTTGAAAACCGAAAAAAGATGAAGAAGAAAATCGTGAGGCATGGGGAAAGTAGATTTTTCTTTCTCTCTGTTAAAACATTCTAGCTTTGCCTTGCTTTCTCTATCATATAATATAATCGTATTTTTTTTTTTAAAGGCGGAATATTTATTTATTTTATAGATATGATGCCAAAACAATCGTCTTCATTTTCATAATCCATATTAATAGTGTCTTCTGAAACACTATCTGAAGAATGTTTTGATGATTGGGCCTTACTTTTGAGGAGTTGGGCCATGATTTCAAAATATTCTTCTTCTGTCTTTGCTGCTGCAAGCTGTGTTTGGGCAAAAGATTTTTGGGCCAAGAATGTAGTTACCATTGGGTCTGGTTTCCTCATTCCTTGCTTTTGGAGCCACGTGGATACAACTTGTTTTTTGATACTTTGAGGAATAGAATTTTGTCCACCATCTGACTTTGAATTTTCTGACAAAGATTGTTTGGGTTTCTTTTTGGTTGGTGTCAAAATACCATGCTAATACCCATGGTAGAAAGAATTTTGTAGAGAATAGCATTAGAGGGTGAAAAATGCGTTCTCTGTCTGTTGGTTTGTAATTTGTTTTGTATAATTGGAAGCTTTCTTGGACTTCCGGTTTTAAGATATCTGGGATGGAACCAAAGAATTTCCACCAATGAGCAAACCATTGAGGAATTTTCGAGGGTTCCATAGTAAGGTTAAAGAAAAATAGCCAAGTATGGCTAAATTTTTGGTTTTGAATGAGAAAGGTGTTATACCAGGCTTGCTGATAATCCCAGTAATTAAAAGTCCTGCAATGGTTTATTGTATTTTTGAAGTCCAGTGGGAACTGTTTTAGTGTGTGTAGGTTTGGTCCCCATTCTGAAGGTGGGATTATTTTGTGGATTTTTGCGGTTGAATAGGCTACTGGGCCTTCTTTTGGGTTGTCTTGAATTGTTACAGATCCTGTACATTCAAGAATAGCTTTATAGTAAGGCTGAGATTTTAATAAATCATATGGTTTGAAAAACCAGCCTTCTGGGAAAATCTTTGAGATAACAGATTGAGGATTTTTATTATAGAAATGATCCTCAATTGTCCAAATGTTTTGGTAATCTGTTTTGACAAAATATTCTGATTTTTGTTTGAACAAAATATTGTCAGAATCATTTAAAATAATTTTTGAGGTTTCTCCATGGGAGATTTTTGAAATTATTTTACAGGATGGTTCCTCCTGTAAAGGTTTTGAAATAATTTTTTGAGAAGATTCTCCTCTCTCCTGCCCCTTAAACGAAGGCAATTGAATTTGGAGGGATTCAATCTCCTGTTGGAGTTTGTGAAGTTTTGCAATTTTTTGAAGTTGAAGGTTGTCCTCAATTGAGTCCTTTATTTCCCGGAAATTGTCAGGACCAACTAATGCTTTGCTGGCAAGCCATTTTTGAATTTTGTTTTGCTCGTCATTCTCCTCTACAGCTTCTTTCCAAGACCGGATTGGTTTTGCAGATGAGATAGGTTTTGGGGTTTCTTGAGGTTGGTCCTTTTGGACCTCTATTCTTTTTGATTTTCTGGGCATCACTCAAGTCCTGTTTTGGAGAAATTCTCTGGTTAGAAAATCTGGAATTGAGTTTTGTTCTCCTTTTATAAATTCAATTTCAAAATAAAAAATGCTAAGAATTGCTTGCCATATGGCAAAAATTTGTTTTGATGCAATGTTTTGAACATCTTTTTGTAAAACTTCTTTTGCAGATTTGCAATCAATTCGAAGTAAAAATTTTTGATTGAGTAAATCACTTTGAAATTTTGTAATGCACATGACAATTGAAAGAATTTCTTTTTTAATGGTAGAGTAATTCTTTTGGCAATCATTCCAATGTGCAGAAGTAAACTGTACAATACATTCTTTGTTATTTGTTATCTGTTTAAGGATACCCCCGTAACCTATGTCCGATGCATCTGTCTCAACAATTTTTTTGGCTGAAGGGTCAGCTAGATGCAAACAAGGTATCTCTTTCACTTGGTTTTTGATCATTTGGACTATTTTTGTGTGTTCTTCAGTCCAGGCGACAGGGTTTTTCTTTAGTCTATCGTGGAGTGGTTTTGCTATCCTATTGATGTTAGGACAAAAATCTAATACATAATTCAAAGATCCTAAAAACCTTTGTAATTGTGTTTTGTCAAGGATTTTATCAGGAAATTTATCTGCAAAGGATAGGGATTTTTGTTTGATAAAGTGAGATTTTGGATTTTGAAACAACCATTCCGTTTTTCTTAGTAATCATAAAAAATGTTCTAAGATGTTTGAAATGTTGTTCAATAGTTTCTGAAAATATCATTACATCATCAATGTAGACAATACAGAATTTTGCGTATGGATTAAAAATCTCATTCATAATTCTTTGGAATTCTGAAGGAGCATTCTTCAATCCAAAAGGCATTACTGTCCACTCATATTGACCAAAAGGGACTGTAAAAGCTGTTTTATAACGATCTTTTGGATCAATTTGTATTTGCCAAAATCCTGATTTCATGTCAAATTTTGAAAACACAGAAGAAGAGTGTAGTTTTTGTAGAATTCTAAACTTCCTGGTTTGGTAAAAGACTTTTTTGTGAGGTTTTCTATAAGGTTTCGAACAAGATCCTTCACAATTTTTTGAAATATTGGTTGTGGGTATTTCAAATTGTTTACAAAAGGACCTTAGTTCTTGTCTAGTTCTTTTCATTTCCCATTTTAAATGTTTTTGGAGTTTTAAATCTTGACAGATTTTCAAACCTTCCTTTTGATGGAAACTAACCAACTCACCATAAGTTAAATGGTTATATGGGATTTGGTTTACCCCATAAACTTCTTTGATTTTGTTTCTAACCTTTTCTCCTAAACGGGTTGGGAGTCCTGCAAGGAATTTCTCTTTCCAGAATGGTTGATTTGAGTCTTCTCTTAGCATAACTCTGGTTAGGAAAGTGTTTTTTTAATATTGGAATTCAGAAATTTTTTTACATCTAAGGTTGGATAGGAGTTCGGCATTTTTGTCTTTTAAATGTGATGGATCACCTATGAAGTGCAAGCTAATTGTGTGTATAAGTGTTGCAACTGCATCAGGTATTGGGTTTCCTAATTCGTCGAGGATGGGAATACCTTCCTCTGTGGTTTGGATTGCGTTTAAGATTTCTAAGTGTTGTTGGGGTGTGAGATGGTAATCCCACCATCCTTTGAGTTGGCTTGAGAACCCTGCTATTAGGAGTTCAGCTATGGCTTTGTCAGGTGTGTTGGCCCGGGTTTTATAAGCATTTGATGCCATCGTCATTTGTTGGAGGAGACCTAAGATGTTATATTCTGACATACCATCTATGTTCCATTCGTAGACAGTGTTGGCATTGTATTTGGATTGAGAGAGGACATTAGGTCTATTTTCAATACCTAAGTCAGGTGCTGTGACCATGGCTATCCTTTTGCCACTGAAGTAAAAATTCTGTTTTGTGTTTCTTGTTCGGTTTCGGAAACTTGGTCTAAAGTTGTGACTGTTTTGTCAAAGGTATCTTTAGCTACCATTGGTGTGGAGGTAGAGGAATGTTCTATCCTACTGAGTTTTTCATGTAAGGCTTGGGTGAACTCTGATCTGCCTTCCCTAAACAGTTTTTGGCTTGTTTTTGAGATTTGAAATGGTTTAAAAACTGGGTTTTTTAATTTTGGATCAGTTGTCTCAATCGGGGAGATAGTGGAATTTTGTTGGTTTTCTTCTATCTTTGTTAATTGTTTTGCTATTGTACTAAGATGGACGTTTGTAAAATTATTTTGTTAAAGGATATTTCGAATATCTTTTTCAGAACTATCACTTGGGATTTTGAAGGGGGCAGCATCTACTGGCTTTTCTGTGTGTTTTATTATGATTTGTCATAAAGGTGGGTGTTCAGACTGGATCTTTTGTCCGATTGCTAAATCCCATTCTGGAGTTTTGTTTCTAGTTGTTATGGGATTAACAGAACCTAGGTTTTGGGTGAAGGGGTAAGAAATTTGGTTTTGTTTAGCATAACTTTCAAACCATTCAAAAAACAGAATATGAGATTTGTTTTGTAAAATGAACTTGTAAAACTCATTCTGGATGTCATGCCTTTGTTTTAGAAAGTTTTTGAAGAACCAAGTTCTTTTTTCTTTATTTTTGGAAGCATAAAAATCATTATGGAGAATAGTTTTATTAACTTCAAATTCTTTTTCTATAACATTAAGTTCATTGACAACATTTTCAGTTATAGCAGAGAAAGAAGGTGAAGTTGGTGGAGAAATGTTTTGTTGCTCTTCATTAGTGTTTTGAGGTGCCGTGTAAATTTGATGTGGTATATTTAGTAATCAACGTTTTGAAAAGAAGCACTTGGAATGTTAGAACATGAGAAACGTGGTAAAGTTTTCTAATTTTTGAGGCAATTGTATGACTGGAGATGGTCTGGAGGAACTAGCATCAGAATATCTGGCACTAGAAGTCCTTGAAAAACTAGGTGTTCTTGAAAAACTTAGTTTTACCCTACCATCGTTATATTGTATGACTTCTTTGAGATTGTTGTTTGGTTTTGACTGTTGGAGAGACTGTGGTTTAACAGCTCCTTCTAGAATCCATTCTTCAGGAAGATCAATATCTTTCCAGAGGATGGTTTTTGGAATAACAGTGTTTGCCTTAGTCAAATCTGTTTATAAAAATAGTGTTTCGCCTTTTTTGTTTTCAAAATGTTTTGTTGCCGTAAAGGCTGAAAACATTGCTTTGTAATGAATTCTGTAAATAATAGCTACAGGAATAGATCCTTCTATCATTTTGTAATTATGAGATTTTATTTGCAGTATGAGAGATTTTGTAATGTTTGGATCTTTTAAAGACAAAGAAAAATTTGGATAACATCCAAACCAAATCGGTCCTTGACATAGACTAGATTCGACTGTGCTTATAATTGAATCTTGGAAGTTTAAGAACCTTGCATCCCGTAGGACGCATAGGATTGAAGTGTTTAATCCTTCTCGTGTTAGAGGTTTTATGCCAACTTGAACAAGACCTATATGTATGAAATTATATTTCCTTTCCTTGTGTTTTTTGAGAGTTTTTGAAGAAAGAAGATTTATTGTTTCAAAGGGATCAGAAAGGGTAACATCACGTTCTTCCATTTTGATAATATAATCAGTTTTTAAAAGATTTTTGAAAAGACTAGATACGTAGACCTCATCTTTTTTGATTTTTGGAATTTGCCAATTGTTTATGGATTTTTGGAAGTCTTCAATAGTAATTTCTTAACTATTGATAGGTTCCCTTCGTTCTGGGAAGTTTTGGGTAGAAGGAGATGAATAAGAAGAAGTTCTACAAAAGAGATTATCCATGTTTAAAATTTTGTCTTTTTATTTTGAAGAAACTTTCAAGGATTCACTGCCCTTAAACGCCTGTTCGTCGGCTTAAAAACGGGACTTACAACCCAGAAACTATTATTCTTCAAGATAAACTTTCAAAATTTTAAATATTTATAATCGTTTTTGTGTCACCTATTCCCCCCCAAGTCTGATACCAACGAACGTCCTGGATCAAAGGGTCACCTATAATAGGCTAAGCAAGATAAAAGGTAAGAAATTCTTTTTTCAGTTCTTGTTCAAAGGTTTGCATATGATATATGGCGTTACAGAATTTAATAAAACAAAACCAAACCCATAAACCCTGAGAATTAAATGTAGGTAAATCGTCAAAGAAAATATCGAAATTGGTTGTTTTGATAAACACAAATTGAAACACAACAAAGAAAAAACAAAAGTTCATATTAAATTTAAAACACTTTCTGATGCACAAGATCAGCAATTAGCTGCAAGTGCAGAGCATACTTATTGTGCATAACATAAATATGGATTTGATGCAAATAAAGGAGGAATATAATTAATACATAGTAAACAAATACTTACAATGAGAACTTGATTTTTGAAAATGGAAAAGAAAATACAAGATTACGAAAATGTAGGTGACACTTAGGAAACTCTTAAGATTTCTAACAGATATTTGCTTGCTGTATTTCACTCTACCTTAAGCTTGAAGAGGAGCCTTCCTTATATAGAGAAAGGATTCCGCTTGTGATGCATCATGAGGTGGAGGAAATGATGAGATTCTTTCCACTTTCGGTTACCATTGGGTCTGGTTTCCTCATTCCTAGCTTTTGGAGCCACGTGGATACAGCTTGTTTTTTGGTACTTTGAGGAATAGAAAATTTTGTCCACCATCTGACTTTGAATTTTCTGACCAAGATTGTTTGGGTTTCTTTTTGGTTGATGTCAAAATACCATGCTAATACCCATGGTAGAAAGAATTTTGTAGAGAATAGCATTAGAGGGTGAAAAATGCGTTCTCTGTCTGTTGGTTTGTAATTTGTTTTGTATAATTGGAAGCTTTCTTGGACTTCCGGTTTTAAGATATCTGGGATGGAGCCAAAGAATTTCCACAATTGAGCAAACCATTGAGGAATTTTCGAGGGTTCCATAGTAAGGTTAAAGAAAAATAGCCAAGTATGGCTAAATTTTGGGTTTTGAATGAGAAAGGTGTTATACCAGGCTTGCTGATAATCCCAGTAATTAAAAGTCCTGCAATGGTTTATTGTATTTTTGAAGTCCAGTGGGAACTGTTTTAGTGTGTGTAGGTTTGGTCCCCATTCTGAAGGTGGGATTATTTTGTGGATTTTTGCGGTTGAATAGGCTACTGGGCCTTCTTTTTGGCTGTCTTGAATTGTTACAGATCCTGTACATTCAAGAATAGCTTTATAGTAAGGCTGGGATTTTAATAAATCATATGGTTTGAAAACCAGCCTTCTGGGAAAATCTTTGAGATGACGGATTGAGGATTTTTATTATAGAAATGATCCTCAATTGTCCAAATGTTTTGGTAATCTGTTTTGACAAAATATTCTGATTTTTGTTTGAACAAAATATTGTCAGAATCATTTAAAATAATTTTTGAGGTTTCTCCATGGGAGATTTTTGAAATTATTTTACAGGATGGTTCCTCCTGTAAAGGTTTTGAAATAATTTTTTGAGAAGATTCTCCTCTCTCCTGCCCCTTAAACGAAGGCAATTGAATTTGGAGGGATTCAATCTCCTGTTGGAGTTTGTGAAGTTTTGCAAGTTTTTTGAAGTTCAAGGTTGTCCTCAATTGAGTCCTTTATTTCCTGGAAATTGTCAGGACCAACTAATGCTTGGCTGGCAAGCCATTTTTGAATTTTGTTTTGCTCGTCATTCTCCTCTACAGCTTCTTTCCAAGACCGGATTGGTTTTGCAACTGAGATAGGTTTTGGGGTTTCTTGAGGTTGGTCCTTTTGGACCTCTATTCTTTTTGATTTTTTGGACATCACTCAAGTCCTGTTTTGGAGAAATTCTCTGGTTAGAAAATCTGGAATTGAGTTTTGTTCTCCTTTTATAAATTCAATTTCAAAATCAAAAATGCTAAGAATTGCTTGCCATCTGGCAAAAATTTGTTTTGATGCAATGTTTTGAACATCTTTTTGTAAAACTTCTTTTGCAGATTTGCAATCAATTCGAAGTAAAAATTTTTGATTGAGTAAATCACTTTGAAATTTTGTAATGCACATGACAATTGAAATAATTTCCTTTTTAATGGTAGAGTAATTCTTTTGGCAATCATTCCAGTGTGCAGAAGTAAACTGTACAATACATTCTTTGTTATTTGTTATCTGTTTAAGGATACCACCGTAACCTATGTCCGATGCATCTGTCTCAACAATTTTTTGGGCTGAGGGTCAGCTAGATGCAAACAAGGTATCTCTTTGACTTGTTTTTTGATCATTTGGGCTATTTTTGTGTGTTCTTCAGTCCAGGCGACAGGGTTTTTCTTTAGTCTATCGTGGAGTGGTTTTGCTATCCTATTGATGTTAGGACAAAAATCTAATACATAATTCAAAGATCCTAAAAACCTTTGTAATTGTGTTTTGTCAAGGATTTTATCAGGAAATTTATCTGCAAAGGATAGGGATCTCTCAATGGGTGTAATAGTGCCCCGAGAGATGTAATGTCCTAGGAAACGGATTTTTGTTTGAAAAAGTGAGATTTTGGATTTTGAAACAACCATTCCGTTTTTCTTAGTAATCATAAAAAATGTTCTAAGATGTTTGAAATGTTGTTCAATAGTTTCTGAAAATATCAATACATCATCAATGTAGACAATACAGAATTTTGCGTATGGATTAAAAATTTCATTCATAATTCTTTGGAATTCTGAAGGAGCATTCTTCAATCCAAAAGGCATTATTGTCCACTCATATTGACCAAAAGTGACTGTAAAAGCTGTTTTATAACGATCTTTTGGATCAATTTGTATTTTTCAAAATCCTGATTTCATGTCAAATTTTGAAAACACAGAAGAAGAGTGTAGTTTTTGTAAGAGATCTTTTTTGTTTGGAATCAGGTAACGAATCCATTTTAAAGCTTTGTTTAAAGGTTTGTAATTTATGACCAACCTTGGTGTACCTCTTTCTATTTCAGAATTTTTATTTACATAGAACGCTGCACAACTCCATGGCGACCTCGATTTTGTAATTAGACGTTTTTGTTCTAGGTCTTGAATTTCTGCTTTGCAATGAGTTTCAAGTTCATAATTCATTTGAATAGGTCTAGCCTTAGTTGGGATTTGTTTGTTGGAAAAACCATTCTGGTAGATCTACCATGTGTTGTTTTCTATTCCAAAAGGCATTGGGTAAATCTGAACAGATTTCATTTTCAATTCTCTTTTGAAGATCTGAAATTTTATGTTTTACGAAATTATTTTGTAATTGTTGTTCCGTTCTTAGAAAAGAAACATCTTGTTTTAAGAAATATAAATGTTTTTCTTTTCCTTGAATCAAACAATTTAATTCAGATTTGTAAACAGAACAAGCTTTCAAAAGATTTAAATTCTTTGTCCTGGGTTTTTTAATAAAATGAAAAATGATTTTGGCTTCTTTTGTTTTGCAAGAAATGTTGTCGTAATTGACTGAGTAGGGAGTTATCATGTTAATGAAAGGAGTCCCTAAAATGACAGTATGAGTAATATTTTCTAATAAAACAAAAGGAGTTTTGATTGAAACATTACCATTTTTAATGGAAGCTTCAGTTTTATTTTTTATAATCATGTTGGAGTTATTAGCCGCAACAAGTTTTTCATTAGATTTTTGTAAAAATCTATTTGGTACAATGCTACTTTTTAAGCAGTTTAAATCTGCTCCAGTATCAAAGAGTGCAATTGTTTCAAATTTGAAATCTTCATAAAAGACTAAATTAATTTTGATTAAGTATTTTCTTGTTGTTATAGTTCTTAAAACGAACAAGAAATCCTCTGGGATTTCTTCTAAATTTTCAATTTTGTTAGAATATTCTTCATTTTCTTTTTCTTCTTCATCCTGTTCTTGATCAGAAGAGGTTTGATTTTGTACCTGGGAAAGAAGGTTTTGAAGAATGTTTGAATCAATTTCTTGCTTTTGTTTAAGAGTTTTTAACTCTTGTTTAACGGTTTTAATCTCTTCATGAAGGGATTGAATTGTGACATGGGCTTGTGTCTTTGTTCTTTTCCCTAAGATATTTTTTAGGTCATAAGTGGTCTTAGGAAGTAGTTTTGATGAGGAAGTAGAAGGTTGACTTTGTTTTGATTCAAAAGTATTTAACAGTTTTCCTATTATTTCTTTTTGAAGTTTTATATCTTCGACCTGTTTTATAATATCAAGGATTAGTTCTTGATCTTTTGTTAAAACATTAATGGATTTTGTTCTTGCCTCTGAATCGCCAAGAGAGTCGGAGGTTCCTAGTTCGTCAAACTGTAAAGGTTTATCATTTTCTGATGAACCTACTTCAAAGTCCGTTACTGTTTCTTCTTCAGAGGTTTCTAAAAGTATTGCCTCTATTTTTTGAATTATTTCTTCATCGATTTTTAATTCATGGAGTTTTTTGTTTCTCTTGCAATATCTTGAAATGTGTCCCGTTTGGCCACACTTATAGCAAGTTATTTGTTTTGAAGTTTGAGGTTCAAACTTCTTTTGAAAAGGTTTTTTCTTATAGAAATTGGGTTTTCTTTGATTGTAAGAATTTTGGGGTCTAGATTTTTTGTAGAATTCTAATCTTCCTGGTTTGGTAAAAGACTTTTTGTGAGGTTTTCTATAAGGTTTCGAACAAGATCCTTCACAATTTTTTGAAATATTGGTTGTGGGTATTTCAAATTGTTTACAAAAGGACCCTAGTTCTTGTCTAGTTCTTTTCATTTCCCATTTTAAATGTTTTTGGAGTTTTAAATCTTGACATATTTTCAAACCTTCCTTTTGAGGGAAACTAACCAACTCACCATAAGTTAAATGGTTATATGGGATTTGGTTTACCCCATAAACTTCTTTGATTTTGTTTCTAACCTTTTCTCCTAAAAGGGTTGGGAGTCCTGCAAGGAATTTCTCTTTCCAGAATGGTTGATTTGAGTCTTCTCTTAGCATAACTTTGGTTAGGAAAGTGTTTTTTTAATATTGGAATTCAGAAAGTTTTTTACATCTAAGGTTGGATAAGAGTTCGGCATTTTTGTCTTTTAAATGTGATGGATCACCTATGAAGTGCAAGCTAATTGTGTGTATAAGTGTTGCAACAGCATCAGGTATTGGGTTTCCTAATTCGTCGAGGATGGGAATACCTTCCTCTGTGGTTTGGATTGCTTTTAAGATTTCTAAGTGTTGTTGGGGTGTGAGATGGTAATCCCACCATCCTTTGAGTTGGCTTGAGAACCCTGCTATTAGGAGTTCACCTATGGCTTTGTCAGGTGTGTTGGCCTGGGTTTTATAAGCATTTGATGCCATCGTCATTTGTTGGAGGAGACCTAAGATGTTATATTCTGACATACCATCTATGTTCCATTCGTAGACAGTGTTGGCATTGTATTTGGATTGAGAGAGGACATTAGGTCTATTTTCAATACCTAAGTCAGGTGTTGTGACCATGGCTAAAGGTTGGTCCTTTTGCCACTGAAGTTTGCACAAGTTTTGTGTTTCTTGTTCGGTTTCAGAAACTTGGTCTAAAGTTGTGACTGTTTTGTCAAAGGTATCTTTAGCTACCATTGGTGTGGAGGTAGAGGAATGTTCTATCCTACTGAGTTGTTCATGTAAGGCTTGGGTGAACTCTGATCTGCCTTCCCTAAATAGTTTTTGGCTTGTTTTTGAGATTTGAAATGGTTTAAAAACTGGGTTTTTTAATTTTGGATCAGTTGTCTCAATTGGGGAGATAGTGGGATTTTGTTGGTTTTCTTCTATCTTTGTTAATTGTTTTGCTATTGTACTAAGATGGACATTTGTAAAATTATTTTGTTGAAGGATATTTCGAATATCTTTTTCAGAACTATCACTTGGGATTTTGAAGGGGGCAGCATCTACTGGCTTTTCTGTGTGTTTTATTATGATTTGTCTTAAAGGTGGGTGTTCAGACTGGATCTTTTGTCCGGTTGCTAAATCCCATTCTGGAGTTTTGTTTCTAGTTGTTATGGGATTAACAGAACCTAGGTTTTGGGTGAAGGGGTAAGAAATTTGGTTTTGTTTAGCATAACTTTCAAACCATTCAAAAAACAGAATATGAGATTTGTTTTGTAAAATGAACTTGTAAAACTCATTCTGGATGTCATGCCTTTGTTTTAGAAAGTTTTTGAAGAACCAAGTTCTTTTTTCTTTATTTTTGGAAGCATAAAAATCATTATGGAGAATAGTTTTATTAACTTCAAATTCTTTTTCTATAACATTAAGTTCATTGACAACATTTTCAGTTATAGCAGAGAAAGAAGGTGAAGTTGGTGGAGAAATGTTTTGTTGCTCTTCATTAGTGTTTTGAGGTGCCGTGTAAATTTGATGTGGTATATTTAGTAATCAACGTTTTGAAAAGAAGCACTTGGAATGTTAGAACATGAGAAACGTGGTAAAGTTTTCTAATTTTTGAGGCAATTGTATGACTGGAGATGGTCTGGAGGAACTAGCATCAGAATATCTGGCACTAGAAGTCCTTGAAAAACTAGGTGTTCTTGAAAAACTTAGTTTTACCCTACCATCGTTATATTGTATGACTTCTTTGAGATTGTTGTTTGGTTTTGACTGTTGGAGAGACTGTGGTTTAACAGCTCCTTCTAGAATCCATTCTTCAGGAAGATCAATATCTTTCCAGAGGATGGTTTTTGGAATAACAGTGTTTGCCTTAGTCAAATCTGTTTATAAAAATAGTGTTTCGCCTTTTTTGTTTTCAAAATGTTTTGTTGCCGTAAAGGCTGAAAACATTGCTTTGTAATGAATTCTGTAAATAATAGCTACAGGAATAGATCCTTCTATCATTTTGTAATTATGAGATTTTATTTGCAGTATGAGAGATTTTGTAATGTTTGGATCTTTTAAAGACAAAGAAAAATTTGGATAACATCCAAACCAAATCGGTCCTTGACATAGACTAGATTCGACTGTGCTTATAATTGAATCTTGGAAGTTTAAGAACCTTGCATCCCGTAGGACGCATAGGATTGAAGTGTTTAATCCTTCTCGTGTTAGAGGTTTTATGCCAACTTGAACAAGACCTATATGTATGAAATTATATTTCCTTTCCTTGTGTTTTTTGAGAGTTTTTGAAGAAAGAAGATTTATTGTTTCAAAGGGATCAGAAAGGGTAACATCACGTTCTTCCATTTTGATAATATAATCAGTTTTTAAAAGATTTTTGAAAAGACTAGATACGTAGACCTCATCTTTTTTGATTTTTGGAATTTGCCAATTGTTTATGGATTTTTGGAAGTCTTCAATAGTAATTTCTTAACTATTGATAGGTTCCCTTCGTTCTGGGAAGTTTTGGGTAGAAGGAGATGAATAAGAAGAAGTTCTACAAAAGAGATTATCCATGTTTAAAATTTTGTCTTTTTATTTTGAAGAAACTTTCAAGGATTCACTGCCCTTAAACGCCTGTTCGTCGGCTTAAAAACGGGACTTACAACCCAGAAACTATTATTCTTCAAGATAAACTTTCAAAATTTTAAATATTTATAATCGTTTTTGTGTCACCTATTCCCCCCCAAGTCTGATACCAACGAACGTCCTGGATCAAAGGGTCACCTATAATAGGCTAAGCAAGATAAAAGGTAAGAAATTCTTTTTTCAGTTCTTGTTCAAAGGTTTGCATATGATATATGGCGTTACAGAATTTAATAAAACAAAACCAAACCCATAAACCCTGAGAATTAAATGTAGGTAAATCGTCAAAGAAAATATCTAAATTGGTTGTTTTGATAAACACAAATTGAAACACAACAAAGAAAAAACAAAAGTTCATATTAAATTTAAAACACTTTCTGATGCACAAGATCAGCAATTAGCTGCAAGTGCAGAGCATACTTATTGTGCATAACATAAATATGGATTTGATGCAAATAAAGGAGGAATATAATTAATACATAGTAAACAAATACTTACAATGAGAACTTGATTTTTGAAAATGGAAAAGAAAATACAAGATTACGAAAATGTAGGTGACACTTAGGAAACTCTTAAGATTTCTAACAGATATTTGCTTGCTGTATTTCACTCT
>JBBPBR010000006.1:34563234-34574331 GCA_037974775.1 Cicer pinnatifidum
TCAGAAGAGGTTTGATTTTGTACCTGGGAAAGAAGGTTTTGAAGAATGTTTGAATCAATTTCTTGCTTTTGTTTAAGAGTTTTTAACTCTTGTTTAACGGTTTTAATCTCTTCATGAAGGGATTGAATTGTGACATGGGCTTGTGTCTTTGTTCTTTTCCCTAAGATATTTTTTAGGTCATAAGTGGTCTTAGGAAGTAGTTTTGATGAGGAAGTAGAAGGTTGACTTTGTTTTGATTCAAAAGTATTTAACAGTTTTCCTATTATTTCTTTTTGAAGTTTTATATCTTCGACCTGTTTTATAATATCAAGGATTAGTTCTTGATCTTTTGTTAAAACATTAATGGATTTTGTTCTTGCCTCTGAATCGCCAAGAGAGTCGGAGGTTCCTAGTTCGTCAAACTGTAAAGGTTTATCATTTTCTGATGAACCTACTTCAAAGTCCGTTACTGTTTCTTCTTCAGAGGTTTCTAAAAGTATTGCCTCTATTTTTTGAATTATTTCTTCATCGATTTTTAATTCATGGAGTTTTTTGTTTCTCTTGCAATATCTTGAAATGTGTCCCGTTTGGCCACACTTATAGCAAGTTATTTGTTTTGAAGTTTGAGGTTCAAACTTCTTTTGAAAAGGTTTTTTCTTATAGAAATTGGGTTTTCTTTGATTGTAAGAATTTTGGGGTCTAGATTTTTTGTAGAATTCTAATCTTCCTGGTTTGGTAAAAGACTTTTTGTGAGGTTTTCTATAAGGTTTCGAACAAGATCCTTCACAATTTTTTGAAATATTGGTTGTGGGTATTTCAAATTGTTTACAAAAGGACCCTAGTTCTTGTCTAGTTCTTTTCATTTCCCATTTTAAATGTTTTTGGAGTTTTAAATCTTGACATATTTTCAAACCTTCCTTTTGAGGGAAACTAACCAACTCACCATAAGTTAAATGGTTATATGGGATTTGGTTTACCCCATAAACTTCTTTGATTTTGTTTCTAACCTTTTCTCCTAAAAGGGTTGGGAGTCCTGCAAGGAATTTCTCTTTCCAGAATGGTTGATTTGAGTCTTCTCTTAGCATAACTTTGGTTAGGAAAGTGTTTTTTTAATATTGGAATTCAGAAAGTTTTTTACATCTAAGGTTGGATAAGAGTTCGGCATTTTTGTCTTTTAAATGTGATGGATCACCTATGAAGTGCAAGCTAATTGTGTGTATAAGTGTTGCAACAGCATCAGGTATTGGGTTTCCTAATTCGTCGAGGATGGGAATACCTTCCTCTGTGGTTTGGATTGCTTTTAAGATTTCTAAGTGTTGTTGGGGTGTGAGATGGTAATCCCACCATCCTTTGAGTTGGCTTGAGAACCCTGCTATTAGGAGTTCACCTATGGCTTTGTCAGGTGTGTTGGCCTGGGTTTTATAAGCATTTGATGCCATCGTCATTTGTTGGAGGAGACCTAAGATGTTATATTCTGACATACCATCTATGTTCCATTCGTAGACAGTGTTGGCATTGTATTTGGATTGAGAGAGGACATTAGGTCTATTTTCAATACCTAAGTCAGGTGTTGTGACCATGGCTATCCTTTTGCCACTGAAGTTTGCACAAGTTTTGTGTTTCTTGTTCGGTTTCGGAAACTTGGTCTAAAGTTGTGACTGTTTTGTCAAAGGTATCTTTAGCTACCATTGGTGTGGAGGTAGAGGAATGTTCTATCCTACTGAGTTGTTCATGTAAGGCTTGGGTGAACTCTGATCTGCCTTCCCTAAACAGTTTTTGGCTTGTTTTTGAGATTTGAAATGGTTTAAAAACTGGGTTTTTTAATTTTGGATCAGTTGTCTCAATCGGGGAGATAGTGGAATTTTGTTGGTTTTCTTCTATCTTTGTTAATTGTTTTGCTATTGTACTAAGATGGACGTTTGTAAAATTATTTTGTTGAAGGATATTTCGAATATCTTTTTCAGAACTATCACTTGGGATTTTGAAGGGTGCAGCATCTACTGGCTTTTCTGTGTGTTTTATTATGATTTGTCTTAAAGGTGGGTGTTCAGACTGGATCTTTTGTCCGGTTGCTAAATCCCATTCTGGAGTTTTGTTTCTAGTTGTTATGGGATTAACAGAACCTAGGTTTTGGGTGAAGGGGTAAGAAATTTGGTTTTGTTTAGCATAACTTTCAAACCATTCAAAAAACAGAATATGAGATTTGTTTTGTAAAATGAACTTGTAAAACTCATTCTGGATGTCATGCCTTTGTTTTAGAAAGTTTTTGAAGAACCAAATTCTTTTTTCTTTATTTTTGGAAGCATAAAAATCATTATGGAGAATAGTTTTATTAACTTCAAATTCTTTTTCTATAACATTAAGTTCATTGACAACATTTTCAGTTATAGTAGAGAAAGAAGGTGAAGTTGGTGGAGAAATGTTTTGTTGCTCTTCATTAGTGTTTTGAGGTGCCGTGTAAATTTGATGCGGTATATTTGTGGAGTAATCAACGTTTTGAAAAGAAGCACTTGAAATGTTAGAACATGAGAAACGTGGTTTTGTAAAGTTTTCTAATTTTTGAGGCAATTGTATGACTGGAGATGGTCTGGAGGAACTAGCATCAGAATATCTGGAACTAGAAGTTCTTGAAAAACTAGGGGTTCTTGAAAAACTTAGTTTTACCCTACCATCGTTATATTGTATGACTTCTTTGAGATTGTTGTTTGGTTTTGACTGTTGGAGAGACTGTGGTTTAACAGCTCCTTCCAGAATCCATTCTTCAGGAAGATCAATATCTTTCCAGAGGATGGTTTTTGGAATAACAGTGTTTGCCTTAGTCAAATCTGTTTGTAAAAATAGTGTTTCGCCTTTTTTGTTTTCAAAATGTTTTGTTGCCGTAAAGGCTGAAAACATTTCTTTGTAATGAATTCTGTAAATAATAGCTACAGGAATAGATCCTTCTATCATTTTGTAATTATGAGTTTTTATTTGCAGTATGAGAGATTTTGTAATGTTTGGATCTTTTAAATTGGTTGTTTTGATAAACACAAATTGAAACACAACAAAGAAAAAACAAAAGTTCATATTAAATTTAAAACACTTTCTGATGCACAAGATCAGCAATTAGCTGCAAGTGCAGAGCATACTTATTGTGCATAACATAAATATGGATTTGATGCAAATAAAGGAGGAATATAATTAATACATAGTAAACAAATACTTACAATGAGAACTTGATTTTTGAAAATGGAAAAGAAAATACAAGATTACGAAAATGTAGGTGACACTTAGGAAACTCTTAAGATTTCTAACAGATATTTGCTTGCTGTATTTCACTCTGCCTTAAGCTTGAAGAGGAGCCTTCCTTATATAGAGAAAGGATTCCGCTTGTGATGCATCATGAGGTGGAGGAAATGATGAGATTCTTTCCACTTTCGGTGCCATGTTTTGTCTGTTGGTGCCGATGGCAGACAAGTGTCCATTATCTTTTGCTTTTTGGTTTTGCTTTTCAGAAAATATTCGTTTTCTGATTGATTTTCAAAATACTTTTTTTTTTAAAGGCGGAATATTTATTTTATAGAAATGATGTCAAAACAATCGTCTTCATTTTCATAATCCATATTAATAGTGTCTTCTGAAACACTATCTGAAGAATGTTTTGATGATTGGGCCTTACTTTTGAGGAGTTGGGCCATGATTTCAAAATATTCTTCTTCTGTCTAGAAAATTTTGTCCACCATCTGGCTTTGAATTTTCTGACCAAGATTGTTTGGGTTTCTTTTTGGTTGATGTCAAAATATCATGCTAATACCCATAGTAGAAAGAATTTTGTAGAGAATAGCATTAAAGGGTGAAAAATGCGTTCTCTGTTTGTTGGTTTGTAATTTGTTTTGTATAATTGGAAGCTTTCTTGGACTTCCGGTTTTAAGATATCTGGGATGAAACCAAATAATTTCCACCAATGAGCAAACCATTGAGGAATTTTCGAGGGTTCCATAGTAAGGTTAAAGAAAAATAGCCAAGTATGGCTAAATTTTTGGTTTTGAATGAGAAAGGTGTTATACCAGGCTTGCTGATAATCCCAGTAATTAAAAGTCCTGCAATGGTTTATTGTATTTTTGAAGTCCAGTGGGAACTGTTTTAGTGTGTGTAGGTTTGGTCCCCATTCTGAAGGTGGGATTATTTTGTGGATTTTTGCGGTTGAATAGGCTACTGGGCCTTCTTTTGGGTTGTCTTGAATTGTTACAGATCATGTACATTCAAGAATAGCTTTATAGTAAGGCATGTTGTCCTCAATTGAGTCCTTTATTTCCTGGAAATTGTCAGGACCAACTAATGCTTGGCTGGCATGCCATTTTTGAATTTTGTTTTGCTCGTCATTCTCCTCTACAGCTTCTTTCCAAGACCGGATTGGTTTTGCATATGAGATAGGTTTTGGGGTTTCTTGAGGTTGGTCCTTTTGGACCTCTATTCTTTTTGATTTTCTGGGCATCACTCAAGTCCTGTTTTGGAGAAATTCTCTGGTTAGAAAATCTGGAATTGAGTTTTGTTCTCCTTTTATAAATTCAATTTCAAAATAAAAAATACTAAGAATTGCTTGCCATCTGGCAAAAATTTGTTTTGATGCAATGTTTTGAACATCTTTTTGTAAAACTTGTTTTGCAGATTTGCAATCAATTCGAAGTTAAAATTTTTGATTGAGTAAATAACTTTGAAATTTTGTAATGCACATGACAATTGAAAGAATTTCTTTTTTAATGGTAGAGTAATTCTTTTGGAAATAATTCCAATGTGCAGAAGTAAACTGTACAATACATTCTTTGTTATTTGTTATCTGTTTAAGGATACCCCCGTAACCTATGTCCGATGCATCTGTCTCAACAATTTTTTGGGCTGAAGGGTCAGCTAGATGCAAACAAGGTATCTCTTTCACTTGTTTTTTGATCATTTGGACTATTTTTGTGTGTTCTTCAGTCCAGGCGATAGGGTTTTTCTTTAGTCTATCGTGGAGCGGTTTTGCTATCCTATTGATGTTAGGACAAAAATCTAATACATAATTCAAAGATCCTAAAAACCTTTGTATTTGTGTTTTGTTAGGACAAAAATCTAATACATAATTCAAAGATCCTAAAAACCTCTGGAATCGGGCCAGGCCCATAAATGATATCCTAAACCATTTTTTACGAGATTTGGGCTATGCCCACTACATGATATACAAGCCCTTTTTTTTTTTTTTAAAGGCGGAATATTTATTTTATATATATATATATATATATATATATATATATATATATATATATATATATATATATATATATATATATATATATATATATATATATATATATATATGTAATATCTAAATATTTTTTATAAAAATCATCATTAGGCCTGTCAATAACGCGTTAATATGATTTTTCATCTAAATATATATATTATACTATTAATATGATTTCAAAACTCACTTTATTCGTTGTTTGTGTTTGACTGACTTAGTTATACGTTTGCAGAATCACAATTATTCCAGATTAATGAGTATTGAAGTTCATATTAGGTAGAAGCCTTTCTCTTATAGGTGATACCGAGAATGAGAATCATAAGTTGTATTTTATTTGTTTAATTAGAAACAATTTTTTTGTATGAAAACCTTATAATTATTAGTAAATTTTTGGAATTAAATTTTAAAAATCTTGTATAAATTATTATATATTATTTTGGGATTTAGGGTGTCACATCTCACTTATTACAGTCAAGCTTTTTAAGGACAACCATTATTGGGCCAAGGCACCAAGGATTAATGTACTTTTTGTGTGTATCAAGAAAACAATATAAAGATGATATAAAATTAGGTTTTTTGAATACATTCTTAAAGGATTTTGAAAATAATATCACTAAGGGTTTCTACAACGTAGATGCTCACATGAACTCACAAATTGGTTTCTTCGTTTTATGAGTTCTCTCACAATTTTCAATGACGCTTTAATGTCCATTTATAATACCGAGTTGATCTCGTTAATATTCTGACCGATGTAGGCAGTGTTGCATATATCTTGTACGGATTGTTCTATCAATACAACTTGTATAAATTTAAAAAAAGATTTTGTTGTACTTTTTCGCGCTTTATAATTTCTTCATAAAATATCTTGTTGAGCAAGTCAACATGATCACAGAAAGTAAACATCTAAGGATTCTTATCAAGTTGATTAGATGCTTCAATTAAAAAATTAGCTTGAGTTAAACTAATTAAAAAGATAGTATAGCTTGAGTTAAACTAATTAAAAAGATAGTATTTGAATTTAGAGTTTATCATAGGATTAACATAGTTGTTCAACGGAGGAATAGTTAACATATCTTCAATTAGATGCACACTTAGAATATACATTAAAGTATAAATTATTCTCATATATACTTGATTATTATCATCAAAATAAAAATTAAGGGTCATTGTTCTTCAAACTTACTTGATTCTAACAAAATCCCCTTTTTTATGATCAAACATCTATATTGATGAAATTTTTTGTTAAACTAATCCTCTTCCTGAATTAAAGCAGGGATGTATTTAAGAACTTAAATTTATTTAGAGTGAAATCGAATCACAACAAAAAAAAGAGCCATTACTTATCAAAGTTAAAGATGAAAAATATTATATCATTAAAGTTATTGTCTTATTTGGCAGTGGTTGTATGAATGTTTTATTATCTTACTTGAGTGTGTATTATTATTTTCATAATCAGACACTTCAGCATTAAGTGACCTTGCAAAAAAATAGCACTACGCCAAAAATGACATTTAACAGCGCCCCTTTTACAGCGCTTGCTAAACACAAGCGCTGTTGTAAATGTATTTGAAAAATAACGGAGCCTTTTACAGCGCTTTTATTCACAAGCGTTGTAAAACAAGCGCTGTTGTAGGTCATATAACGTTTGCGCATAATGTTATAAGGCTTTTACAGCGCTTTTTAAAAAAGCGCTGTAAAATGAAGCGCTTTCGCGTATGCTTTTACAGCGCTTTTTTCACAAGCGCTATAAAAGGCATGCGCTTTAAAATAATTGGACCACCTTTTACAGCGCTTTTTTCACAAGCGCTATAAAATACAAGCGCTTTCATTGAATTTAACTACCTATTACAGCGCTTTTATTGACAAGCGCTGTAAAAGACATAAATTTCAAATAATTATATACGTTGGGAACCCTCATATCCTCTACATCTTTCATCACCTCTACTCTGGGAACCCTCATACCCTCATATCCATTACGTGTTGTGCCGCCATCTACCTATTACGTGTTGTCTCAGGTATTTTTTTTTTACTAGATTTTTTTTATCAAATTAAAAATTCATACCACATGATCTGTGTTAAATCTCTTCTACTAGTCAAAAACTCATACCACATGATCTGTTATGTTTTTGAAATAATTGATTGATATTGGTTTCTTTTTGAAACTTGTTGATATGTTTTGAAAGCTTATTAGTTTTGTAACTGCATTTATATAGGTGGTATAATATGGATAGGAAATGGATGTCAGCCAATCGATTGTCAAAAGAGTATGAAATTGGAGTGAAGGAGTTTGTTGAGTTTGCAGTGAAGAATGCAAAAGATCCAAATAGAGTAGTTTGTCCTTGTTTAAAATGTTGTTTTGGAAAACGTGTTAGAGAAGATGAATTAGAAGGACATCTAGTATGTAATGGAATTGATCAAAGCTACACATGTTAAATAAGACATGGTGAGAAAAAAAAAAGGAAACATTAATTTTGAGAATAGTTCGACATATGCTTCAACTGACTTCGATACAGATACATATGAGCCGGACCGAGTTGATGAGATCGCAAAAGCAGTTGAAGAAGATCTTCGAGATTGTCCTAAAATGTTTGAAAGTTAGTTGAGTGATGCAGAGAAAGAATTATATAATGGTTGTACTAAATTCACAAGACTGTCGGCGATATTAAAGTTGTACAACCTAAAAGCGAGTAATGGATGGTCTGATAAAAGCTTTACAGAATTATTAACACTCATAAAAGATATGTTGCCAGATGATAATGAACTTCCCAGTCGAACCTACGAGGCTAAAAGGATTTTGTGTTCTATTGGCATGAGTTACGAAAGGATTCATGCGTGTCCTAACGATTGCATTTTATTTCGAAATGAATATGAACTACTTAAGGCGTGTCCGAAATGCAATGTCTCTCGATATAAGAAGAAAGAATCTACTCCAGCAAAAGTCGTGTGGTATTTTCCTATAATACCAAGATTTAGACGCATGTATCGCAGTGAAGAAGATTCAAAACACTTGACATGGCATGCAGATGAAAGAATTAGAGATGGAATGTTTCGACACCCTGCAGATTCCCCACAATGGGCAAAAATTGATCACGAGTATCCTGAATTCGGGATAGAGTCAAGAAATCTAAGACTTGCACTTTCTACTGATGGAATGAATCCACATGGTCTTCAAAGCATCTCACACAGCACATGGCCTGTGATTTTGGTAATATATAACCTACCTCCATGGTTATGTATGAAGCGTAAGTTTATGATGTTGTCTCTGTTAATTTCTGGACCCAAACAACCGGGGAATGATATCGACGTATACTTGACTCCTCTAATAGAAGATTTAAAACGTATGCGGGAGACAGGTGTGGAAGTTTATGATGGGTATAAGAAAGAATATTTCAATTTGAGGGCTATGTTGTTCGGCACAATTAATGATTTTCCAACATATGGTAATTTATTAGGATATAACATTAAAGGTCAGTGTGCATGTCCTGTATGTGAAGAGAGTACAAATTGGATGCAGTTGAAACATTGTAAGAAGAATGTGTTTCTTGGACATCGTAGATTTTTACCTTATAGTCATCAGTATCGTTGGTGGAGAAATGCATTTAATGGAAAATCAGAGGAAGGTAAAGCTCCTTTACCACCGACTGGATATCAAATACTTGAAAAAGTACAAGGTTTGACCAATAAATTTGGCAAACCTTTTGCGGGAGAGCTGGTCAAAACTAGGTGGAAGAAAAAGTCAATTTTCTTTGAATTACCATATTGGAAGTCATTGTATATAAGAAATTTCCTCGATGTGATGCATATTGAAAAAAATGTATTTGATAGTGTTATTGGTACGTTACTCAATGTTCCAGGAAAGTCTAAGGACGGCATCAACGCAAGATTGGACTTGGTCGATATGGGAATAAGAAATGAATTGGCTCCAGTAAAGAAAGGAAATCGCACATATCTACCTCCAGCCGCTCATACTCTATCTAGAAAGGAAAAAATTGTTTTATGTAAATTTCTACATGAAGTTAAAGTTCCAGAAGGATACTCTTCGAACATTCGAAATTTGGTTTGTATGAAAGACCTCAAGTTAAAAGGTTTGAAGACCCATGATTGTCATATTCTAATGGAGCATTTGCTACCAATAGGTATACGTTCCATTTTACCTGAAAAAGTTCGACTAGCATTAACTAGATTATGTTTATTCTTCAGGGAAATTTGTAGTAAAGTGATCGACCCTCAGAAATTACCGACATTGCAGAGGGAAATTGTTGTTACTTTGTGTGAGCTTGAAATGTATTTCCCACCATCGTTTTTTGATATAATGGTTCACCTTACTGTTCATCTGGTTAAGGAGACACAACTTTGTGGGCCAACTTATATGAGATGGATGTATCCAATAGAACGATATATGAAAATATTAAAAGGGTACGTAAAAAGTAGAAGTCGACCAGAAGGTTGTATTGCTGAACGATACATTGTTGAAGAGGCTGCTGAATTTTGTACTGAATATTTGTCCAATGTTGAATCCATATGGCTTCCCATGTCTCGTCATTCGGGAAGACTATCAGGAGAAGGGATAATTGGAATGAGACTACTGACTATATCAAGGACAGAATTGGAGCAGGCACAATTGTATGTTCTGCACAATGATGATGAGGTTCAACCATATGTTACAATACACATGGATCAGTTATCTCGTTTGAACATGAATAGGAATCAAAATTGGATAACTCGAGAGCACAATCGAAGTTTTATACCATGGTTAAAAAATCACATAAAGTCAAAATTTGACATAGACCCCGGATCAAAATTTGAGGTGGCTAGCAAATGGTCCGAGCTTACATGTCTTTTCTTACACTAGTTATGTTATTAACGGCTACACATTTTATACCAAAGAACAAGATGATCAGACCACTATGCAAAATAGTGGAGTCACTCTCGTAGTTGAAGCGATGCATGTCTCAAGTGCAAAAGACAAAAACCCAATATATGCAAATCTATCATATTTTGGGGTTATCGAGCGCATATGGGAGTTAGACTACACAATGTTTCGTGTTCCCATATTTGGTTGCAAGTGGGTCGATAATAATAATGGCGTTCGGATTTATGAGTCAGGATTCTTGCTTGTTGATTTTAATAGGGTGGGATACAAAGACGAGCCTTTTATTTTAGCGTCGCAAGCTCAACAAGTGTTTTATGTCACTGATCCTTCTGATGATAAATGGTATGTTGTCCTATCGACCAATAAAATAAGTGATGATAACAACAATGATGAAGATGTTGGTAATGATCTTTTATTTGCAACATCACAACAACCACATGAAATTGATTCAACTGATGATGGTTTATATCTTAGAGATGATCATGATGAGGGAATTTGGATTAATCCATCGTTTCGTATTGTAAATGGACAAACAAATGTGAATCCCACCAGGAAAAGAAGAAGGGCATCTTAATGTACATGTTTAATTGTTTTATATAAGCCATGCATGTAATCTGAATTATTGTTGTAATATGAATTATTGTTCTATTCTGGTTTTATTTGTAATCTGAATTATTGTAATCTGAATTATTTTTCTATTCTGGTTCTATTCTGGTTTTATTGAATTATTGTGGTATTATATAATTTGAATTATTCTGGTTCTATTCTTGTTTTATTGTTGTCTAAGAAGGCAAGCATAACCAGTGATTATTGCATGTTTATGTAAATTTGGACAATTACAATTCTTAAGAACTATGCATGTAAAAAAAGTGCATGTCTTTTACAGCGCTTTTTAAAACAAGCGCTGTAAAAGGCCCTTTTAAAAATTAAACAATGAGACATTTTACAGCGCTTGGTAATAAGAGCGCTGTAAAATGTCTCATTG
>JBBPBR010000006.1:34574450-34605005 GCA_037974775.1 Cicer pinnatifidum
ATCTCAACCTTCATCGTTCTTCTCTTCTTTTGCAAACCCTATAATCTCGTTCATTACGAACTGTATTTCCACGATCATCTCCTTCATTTCGAACCTTATTTCCATCCAAGATCATTTCGAACCTTATATTTTCATTGAAATACGTAACCCTCATTACGTATTTCTTCAAAACCGTTTTTCTGTGACATTTATTGCTGTGAAATTTCTCTGTTCGCTCTTTTCTTTGCATTTCATCCTTCTTCGAACCATTATTCAGGTATTGATGTTATTTATTTTTTGTAATCATTAAAATGCATGTTGAGCTTGTTTAAAATATATATACTGATACATGTTGAGCTTGTTTAAAATAATGCATGATGCATGTTGAGCTTGTTGATGTTATACTAAACTGCATGTTGAACTTGTTGTAGTTAAATGGATACAAACAGAGATTTATAATGTCAAAATGAAGAAGTTGGCACCAGTAGGACTTATGAAAATGAAGTCAAACGTGGTGCAACTATCATGCAAAAAGTCATTAAAGCTAGGAGCAATGGGACCAAGTTTGAGGTAATACTATACTATACTCTGTTTGTTGTGTATTTTTTTAGGTTTTTTTAATAGCATGTACTTACTATATGAGTTTATTAGGTTGGATGGAATGAAAGTGGTCAGCCAGTTGACCCCCACAGCGCAATGTTTGTGAGCTACATTGGGGCTGTTGTTCGTCAAAATATTCCAATAACAATTGACGACTGGAGAGATAAGGCATTGTAGGATGCCAAAGATATCATCTGGAATGATATTCAAGTAAATTTTTCGATCCAATCTTTTGTCATTTATAAATATTTTCATTGAAATACTTTACTTATAATTTTTTTCATTGCAGGCATCTTTTGTCCTTGATGAGGGACGAAAGAATTATGTATTGAGAGTTGCTGGCAAAATCCATCGTGGATTTAGATCGCATCTCTCAAACTTCTATCTTAAAGATAAAGAAGGAAACACAACAGCTGAACCTCCAAAGATATATCGACATTATATATCAAATGAGGAATGGAAAGCGTTTGTTTCCAAACGTACTGACCCCGCGTTTGTCGTAAGTGATTAATTTATTAGCATTTGTGTGTTTTATTATTTATATTCGCATCGTATTTTAAATTTTTACATAATTGCTATTTTTTTATATAGAACATTAGTAAGGCAAATCGCGAAAGGGCAAGAAACCCGACGCACCCATACAGAAAATCACGTATGGGATATGCACGCCTTGATCAAGGGCTTGTAAGTAATTAAACATCACTTTTATATAATGAATGAATTTGTATTATAAACTATAGTTTCTAACTAATATTTTGTTTTATCGAATAGCGACAAGAGACCCAAACCAATCAACCGTTGGGTCGTCACATCTTGTGGAAGGAAGCTAGGGTAAATGAAGATGGAGTGGTTGATAACCAAAATGTTCAAAAAGTAATAGAACTTTGTGTAAGTATATTATGACTTTAATATTTTTCAATATTGTATTTATCACTTGAATACTTTTTAATATTGTATTTTAAAAATGATAATGAACTTAACTATTTTAATGTTACATGTATTTTAGGAGACCATCTCTCAAAGTTCTGAATGTGAAGAGGGCAACAAGGATAGTTGCCGGGATATTTTGGGCAAAGTTTTTAATGTTCCTGAATATTCCGGCCGAGTTAGGGGGAAGGGATTTGGCGTAACTCCCAGAAGCTTTTTTCCTCAAGAGAAGCGCCAAAAACCTTCCAACGAGGAAGTATTAGAGAAGCTCAGAATCCTATCTGAGCAAGTGGCACAATTGGTGAATACAAACAAAGACAAGCAACTTCCGGTTCAGCTCCAAGGTGAACTACAAATGAAGAGTGAAAGCGGGAGTTGCAACGTCGGTTTGAAAATTATTCCCGAGGTAATTAATTACTTGCTTGCTTATGTAATTACTTATGCATTAAACAATATTATATATTAACTGTACTTATGTTTCAACTATTGATTTAGGGTGTCACTTCGTGTTTTCTATACATGTCCTCGCCCACTCATCGGAAGGTGGGAAAAGCAAAATTGTACAATACTTTGGAAGAAGTATTGCACAATACTCCGATCCCAAAGGGCCATGTCAAGGTATCGCCTACTGTTGCTTTCGAACCAACTGCACCGTTGCCGATACCGGACAACGACGGAGATATGCAGTCATTGGGCGAAGCTATCGGTAGTTACGTTGCATGGCCCACTAACCTTGTTGCCCTCATTAAGAGCCCTCCCAGAAATAAATCAGTGACGTCTCCCGATAAGGTTTGTCACATTTATTGCATAAGCTTTGTCAATTTTTTCAGATTCAATAAACTAACATTTAACCTCATTTTTGTAGGTCCAAATAAATAAACCACCCGTACATCCAAAAAAAAGCAGCAAACCTCAAAAATTGGAGGTTAATAGAGCTGCCAATAAAGCTGCCAAATTTGCAGCAATAAAAAAATTGGATCGTGGCAAATCAGTCGCTGCTGCTGCTCCTCCTAAAATAAGTCAGCCACGCCTTGGTAAATACGGGGCGTGTCTTGACATTCAAGTAAAAAAGAACCTATGCAGCAGCGACGACTGCCGCATGATACATATGAATAAAGAAATATTCGGAGAGGAGTATGAGGAATTATTCGACAAGGAGCACGTATACGAGCTTCTCGAACATAAGGAGCTCAGTGCAACTGTAATGAGCTTGTATATAAGGTAAAAAATACTTTTAATTGCATTTATTGGTAATTAATTAAATGTATTGGTAATTAATCTAGTTTAAAATTTTCATTGAAGGTTTTTGCATGAGAAGGTCGTGTGCCCTAGGAAATTATCGAATAAATACTCATTCTTCTCTCCGCATAAAACGTCCATGTGGAAACTGGATGAAGACAATGTAAAGAAATACATTGTAAATATGTTTTATGAAATATTTCAAAGGATAAATTGTTCTTAGCACCATATAATTCAGGGTACGTAATTTTATCTTTTTTAATTGATGAGAATTTAATTTATTAGTTGTGTATAGACCAAATTGTGTAACCAATTTTTTGTTGTTGTAGGGCACATTGGGTGCTATTTGCAATCAATGCCGTCTCTGAAGTTGTATACTATTTGGATCCCTTGCATGGCGATTACAACAATCACTCCGAAATCAAGACTTTGTTCGACACGTAAGTAATATTCATTTATTTTTGTTACACATATATATAAATAAGTGTTTGTTCATGCTAAAATAATCACATTTATTCATTTTATAGTGCATTAAAAGTTTTTCGAGCTCAAAGAGGTGCGGTAGTGTCAAAGCAAAAGTCTAATAATATTACATGGATCCCAATAAAGTGCCCTCGTCAAACAAACAATATCGACTGTGGGTACTACGTATTGAGATTCATGAACGAGATTGTTGACAAGAATAAAACTATTATCCCAGAAACGGTACGGTATTTTGATTATATGATTTTCATATATAAATTATCTATATATTTGATACTAACTTAATATAATATGTTCAATTTTTATATTGCAGTACTTTGAAAATTCCAGTCCTTCATATTCTGAGCAAGATCTGATGGAATTAAAGGAGGAATGGTGTGAGTATGTGCTTGAAATGAAAATTATTTGATTTTCTGGGAAATAGCATGCTGCAAGGGACTGAATATTATATGGTGCATAGTTATTATATGTATATGATCATAGGACAGTATATAAACTTGCATATGAATATGTTGTAAATTAGATTCAATGTATATTCATACCAAATATGTTATAAATTACTGTGTTACAGGATAATATATATGTATCATAGGATAATATATAAACTTGCAAATACACAATTCATACCAAATATGTTGTAAATTACTGTGTATCATTGTTCTGGTTCTGGTTCTGGTTGTGTTACTGATTCTGTTTCTGTTTTAACATGCACATGAATATGTTCTAAAATTAGTGATTCTAGATGTGTTGTGTTGTGTGAACTGGTTCAAACTAATTTTGGATAAAAAGGTAAAAGACAGCGCTTTATAAAAAAAGTGCCATAAAAAGCTAAAAAACGCTTTTAAAATATATACAGGGTTAAAAAAAAAATAACACCTTTAACAGCGCTTTTTATAAAAAGCGCTGTAAAAGGTACCCTAAATATGTATTATGGGTATGCCTTTTACAGCGCTTGTTACAAAAAGCGCTGTAAAAGGTACCCCAAATATGTATTATGGGTATGCCTTTTACAGCGCTTGTTACAAAAAGCGCTGTAAAAGGTACCCCAAATATGTATTATGGGTATGCCTTTTACAACGCTTTTTACAAAAAAGCGCTGTAAAAGGTACCCCAAATATATGAAATATGGGTATGCCTTTTACAGCGCTTGTTGTAACAAGCACTGTAAAAGGTGCATAATAAGCGCGCGTTATAAAGGGTGCCTTTAAGAGCGCTTTTTTGAAAGCGCTGTTGTAGCTTTTACAGCGCTCGAATCTACAGCGCTTTTTTTTTGGAAAAAGTGCTTTAGAAGGCTTAAAAAAAGCGCTGTAAAATGCTGTTTTTGGTGTAGTGTAGCATTTTGTCCTATATTTGTTGAAAGATGGGACGAAATATCAGAAAAGAATAGTAAATCTGGAACTGCATCCTGATTATTATCTAAACTTCGCAGAGCACTTCTTTTATTGTATTTTTTGTCATTGAAGATTGATATATTTTTATATAATCTTGCAAAGATCATTATGTGTATGATTATACAACTGGTATCAAATGGACATGGACAATCCTAGGAGAAAGATTGAAGGCGTATAAAAATAAGTTATGATGTAAATACTTCTACCTAACAAAGTAAGGAAGACCTACATGCTATTGATCTTCCTATGTCTGAAAATGATTGGATTACTTTTGTTTTCTACTATAAAAAAAACCACAAATGAAGGTATAAATATTCATTGCGTTATTTTTACAAAATGAGCAAAATTTAATGACACTTTATCAAATACATTACTTCAACATTTGATATATCCATCGATCTGAACATTAATATGTTACTGTATTTACTCAAGTCATTCATCTAATGGTACTTATCTTCTATAAATTATATTGGACCAATTGTATATATATTATTGATATAACTATTAAATTATGGATCATTGGACAATTGAAACATAAATCTTTATATTAAGTTTTTAAAAATCTATTTAAATTAAATAAATAAAAATATATCCGCATAACACATGGGTTAGCATCTAGTTTTATTAATTTTAAAGGAATTAGAAAAAGTCTACTTCGATTTATTTAAGGTAATGTGAATGTGGATTGAATGGAAGTTTTAAACCGGGTAAGTTTGTTTGTCTTCGATTAATTTTGATTGATTATATGTCTTTACAGAATAGTAATGATTAAATAATTTTGAGATGTTTAATGGTTGAAAAAGTAACAATAAATTTTTTTTGGTTGATTTTCAAATATCAATTTTCAGTTTTAAAGGTTTTAAGAAAGTAGTTACAAAGTGCGGATCGTGAATTAAAGTTGAATTTTGACGTTTGAAAATTTATGATTTGGTTATGTTAGAAAAAATTCATATATTTATCAATAGTTTTGATCTTCATATTGAAGTAATACATGGTTTGGTTTTATAAGAAAAAAAAAACAGTGGAGATTGAGGGTTTGTTTAATTGTGTTTTATTTTTTAATTTTTAAAAATTATTTTATTAATAAATTTAGAAAACTGTTTTTAAAAAAGAAAATTTATAAACAAATTTGTTTGGCAATTCTAATTTTTAAAATAATTTTTAACTAGTGAATTAAAAAAACTAAAAAATGAAAAGTAAAACACCTTTTAAAAAGTATAATATTTAAAATAGTTTTACAAAATAGGTTTTTAAACCAAGTAATCCAAACAAATTGTTAAATTTTTAAATTTTAAAATACTAAAATAGAATTTTTAGGATGAGAATCAAACAAGCCTTGATATTTTGAAATTTCAAGAAAATTTATACATTTGAAGTTTTTGAAATTTTAAGAAAATTTATACATTTGGAGTTTTTGAAATTTCAAGAAAATGACATTTTAAAGTGCTTTTAATAGCACTTATTAAATACAAGCGCTGTTGTATAATATTTTAAAAATAACAGAGGATACAACATCGCTTTTTTGACAAGCGCTGTGGAAAAAACGTTGTTGTAGGGTCATATAGGGTCACAAAGCGCTTGCACATAATGTTTACAAGGCTTTTACAACACTTTTTCAAATAGAGTCGTTTGACCTTGTTTAAAATGTTGGTTTGGAAAACGCATTAGAGAAGATGAATTGGAAGAACATTTAGTATGACATGGAATTGATCAAAGCTATACATGTTGGATAAGATATGGTGAGAAAAAAAAAAGGAAACATTAATTTTGAGAATGGTTCGACATATGCTTCAACTGATTTCGACATAGATACATATGAGCTGGACCGAGTTGAGGCGATTGCAAATGGAGTTAAAGAAGATCTTCGGGATTGTCCTAAAATGTTTGAGAGTTTGTTGAGTGATGCAGAGAAACCATTATATAATGGTTGTACTAAATTCACAAGACTGTCGACGATATTAAAGGTGTACAACTTAAAAGCAAGTAATGGAAGGTCTGATAAAATCTTCACAAAATTATTAACACTCTTAAAAGATATGTTGCCAAATGATAATGAACTTCCCAGTCGAACCTACGAGGCTGAACAAATTTTGTGCTCTATTGGCATGAGTTACGAAAGGATTCACGTGTGTCCTAACGATTGCCTTTTATTTCGAAATGAATATGAATTACTAAAGGCGTGTCCGAAATGCAAAATCTCTCGATATAAGAAGAAATAATTTGCTCCAGCAAAAGTCGTGTGGTATTTTCCTATTATATCAAGATTTAGGCGCATGTATCGCAGTGAATAAGAAAGTTTCGACACCCTAAAGATTCTCTATAATGGGCAAAAATTAATCACGAGTATCCTGAATTCGGGAAAGAGTCAAGAAATCTACGACTTGCAGTTTCTACTGATGGAATGAATCCACATGGTCTTCAAAGCATCTCACACAACACGTGGTCTATGATTTTGTTGATTTATAACCTACCTCCATGGTTATGTATGAAGCATAAGTTTATGATGTTGTCTCTGTTAATTTCTAGACCCCTTCACATCTCTGAAATACAAACTTTGTAAAACAAATTTAGATGGAATATACTTTTCTTGAACATGTTACTGATCAAAAAAACAATTGGAGTATCAAAGTTTGAGTTGTTCGCATGTGTATTATCTACACCATATAAAGTGAGGATGAACCAATCTCTTTAGACATGAATTTGTTGGATGAAAAGGTATACAATCTCAATGATTAAAGATTGTTATTTGCATTCAATTTCGTGTGTGTGTAATTACATCTTCTAACGAAGAGTCCGTCCTTCCACATACCTTAAAAGGAGAATAAAAAAAGAATAAACCCAAAGAAAAACATTTGGGGTGTAATGAAATTGATTAATCCAAAAAAATCAACAAAAAAAAAATTGAAAAACTTAAAATCTTGAATACAATATGAATGTATTTCCAACGATTTCACTTTAATCATTTTTAGTTTATGCAATAAAGTAATACATTTTATAATTCAATTGCATATCAATTGAGTCATCTCTTAATTTTAATTATCAAATACATTACTTCAACATTTGACATATCCATCGATATGAATATTAATATGTTACTGTATTTACTCAAGTCATTCATTTAACGATACTTCTCTTCAATAAATTACATTGGACCAATTGTATATATATTATTGATATAACTATTAAATTATAGATCATTTAAAAATTAAAACATAAAACTTCATATTAATTTTTTAAAAATTTATTTAAATTAAATAAATAAAAATATATCCGCATAACACGCGGGTTAGCATCTAGTTTTATTAATTTTAAAGGAATTAGAAAAAGTCTTCTTCGATTTATTTAAGGTAATGTGAATGTGGATTGAATGGAAGTTTTAAATCGGGTAAGTTTGTTTGCCTTCGATTAATTTTGATTGATTATATGTCTTTACAGAATAGTAATGATTAAATAATTTTGAGATGTTTAATGGTTGAAAAAGTAACAATAAATTTTTTTTGGTTGATTTTCAAAGATCAATTTTCGGTTTTAAAGGTTTAAAGAAAGTCGTTAGAAAGTACTGATCGTGAATTAAAGTTGAATTTTGACGTTTGAAAATTTATGATTTGGTTATGTTAGAAAAAGTTCATATATTTATTTATAATTTTGATCTTCATAGTTAAGTAATACATGGTTTTATAAGAAAAAAAAGTGGAGATTGAGAGTTTGTTTAATTGTGTTTTACTTTTTAATTTTTAAAAACTATTTTATAAATAAATTATAGAAAACCTTTTTTAAAAGAAAATTTAAAAATAAATCTGTTTTGCAATTTCAATGTTTAAATTGACTAGTGAATTAAAAAAACTAAAAAATGAAAAGTAAAACACATTTTATTTGTTTTGCTTTTTTAGTTTTAAAAAGTATAATATTAAAAATAATTTTACAAAACAGTTTTTTAAAACAAGTAATCCAAACAAATTTTTAAATTTTTAAATTTAAAAATACTAAAATAGAGTTTTTGGGATGTGAATCAAACAAGCCTTGATATTTTGAAATTTCAAGAAAATTTATACATTTGAAGTTTTTGAAATTTCAAGAAAATGACATTTTATAGCGCGCCTGCTATAGCGCTTATTAAATACAAGCGTTGTTGTATAATATTTTAAAAATAACGGAGGATACAACATAACTTTTTTGACAAGCATTGTGGAAAAAGCGTTGTAGGGTCATATAGGGTCACAAAACGCTTGCAGATAATGTTTACAAGACTTTTACATCGTTTTTTCAAGTAGAGTCGTTTGTCCTTGTTTAAAATGTTGTTTTGGAAAACGCGTTAGAGAAGATGAATTGGAAGAACATTTAGAATGGCATGGAATTGATCAAAGCTATACATGTTGAATAAGACATGGTGAGAAAAAAAAAAAAAAAAAACATTAATTTTGAGAATAGTTCCACATATGCTTCAACTGATTTCGACACAGATACATATGAGTCATACCGAGTTGAGGAGATTACAAAAGGAGTTAAAGAAGATCTTCGGGATTGTCATAAAAATTTTGAGAGTTTGTTGAGTGATGTAGAGAAACCATTATATAATGGTTGTACTAAATTCACAAGACTGTCAACGATATTAAAGTTGTACAACTTAAAAGCGAGTAATGGATGGTCTGATAAAAGCTTCACAAAATTATTAACACTCTTAAAAGATATGTTGCCAGATGATAATGAACTTCTCAGTCGAACCTACGAGGCCAAACGAATTTTGTGCTCTATAGGCATGAGTTACGAAAGGATCCACATGTGTCCTAACGATTGCATCTTATTTCGAAACGAATATGAATTACTAAAGGCGTGTTCGAAATGAAAAATCTCTCGATATAAGAAGAAATAAACTACTTCAGCAAAAGTCCTGTGGTATTTTCCTATAATACCAAGATTTAGGCACATGTATCGTAGTGAAGAAGATTCAAAACACTTGACATGGCATGCAGATGAAAGAATTAGAGATTGAAACTTTCGACACCCTGTAGAATCTCCACATTGGGCAAAAATTGATCGCTAGTATCCTGAATTCGGGATAGAGTCTAGAAATCTGCGACTTGCACTTTCTAATGATGGAATGAATCCACATGATCTTCAAAGCATCTCACACAACATGTGGCCAGTGATTTTGTTGATTTATAACCTACCTCCATAATTATGTGTGAAGCGTAACTTTATGATGTTGACTTTGTTAACTTTTGGACCCAAACAATCGGGGAATGATATCGATGAATACTTGACTCCTTTAATTGAAGATTTAAAAAATATGTGGGAGACAGGTGTGGAAGTTTATGATGGGTATAAGAAAGAATGATTCAATTTAAGGACCCATGATTGTCATATTCTAATGGAGTATTTGCTACCAATAGGTATACGCTCCATTTTACTTGAAAAAGTTCGAAGAGCCATAACTATATTATGTTTCTTCTTCAGGGAAATTTGTAGTAAAGTGATCCATCCTCAGAAATTACCGACATTGCAGAGGGAAATGGTTGTTACTTTGTGTGAGCTTGAAATGTATGTCCCACCCTCGTTTTTTGATATAATGGTTCACCTGACTGTTCATCTTGTTAAGGAGACACAACTTTGTGGGCTAGCTTATAAGAGAAGGATGTATCCGATAGAAAGATATATGAAAATATTAAAAGGCTACGTAAAAAGTAGAAGTCGGCCAGAAGGTTGTATTGTTGAACGGTACATTGTCGAAGAAGCTGCTAAATTTTGTAATGAATATCTGTGCAACGTTGAACCCATAGGGCTTTCCATGTCTCGTCATTCTGGAAGATTATCAGGAGAAGAAATAATTGGAAGGAGACTAATGACTATATCAAGGACAGAATGGGAGCAGGCATAATTGTATATTCTGCATAATGATGATGAGGTTCAACCGTATGTTACAATACATATGGATCACTTATCTAGTTTGAACATGAATAGGAATGAAAATTGGATAACTGGATAGCACAATCGAAGTTTTATAACATGGTTAAATAATCACATAAAGTCAAAGTTTGATACAGACCCCAGATCAATTTCACAGAGATTGAGGTGGCTAGCAAATGGTCCAAGTTTACATGTCTTTTCTTACACCGATTATGTAATTAATGGCTACACATTTTATACCAAAGAACAAGATGATCATACCACTATGCAAAATATCGGAGTCACTCTCATAGCTGAAGCGATGCATGTCTCAAGTGCAAAAGACAAAAACCCAATATATGCAAATCTATCATATTTTGGGGTTATCGAGCGCATATGGAAGTTAGACTACACAATGTTTCGTGTTCCCATATTTGGTTGCAAGTGGGTCGATAATAATAATGGCGTTCAAATTGATGAGTCAGGGTTTTTGCTTGTCGATTTTAGTAGGGTGGGATACAAAGACGAGCCTTTTATTTTAGCATCGCAAGATCAACAAGTGTTTTATGTCACTGATCCTATTGATGATAAATGGTCCGTTGTCCTATCGACCAATAAAATAAGTGGTGATAACAATAATGATGAAAATGTTGGTAATGATTTTTTATTTGCAACATCACAACCACATGAAATTGATTCAACTGTTGATGGTTTATATCTTAGAGATGATCATGATGAGGGAATTTGGTTTAATCCATCATTTTGTATCGTTAAAAGACAAACAAATGTGAATCCCACCTGGAAAAGAAAAAGGGCATCTTAATGTGTTCAATTGTTTTGTATAAGCCATATAATCTGAACTGAGTTCATGTAATTTTATTGTTTAATTTACCAGAATTGAGCATTTTAGCATTTAGCATGAACTGTATTTGATTTTCTGCTTATATTTAGCTTGATCTTAGTGTTTTAGACTAAGTTCATGTAATTTAATGTACGTTTGACCTGCCATAACTGATTTTCAGCTTATATTGAACTTGAAAAAGCTTTATTTGAGTACTGGGAATTTATCTTGAACTGGTCATCGCAATATGAGCTGGTCAATAAATTTGGCAAACCTTTTGCAGGAGAGCTGGTCAAACTGGGTGGAAAAAAAGTCAATTTTCTTTGAATTTCCATCTTGGAAGTCATTGTATATAAGACATTTCCTCGATCTGATATATATTGAAAAAAATGTCTTTGATAGTTTTATTGGTACATTACTCAATGTTCCAGGAAAGTCTAAAGATGGCATCAATGTAAGATTTGACTTGGTCGATATGGGAATAAAAAATGAATTGGGTCCCGTAAAGAAAGGAAATCAAACATATCTACCTTCAGCCGCTCATACTCTAACTAGAAAGGAAAAAATTGTTTTATATAAATTTCTACACGAAGTTAAAGTTCCAAAAGGATACTCTTCAAACATTAAAAATTTAGTTTGTATGAAAGACCTTCAGTTAAAAGGTTTGAAGACCCATGATTGTCAAATTCTAATGGAGCATTTGCTAGCAATAGATATACGTTCCATTTTACATGAAAAAGTTCAACGAGCCACAACTTTATTATGTTTTGTAAGACCCTTAATTTTTAAACCCTAAATCATACAATTTTAGGGTATTTTGTGTTGAATTTCTTTGGCTTTTTGCCCAGTTTTTGGTATTTAGTGAGTTAAATGCCAAAAATATATTTTTGGAAATTGGATTAAAATTATTTGTCAAAGAATAATTTATTTACGTTACGAAAAATTTAATATCGGACAGTTTTGTTAAAAATATCTCTAGTTGCTGAAAATTTTATCTGTCAATTGAGTTGCGATGAGAGTTTATATTTTTTTTCAAAATAGATTGAGATGTGAGTAAAGTTATGTGGTGTAAGAGTATTTAGATATTTGTTGGATTAGTTTAATTATATATTGTTTGGTGTGTTAGTATATATCTATATATATATATTTGCGAGGAAGGCAAGGCTACAAAAGAAAACATAAACATTTTCCTCTGCCTTGCGAACTTATTCCTTTTCTTCCTCCCCCTGCCTTGCGAAATTCATTCTCGTTCTTCCTTCTTTTTTTTCTTTTGCTTTCTTTTGCATCAAGAAAAGAAACCCATGCTTGGTGGGTGAGATAGAAAAGATTTCCCAGCTTCCTTCTTCTTCCCTGATTCAAAAACGAAGAAAACTGGGTTAGGGTTTTCAAAACCGTCAAAAACTAATCTCCGATTTTCTTCGACTTCTCTGAGCTTCATTTCGAGTAGTGACATAAGATAAAGTTGTTCATTGCCACGTTGCGGTGCTAGTGAGCTAGTTTTCGAACCGACGTCACAAACTTAAATTTTAGCGGAATTAATCGCGGTGTCATAATTGCTTGTGAAAGCTACCATTAATATAAGGGCTCCTTCCAAACTTTTAGTTTGCATTTAGGACCTTATATGTGTATTTGTGGAAAATAAGTTTTATGTGTTTGAGGTATATTTGTGGAAAAATGAATTTAATTCGATTTATGATTGGATTAGTGGAATTTGAATTTGGTGTGTTTGAGGTGTGTTTTGTGGTGATTCATGTTTGGTGAGATTGATGTGTTCAAAATTGATATTTTGAATTTTTGATATGTGTTTTATGTGTGGTTTTGTGAAAAATGAATTTAAGGTGATTTAAGTGTGGTTGGTGAAATTGTTTGATGTGTTTGAGGGGTGGTTTGTGGAAATTAATTGGTGTAAAATTATGTTTGAAATTGTGGAAATTAATGGGTGAATTATGGTTGAAATATGTGGAGTTGTAATATGGGTGATTTGCATATTAAATTTGGTGGAATTGAGAAAATTGAAATTGATGAGTGAATTGTTGAATTTAATTTGAGGTGGTTAATGAGTGAATTTGTGGAGATTAATTTGGATGTCATTACGTGCTCATAATTAATATTATGAATGATTGTGGTGTGATTATGCGTGATGTTGTGGTGATTAAATTTTGATGTGATTATGTGTTCAAAACTGCTATATGTATGTTTAAGATGTGTTGCGGTGCGAGTATGTGGTGACCGTGGGATACGAGATGGTTCTATGAGTTGATTGGTTTATCTTATCCTCACGAGGATTTAACTATGGTGTTTTTTTCCGTGAGAGACTACACCCTAGTAAATTGTGTTTGTCCGTGAGAGACTGCACTGGTGATTGTCCCTGTGAGACTGCACTGGTGTTTGTCCATGAGAGGCTACACCCTAGTAAATCTTGTTTGTCCGTGAGCGACTGCACTGGTGTTTTTTCGTGAGAGACTAACCTTAGTAAATTGTGTTTGTCCATGAGAGACTGCACTGGTGTTTGTCTGTGAGAGACATCACCCTAGTACATTGTGTTTATCCGTGAGAGACTGCATTGGTATTTGTCTATGAGAGACTACACCCTAGTAAATTGTGTTTGTCTGTGAGAGACTGCATTGGTGTTTGTCGGTGAGAGACTACGCCCTAGTAAATCGTGTTTGTCCGTGAGAAACTGCACTAGTGTTTGTTCGTGAGAGACTGCACTAGTGTTTGTCCGTGAGAGACTACACTATAAGAAATCGTGTTTGTCCGTGAGATACTGCACTCGTGTTTGTCTGTGAGAGATTGCACTCATGTTTGTTTGTGAGGAACTCGTGAAGGGTTTTTGTTTGGAATTAAGGTGTAAGACATGTGATAGGCTACACTTTAATAAATCGTGCGGGCCTGTGATAGGTGGCATCTTGGTAATTAGTACTGGTCTGAGATACTGTACAATTACGATTTTTGCCTCTCGGGGAGAGTTTTAATTGGAATTCTGAATTCATGCATTTTGGCATATACACATTGCATTAGGGTGCTTGGCATGTGAGTTATGTTTGATATACTACGATGATTGTATATGATGCTCAGTTGTTGTTGTGATTGTGCCGTAATTGGTTAGTGTGATTGTTTGAATTTGTGTGTAAGTGTTGATTGATTGTGAAACCATTTCAAAAATGAATTCTGCCTTTTTCTACTGTTGTATTCGAATACAAGGAGGTTGTATTCGATACAGGTATGTTGTTCTTGCTACTGACTTGTCCTGTCTCGTATCCGACTACATCTTGTCTCATATTCGAATACAGTTGTGCTGATTTTGCTACTAACTTATGAATTAGCACTTTATTCAAATACAAGGATGTTGTATTCGAATACGACATTGCAGTTTTGTTAAAAATTCATTTTTCAACTTTGATTATGCATGTTTGGTATATGAAAACCCTTTCAAATAGTATGCTAAGTTGGAAGGCTATTGTGCATTTAAAATTTAAATGTTATGTGATATTTATTAATTTCGATTGGTGACCTTTACAATTATTGTGGAAATTTGGGATTTGCCCTCAAATGAGAACCAGGATCATCCTACTGGTTAGTACCCTGGAGATGGGAAGGTAGTTCGGCATACCTAACTGATGCTGTGTCAGAAGGATCTTGCGGGGCGTGTGGAGATCACTAGGGTTGTATAGCTTTTTGTAGCATGATCAGATTAGATGGTTGTATAGGGACTAATTATCTTTCTTTTGTGGATGTATTTATTTTAATTTGGAAGACTCTACCTATACCTCATATTGTCTGGTGGGTCCTTGTACCACTTTTGATGCGACATAGGGAAGTTTAAATTCTTGGGGCAATGCTTTTGTACAGGTGTTTTCCGAGAATACCCCATGGATATGAGCTATGTCCGATAGGTCTCATAGCCCCGGTGTATTTTGCTGTTTAAATACTTTGGGTTTGTCTTTCAAAAACTATTTCCGCTGCTTGTAAATATTTGATGACTTTTGTCGTTATGTTACGACTTAAATATTTTATCTAAAAATATTTTATTTCTTTGTTTTATGAAATTCGATTTTTGAAAAAATGAAAAAAAAATTGGACTGTTACAAGTTTCTTCTTCAAGGAAACTTGTTGTAAAGTGATCGACCCTCATAAATTACCGACATTGCAGAGGGAAATTGTTGTTACTTTGTGTGAGCTTGAAATATATTTTCCACTCTCGTTTTTTGATATAGTGGTTCACCTTAATATTCATCTTGTTAAGGAGACACAACTTTGTGGGCCAACTTACCATAAGGTTGTATTACTGAACGGTACATTGTTGAAAAAGATGCTGAATTTTATACAGAATATATGTTGAATTTTGAATCGATAGGGCTTCCCATGTCTCATCATTCGAGAAGAATATCAGGAGAAGGGATAATTCGGAAGAGACTAAAGACTATATCAAGGATAGAATGGGAGCATACACAATTGTATGTTATGCACAATGATGATGAGGTTCAACCGTCTGTTACAATACACATGGATCAGTTATCTAGTTTGAACATGAATATGAATCCAATTTGTATAACTTGAGAGCACAATCGAAGTTTTATAACATGGTTAAATAATCACATAAAGTCAAAGTTTGATATACACCCCGTATCAATTTCACAGAGATTGAGGTGGATAGCAAATGAACCGAGTTTACTTGTCTTTTCTTACACCGATTATGTAATTAACGACTACAAATTTTATACCAAAGAACAAGATGGTCAAACTACTATGCAAAATAGCGGAGTCACTCTCGTAGCTGAAGCGATGCGTATCTCAACTGCAAAAGACAAAAACACAATATATGCAAATCTATCATATTTAGGGGTTATCGAGCGCATATGAGAGTTAGACTACACAATGTTTCGTGTTCCCATATTTGGTTGCAAGTGGGTCGATAATAATAATGGCGTTCGAATTGATGAGTCAGGGTTCTTGCTTGTCGATTTTAATAGGGTGGGATACAAAGATGCGCCTTTTATTTTAGCGTCGCAAGCTCAACAAGTGTTTTATGTCACTGATCATGTTGATGATAAATGGTCTATTGTCCTATCTACTAGTAAAATAAGTGATGATAACAATAATGATGAATATGTTCGTAATTATCTTTTCTTTGCAACATCACAACCACATGAAATTGATTCAACAAATGATGGTTTATATCTTAGAGATGATCATAATCAGGGAATTTGGATTAATCAATCGTTTCGTATCGTTAATGGACAAACAAATGTGAATCCCACCAGGAAATGAAGAAAGCCATCTTAATGTGTTTGATTGTTTTATATAAGCCACATAATCTAAATGAGTTTATGTAATTTAATTTTTTAATATGCTAGAATTGAATATTTCAGTATTTAGCTTGAACTGTATTTGATTTTCTGCTTATATTTAGCTTGATCTTAGTGTTTTATATTAAGTTCATGTAATTTAAGTGTATGTTTGACCTACCATAACTGATTTTCAGCTTATATTGATCTTGAAAAAGTTTTGTTTGAGTACTGGGAATTTTTCTTGAACTGATCATCCAAATACGAGATGATCATGTAATTTAGCATTGATATATATATATATATATATATATATATATATATATATATATATATATATATATATATATATATATATATATAGGTATTTAACTAATTATTTGGAAAAAAAAAATCCAAAAATTTTACGGCGCTTTTGTCAATAAGTTTCATAAAAGCCATTAGAAAAAATAAGGAGGTCCAAGATCTTTGTTTTATACTAAGTTAAAAGAGGTCTTTTAAAGTGCTTTTTGGAAAAGCGTTTTAAAAGGCTTTTAAAAAATAAAATAAGGAGGTCTTTTACAGCGCTCTTGGACAAGCACTTTAAAAGGCTTCTAAACAAGCATTGTAATAGTCTTTTAAAAAATAAACTAAGGAGGTCTTTTACATCACTGTTTCAAAAAAGCACTGTAATAGGGTTTTATATATAACAGTAAACCGCTTCAATTTCCTCTTCATTACGTAAACTTCACTACGATAATGTCCTCCTCCTCTTCATCGTTCTTCTCATTACGAACCCTATCATCTGTGTTATTATCCGATTGTGAACCATATTTCCACTATCATCTCTCCCATTGTGAACCATATTTCCACTATCATCCTTATTACAAACCATTTCTTCTCATTGAAATACGTAACCCTCATTACGTATTTCTGCAAACCATACTATGTTCGTTCGTATTTCTACGCATACTCGGTGTTCCTTCTCCTATGAACCCTGCATATTTCTTCTCACTATTCAGGTATTGTATTTATTAATTTTTTGTTGTCACTAAAATGCATGTTGAACTTATATTGATACGTACTTAGACTACTACATGTTGAACTTGTTGAAGTTATATTGAACTGCATGTTGAACTTGTTGTAGATAAATGGATACCAACAAGGATTTAGATCGTCAAAATGAGGAAGTTGTCAACACTAAGACTTACAAAAATGAAGTCAAACATGGTGCAACCATCATGCAAAATGTCATAAAAGCAAGGAGTAAGTGGCATAAAATTTGAGGTATACTATACTTTGTTTGTTGTTTATTTTTTATCTTTTTTGAAAACATGTACTTACTATATGAGTTTATTAGGTTGGATGGAATGAGAGTGGTTAGCCAATTGACCCCAACAACTTCATGTTTGTAAGTTACATTGGGGCTGTTGTTCGTCAGAATATTCTCATCCCAATTGACGATTGGAGAGATAAGGCGTTGAAGGATGCGAAAGATATATTGTGGATTGATATACAAGTAACTTTTATGATCCACTTTTTTGTCATTTATAATTTTTTTCATTGAAATACTTTACTCAATATATCTTTATACATACATGCTTAGAGTTGCTGAAAAAAACACCAGGGATTTAGATCTCATCTATCAAACTACTACCTAAGAGATCGTGATGGAAATATGAATGTTGAAGCTCCAAAAATATATAAACACTATATATCAAATGACGAATGGAGCGCATTTGTAGCTAAACGTGCAGATCCTACGTTTGTGGTAAGTGATTAATTTATTAGCATCTGTGTTTAATTATTCATATTCATAGCATATTTTAAATTTTTAAACGATTTTTAGTTTTTTATATAGAGTACAAGTACGGAAAATCACGAGAGGGCAAAAAATCCAACACATCCATACATAAAATCTCTTTTATATAATGTGGTACATTATAAACTAGGGGTGGACAAAATTCAGTTATGCTTGAAAACTGAACCGAACTGGTTTACAGTTTGTAAAACCGAACCGAACCGGTTCAATAAACCAGTGAACCGGTTTAATATTCCAAACCAAACCGAACCAGTTCTATAAACCAGTGAACCGGTTTAATATTCCAAACCGAACCGAACCGGTTCTATAAACCAATGAACCGGTTCTATAAACTAGTGAACCGGTTTAATACTCCAAACCAAATTGAACCGGTTTTAACTTATTTTTACTTGTATCAAACCGAACTGCTTTTGTATTAAATTGAATCGCGCTATGTAATTCCTATAGATTTTTTTTCCTATTTAATCCATTGACTAGCAGCATGTGAAGCAATGTTGATCAATACAAATTCACATGCTGCCTTTCCAAATACAAAATACATGTTGCACAATTTAATTCATAGCATATCCAGATACATACTGCCTTGCATTGGCACAACAATGTTGATCAATCATAATTAATCAAAAACATAATCAGATACATATTAAGCCTTCCGATAAGATAAAATTCACATGCTGCCTTTTCAGATACAAAATACATGTTGCACAATTTAATTCATAGCTTTCCAGATACATGCTGCCTTGCATTGGCACAACAATGTTGATCAATCATAATTAATCAGAAACATAATTACAACAGTGTCTAATTAGTCTCAGCACATCACCAAACCTTAATAGGCTAATGAATTTTGTAAAAATATCTACCCAACACACATGTAACTAAAAGGTGAACAGAAGCAAATTCCTCAATATTCTAAAAGTATGATCCCTAAACTCAATAATCTATTTACTTCAACAATTTCACTTCAAATACAATGACGCTAAACAAAATAGAAATAAATGTCTTTAATCGTCAAGACTAATGACACTAGCAGATGCTGTTGCGTAGAGCGTTAGAGAAATGATCTATGCAAAAAAGAGTATTTCATTATGTTTCAAAAAATTTAAAATACAATACAAAGTTTGTAGAACTTAAAATATTGTAACATACCTTTCTCAAAGGTTTCAAGATCTTCAAGGTCCTCATCAAATAGATTTGAGAAAGGAGATCCTTTTAGCCAATCTTGAGTGCAAAAAAGCACTTCCACTATCGTAGGTGTAAGATTACTACGATGAGGATCCAACACCCTTCCTTCAGTGCTGAAAGCAGACTCTGATGCTATAGTAGACACGGGGATGGCCAACACATCACGAGCAACACTTGAAAGGACGGGGAATCTAGTTGAGTTGACTTTCCACCAATTCAGAATGTCAAACTCAACAAAATAAGGTTCACACTCTTCAGCAAGGTATTTATCAAGCTCAGACTTAGGTTCAATTCTTTGCCCAGTTGATTTTTTGTAGAAGCCCATACCATGTACATCATTATCATCTTCCTCTGGTTGTGATTCTCCAATACTTTGAGAACCTTCCTCCCTGCCTTCATATTCTCGATAAATTGATTTCAAGGAAGATGACAATTTTGTCTTCAATGCCTCACCATCTACTTCAAAAAAATAATCAAGAAAGTAGTTTACATATCCAAATTTGCACGTTGGGTCCAATACAACAGCAATCAGTAACAACACGTTTATTCCATCAATGTTGCCCCAATACTTGTCATATTTACTCTTCTTACTAATCCCCATCAACTTTATGCTTGCATCATTGTGCTCACATAATAATCGGATCTTCCTTCCAATAGAAAACACCTCCTTCATATATATGTTACTAGTAACATATGAAGAGCCGGAAATACGCATAGTAGCGTCATAGAAAATCCTCAAAAAGGGAAGCACCGTATTAGCAAAGTCGCAATCCTTGGATAGAGGTACTCTAGGGCCTTTATCCTTAGATAATTCTTTGACATACTTAGCATCGGAAATTTCTAACAAATCAAAGGCTTTTTTATACTTCACAGTCGTTACTAACATCAAATATGTAGAATTCCATCTAGTTTCCACATCTAGACATATGAGACATTTATAAGAAATTTTCTCCCTTTCAACACATCCCTTAAACCTTGCCAATCTTGAAGAAGCGATCTCACATACTTCACTGCTTTCAAGATGCTCCTTATATCCTTTAAGATGCATAATCATAGCACTTGTCCCATCCTTGAATTTAATCAAGTTTCCACAATAATGACATTTGGCCATTTGACCTGAATTAGGCACTTCAGTAAAGTGATTCCATGCTTGTGATCGATTAGATGGTGGAAAATGAGCTGATATATCTTCACCAGAAGGGGCAACCGAAGTGGTAGCAATATGTTATTCATTCTCCATTAATGAAGAGTCCATGTAATCACCTATTGACGACATCTGTTTAAATAAATATGATTAGAAAGTCTACTTTTAATCATTTATTGAAACAAAAACAATAACATAAACTAAACTAAACAAATTATCCAACATAAACTAATTACAAATTATCCAACATAAACCACTATTAATAATTGATCTTCTGTTATTTCAAATTGATTCAACAGGTTAAGGTGGACACCATCCTAATAGAGAGTGATTTTATTGCAATGGCTATCCTTGACCTAATTCCCATTCTTCAAATTACTAATTTAATCATTGGAGCAAACAAATCTCATCTAAGGTACATTTATTCATTAACCTAGCATTTCACATTAATTCATTTGAGTTCTACTTAATTAATTAGATAATATAAAGAATCATATGATGAACAGAAAATCAAGATCATGGAAATTAGGAAATTGTAGTGTGGCAGATGAGATAATGCTGAATGTACCACAAAATTGCAACGTAAAAATTATATGTGAAGGGAAGAAAGTAAACCAATGTCCTGCTATATGATTGATAAAGCTGAAGATTGCTTGCATTAAAAACTCAAGCAAGATAACCTGGTTTACCCGAGATGTTGAATCATATGGATTTATATAATCAAACTCCAAGTCCACCAACAATATAAGTTGCAATTATGAATTTCAAGGGATGTCAAACTTTATTCTAAAATAAAAAGCAGAAAATTTGCTCTTTGCACTTATAGATGGCAGACGATGATTGAGCGTGAGTTCAAACATCAAAGACATGAATTTATTTTTGAAAATAAAAAACAAAAACTAGCAATGTATCATAGTATCTCAATCTGCTACTTGTAATAGCCTCTTTTAAAACTTCCTTAAACCAATTGAAGGGTGCTTTTGTAGGCATGATTTAACTTCCTTAAACAACAATATAAACTAAAGAAATTAAATTTTATATGAAGTAAAATAAATAATAAATAATAAAATGTGATTGTAAACTTCAGGTTTATTAGCTAATGGTAACTTTGAAGTTGGACCAAAAGCATCAGAACTAAAGGGGTCAATAGTAACAAGCCATGATGGAATACCAAATTGGACAATTTCAGGATTCGTTGAATACATAAAATCAAGACAAAAACAAGGTGACATCCTTTTAATTGTACCAGAAGGTGCATATGTTGTTAGGCTTGGTAATGAAGCTTACATTAAACAATAAACTTACATTTTTAGTTATGTTATATCATTAAACAAACATACCATTAATCAGGAATTGGAAAACTCATCAGAACTGGAGGGAGCTTCCAACACTTGATTGAGTTGTTTCATCATTTTTGTTGACAAAATAAGATAAGGTTTAAGTAGTTAATTTCCTTTCGTTGGCTTAATTAAGACAGAACGAAGGAAGCACAGTATTTAAATGATTAGGAGTTCTTTTTTACTTATGCCTTTCGTACCAAGCGGTCCAGAATTGAATATTAACAACAAAAAATAATAATTAAATTGATAGTTTAACACACTGTAAAGTTCATCTCTCAAACCTTTTCTAAGACTCTTTCACAAGTAATTGGCCAATACCTTACTTCCACTATAATTCTTACTACTATAGATCTATCTCAATTACATACTCCTTACAAAAATTAAGTTTGGATCAACTTCTCAATAATGAATAAATATTAGGAGATAGTCACAACATATTTAGTAATTTAATTGAATCAGTTACACTTCCACATAGTACAACAATTAATCATCTTCTCATGATTGTTACACATAAAAACAACTTTAATATCTATTAATAAAGTAACTTGATTTGATCATTTCTTAAATAACTATAAGGATATCTTTATGGTCTAAAACATTTATTTACACAAAATCTCAAGATGACAGGAAATAATGATTCCTTTTGTAGAAAATCACTTGTATTTTTAATATTGTCTTAGGTACTTAAAACTAGTCCTGGATTGTAGCACTTTCCTTATCATTATTTCTTTGAATCTCTGTCTTTCTTATCTTTAATACATACTTTGCAATTTCTTATTTATTACTTATTATTATGCTTGTCACTGTTAAACCTGCCATCAAATCCATTGCCATTTACACTTCAGAGCTACACTTACAGCACAAAATCATCTAAATTAAATTCATATCTTGTTTAGGTTTGTTCTTATTTTTAGGTTTCAATTAACTAATCCTACAATGCTTGTCACTGTTAAATGATTCTACTACTTGCCAAACAACAATACAACAATGAAATGCCATAAAACCTAAACAAGAATACATAATCGAAATGCAATAAACCTAAACGGCTACACTGAGAGTGAGACAACGACACTAACATTGAGAATCGACAACAGATGATAGCGCGATGGGGACACTGAACGACGACTCTAAGATTGACGGTGACGGAGTTCGAGAGGGGGACGGTGACGACTCTGAGAGTGAAGGTGACGGGTTCGAGAGGTTACATGTCCGGCGGCGATACTCACGACATTGAGAGCAATGAGCATCGGTGATGGATTCTAAACGCAGGGTTCAAGACATAGGGTTCCATGTATGTATGGAGGGTTCAAAACTTAGGGATTCAGAGAAGGGTTATTTCAAAACGCAATCTTTTTAATTTTACAATCTGATTTTACATATAATACTAAAAAACTTAAAAATAACCCAGCGTCGGCCCCTCCGACGCTACATATTAAAATAAAAAATAAAAAACTCAATGAATAAACTAGCGTCTGTTTTATTTTACGTAGCGTCGACTACTCTGACACTAATCGTAAATAAAATTGAAAAATAAAATTTGGTGCCTTAGCGTCTGAGTCGGGGGCCGACGCTTAAAATGGCAACAAAAATGCAATTTTCTAGTAGTGCAAATTTTTGTTTTTGTAGGGCACATTGGGTGGTGTTTGCAATTAATGCGACCTCTAAAGTTATATACTATTTAGATCACTTGCACGGCCATTACAGCAATCACTTGGATATAAAGACTATCTTCGACACGTAAGTAATATTCATTAATTTCTTACATATATATATATATATATATATATATATATATATATATATAAATAATGTGTTTGTTAATGCTATAATAATCACATTTATTTGATAGTTCTTTACAAGTTTTCCGAGCTCAAATGGGTGCTAGAGTGTCGAAGAAAAAGTCAATGAACATCACATGGATTCTAATAAAGGTTTGAAATATATGCCTTTAAAATTTCATTTACAATCAATGCACAAATATTTATTGACTTATTTGTTTTATTTTATAGTGCCCTCGTCAAACTAACAACATAGACTGCGGGTACTATATATTACGATTCATGAAGGAGATTGTTGCTATGAATCAAACTATAATCCCAGAAATGGTACAGTATTTTCATTATATTTTGATTTTCATATATAAACTATGTATATATTTGATTCTAATTTATTTATTCAAATTTTATATCGCATAGTACTTTAACAATTCCAGTCTAACATACTCATAAAGATATCTAACTAAAATAAAGGAAGACTGGGTAAGTATGTGATCAAAGTGAAACTTATTTGATTTGCTGGGAAATTGGCATGTGCAAGGTTGTGAATATGTAAATGTAAAAAATATGTGTTGTGTTGCAAGGTTCTGTTGTGAATATGTAAAGTTATATAGTTTTGTGTTTTTGTGAATATGTAAATGTAAAAAATATGTAATTGTGTCAATATCATATGGTGTTTGTAAACTGGTTATGTCAATTAATATGTAAACTTATAAAGTTATGTAGTTCTGTTGTTGTGAACTAATCGTGTCAATATGAAAAGTTATAAAGTTATGTAGTTGTGTTGTTGTGAATTGATTGTGTCAATATGTAAAGTTACAAGTTTGTTGTTATTGCTGTTTAAATGAAAAATATAGTAATCGTGTCAATATCATGTGCTGGATGAAAATGAGTTTGGAAAAAAATTAAAAGATAGTGCTTTCTAAAAAAAAGTCATAAAAAACCTGGTTATACAAACATGTGTTATTTTAAAAATTTCATTTATAGCATTTGTTTAATAAAAATAGAAATAAGAACGCACCTATTACAGTGTTGTAAAACGTGCATAAGAATGCACCTATTACAGTGTTTTATTTGAAAAAGAGTTGTAAAACAAGTACAAGAAGCAGCGCATTTTTAGAAGGGATTTACAACGCTTTTTTTATTTTAAAGAGCGATGTTGTATCTTTTTAAAGTGCTAGATAATACAGCACTTAATTTTTTTTAAAAAGCGTTGTAAATGACTTAAAAAAATCGCTGCAAAATACTATTTTTCGCGTAGTGTTTGGAGACTAATTAATGTTAAAGTAGAAAAATCATTTAGGGTTTTTAGTTGGTTTACAATATATGTTTGGAGATGAAAATATATGTTTGGAGACTAATATATGTTTGATAACTCATTTTTCAAAATTGGTTTAGAGATGAAAAAAAATGATAAAACTTGTTTGATACAATTATATATATTTTAAAATTTTATCAGAAAGTGAAAACTAAAAAATAAAAAAAAAAATTGATAAATATTTTATTTTTAAAATCATTCTCTTTTAATATCTTTTATTTTTGACTATATAAAATTTGAAATATTTTAAAATATAAATTTTATATATTAAATAAAAATGTAAATTGGTTTGGTCAAAGATAAAAAACCAAAAAAAAAAAAATGATTTTTTAATGATGTGATTTGAACTAACGAGTTAAATCGAGTTGTTTGTGAATTTGAATTTAGTTGACTTCGAGTTAAAATAAAATTCATATTGAACTTGAGTTGAGATTCGAACAAAACAAATTTTTATTAAGTTAAGACAAACTCAATTGAGCTCGAATCATTTTCAGTCTTAATTGTTCGGATATGATCTACAAAAAAGACAATAGTAATATTTTATCCAACAGAATAATAGATAAAATTATTTATGTTCGTGAATGTTAATTTATAACTCTAAACATTAAGTATTTTTATTGTATTTATAATAACAAAAAAATTCTCAAAAGCAATTACAATAATTTTTTTACAATATTTATAATTTTTTGAAAGAAAATATGTATTCGAAAATTATACTTTTAGCTTTAAATATTAAATAAAGAGAAACTCTCTTTATTTTCCCTACAAATGTATAAGTTTATTAAAAATTATTATAACTTGGATAACACAAAGTAAATATGTTAAGAAAGGGAAAGAAAGAAAGAAGGTTGTGGCGGTGGCAGTGAGCAAAGCATTTCCTTTCACATCTTCATCGTAGAACAAGATAATTGTACAAGTTTTTTATACTTTAAATTTGTAAATATTACAGAATTGTCATTAATAAAAATTTATCAATTTTTCGTGTTTTTAATTTTTAGTCAGCAAAACCAAAATTTAAAACTAAAAAGTAAAGAGCTTGTTTGATTCGGTTTTAAATATTCAAGCTTACTTTTATAAAATAATAAAACTAAAAAATTTGCTTGACAATACTTTTTATATTCAGGTGTTTTTAAAATTTAGTGTTTTATATTATTTTCAAAAATGTTATTATTATTAATAGTTAAATGATAAATATATTTTTTTTTATATATAAAAAAAAGCATAGAGGTAAAATTCACATCTACTAATTGTGAAGGATTCTAGATTCAAACATGTACCCACATATAAAATATTTTTATAACAATCATATGAGTTGTAGTTACCTACATCAATAAATTTCTCTTTATTAATTATAATAATAATAATAAATTTTAAATATGACAATTGAATTAGATCTAATAGTACTCACAAAAAATATTTATAAAAATAAAAGTCACAATATGCACTATGAATTAAGCACAAACACAAATAACTATCTCTAAAATTGAGTGAGCGTTCTAGTATCCACCTCTACCATATAATTTAATTTTATATAAAACTTAATTAATTTATAAGCTATGAGGATATGAAATATATTTATAAGAATGTCCACACATTTATCACAAATATAAATATGATTACTATAAAAAAATTAAGGGTTAAATATGTTTAAAATATTTTAAACATATCTTCCACAAGAAAATTAAAATTCTATGAAAATAAGTGTCCTTATTTAAATGAATGATTTGTGTCATATAAAAAGGACTTACCATATTTTGTAAACACACACTTGATAGTAGAATAATACAAGAAGTTTCAATCTCTTACCTATTTGCAATGAAAGAGTTTGGATCCTACAAAACAAAATTTGGGCACGAGAATTACTCGTGATAGAAAGAATAATAAATTTAAGTTGTCTCATCACAATTATATTGATAACGTGTTATAGAAGTTTAACATGGACAATTGCAAACCAGTTAGTACTCCACATGCTACTCATTTCAAATTGACTTATGATCAATGTCCTAGAAGTGAGAAAGTTAAAGAAAAGATGAATAATATTCCTTATGCATCCGCAATTGGTAGTTTGATGTATGATGTATGATATTGATGTATTATTATTATTATTATTATTATTATTATTATTATTATTATTATTATTATTATTATTATTATTATTATTATTATTATTATTATTATTATTATTATTATTATTAAAGAATGAAAAAAAGAGGAATATGTGTTTTATTGGGCTTAGCTCATGTGGAAAATAGGTAGGGATTTGGAATCCCTATTATAGAGAACCAAAGAGCCGCATGACAGAAGTAGAAACACAAGAAAAAGTGACAACAAAAAAGCAACAAGAGATGGAGAAAATTAATTTCCAGTGGTAACAAGTGTATAGCAAACTTCTTTCGTTTGGTCTATAATTTTTGTATATTATATCAACTACTTGAGTTTGTTATTTTAATATGTAGTCTTAGTATTTTTTCTTTCTATGAGATATACTTTGTAATACTCACTTTAGTGGAAGGTTATTTGTTATTTTGTTTGATTTCCACCTTTAGTGATGGCTAGTGTTGATTGATGTTTTCTAGTGTTACTATGTAGACTCTAGTATACCATTAAAGTCTCATGAATCACAGTGCGGAAAAAAACCTAGATTGTGTATCCTATTTTGTTGTTTCAAATCACCAAATAAGAACTTCAAGGAGTCTCTTGCAACTTTATCTTCCAATGGCTAAGGGAATTTAATGAAATACAAAATCGCATAGCATAGCTAGGGCTTTTTGTCAGGCTACCAGAAGTGAATGGTGTGGCTAGACGTGAACGACGATGGGACAGGGTACAAGCAAAACATCCTTTCTTTTGGAGGAGAAGTACACTAGTATCTACAGATAAAGAAGAAGCAGAACACTTACGAAAACATATACGACAGTGGAGAAAGAAGAATCAACTACGGTGGAGGAGGAACTCTTAAGGTAGCAACAAAAGAAAAACAATGGCAGTGATGGTTCACAACGGCTGCAGAGAGAGAGAGAGAGAACGATAGAAAGGATTTTTACGTGCAAGATTTTGGATTCATTCGCAAAAGAGAGATGAAAATTGTAGTTGTGAAACAATTTTGGATTTTAATATTCAAAAACTATATTTTAATACACATGTTAGATGGGTTCTATGAAACACAATCTAACAAGGTTTGAGTTAATTGCAAAATTGCCACCACTTAGTTTCTTAGATTATTTGGGAAACAACAAATCTAATATTCATGATCTAATAAGGTTAAAGTGCACTAGTGATTATCATAGTGGAAGTTTTTATTAGACTAGGTCCTGTTGTTTTTTTCTCTCAACTTGAGGAAAGTTTTCTACGTTAAAAATTGTGTCTGTTTCATATTTAATTATCTATCAATTATTGTAACAATGTTGAATTGTATTTTATGTTTGGTCATTTGTCTGCATAAATAGAGAAAAATATTCTACATTATTGATATAATTATATCTGGTTTTACTAAACAAGAAGTACTAATATTTTTTTGCACTTTCAAATTAATTGAGACAATCGAAAGTCCACTTTGAGTGACTTGATTTGATTAAGATAGAAGACTATAATATGATAGTCCAATTATTAATGTAATTAACATACATTTTAAGCTTAAACAAAGTTTCCAAGTGCTCTAAATGTCTGACCAGGCTTCCAACCCGTCGGGATCACATTCGTTGCAACAAATATCTTCCCAGACTCAATTGTGGTTAGCCTAATACTAAATGGCGCTCTTAATTGTGACCCTTTATTATATTTCCAAACAGCACCATATGATTGTTGCATTGTAACCCAAGTGTTGCCAACTGCTTCCCTAATTTCAACTTTTTTAAGATCACCATCCCCATTTTCATATTCAACCGCGGTAGCAAAATAAAATTGGTTAGATCCAGAGTCGATGTGGAAGGCTATTGACACACCACGGTAATTGCATGGAACTCTGCATTAATATTAATGAATCAATAGTTTATATAATTGTAATATTGTAACCAAAATAATCAAATGTTGAAAGTAAATGATTTTATATTTTTTTTATTCAATTAATTAAGGTTGTTTACTTTTAAAAAGATAAAAATAAAAACGTAAACATGAAATTGTCTAATTTTTGTATGACCCCGTTGACTATTATATATTTTTTATGATTAAAAACATTTTATATATATATTAACAAAAAAGTAATGGTCAATATAACCTTAGAACATTAAAGATATGCACATAAATAAAACCCAAAAAGAACCTCTACAAAACAAAAGCTTAAAGACAAACAAAGATAATACCTTCTATGTTGAACGGCTACTTTTCCAACTTTGCGAAGAATTCCATCATGACCTGAAATTGCCATGGCACCAAAAGCGATACCACTCAAATCAAAATGATACGGAGAATCTGATCCACAACTACCAGGACACTCATCGGTAATAGTAACCGTCACAGGATTTCCTGAACATGCAGGATTTCCGGTGCACTTCACCTGAAATTATAGCAAAATACAAATTTTCAATAAATAGCATCTTATTTTTTGAACTCTTGTGAAGTATATAAGTCAATGCTATTGAAGAAACTACTTTTTTTTTTCATTTATAAAAATTGAGAAAAATAAATTATTATTAATTAAGGATTATTTAACAATTTTGCAATAACAGATTTATAGTTATAATATATTATCACAATAACAGTCTTTTATTATTGAATTACACTATTAATAACAATGTAATAATATTCATGTATAGAAATAAACAATCCCCTAATCATGTTGATAAAATCTAGCCAAAAAACAATTATGTTGATAAAATTTTAATTTATATGTTAAAATTGTAATTTATTTTTGTATTTGGAATTTTGGTCATTATTATTTTAACTTTTTTTAGTAATAATAATTTTATTAATTGTTATTTTGAGGCAATAATTGTATTAATTATTAGCACCTCATAACAAGAACCACAGCCTTTGCCCGATTGAAAGATGAGAGCGCTTCCTGCTGATATCATTGAAGATAATGGAGGTTGTCCAACAATATTTCCATATCCACAAGCACCACCTACATAATTATCAAATATATAGTCATTGAATATTTTTCCATAATATTGTAACCATTATATGGTTATATTTTGTATCTTTACAATAATGGAATTTAAAACTATACATATTAATTATGAACAAAAATATTTACTATATATATATACCTTCACTTCCATCTCCCGTGGGAGGTCCATACCAAGTGGCCACTGAAGGTGACCAATTATAATTAGACGAAGTATCATTAACAACATTTTTGAGACTAAAACAAGAGGAAGGAGTCACTAGAAATATTGAGAGTGAACCTATAAGGATGAGTAGATG